>JASVEL010012775.1:0-100633 GCA_032618575.1 Nicotiana noctiflora
GCATTAAGCGCACATGAGTCTGTTCTTATTTTAGTTGGCATTTGAGAACTTCGTGTTCTTGTTTTTTTTTTCTGAATCAACAACTAAGACCAGATTAAAAGGAACCTTTCTGAATATAAATGTTACCTTTCTTAAAAAAAGGAACTTTCTGAAGTTAGCATGTAGTCGAATTATCGGATCTGAGTTACTTATTAGATTGATGTCATATTCTTTTGATTGTCTTGTGTCACTTGTTTCATATCAAACACGTCATGGTGACCTTTCCCTCTTTTCTTGGGGATAAAGTAATTACTTATGGAAGTTGTGAGAAAAGACACCCATAAACAATAAGTGTATATATATATATTATATATATATATATATATATATTTTTTTTTTTTTTTTTTTGATAAGGTGAAGGTTTCATATAAGGAGTACCAAGAAGGTACCAAAAAATTACAAGTTACCGCATAGCTGCATCAGTTACCTTCCCAAAACACCTATAAAAACCATAAACTGATCTAAGTTTTCAACTATATTTCCTTTACACCAGAAATACAAGTTTTGAAGGCAACTATTTTTTGCAAAAGCTAGGTGATTTCTTTGGTTCTCAAAACATATCTTTATCCTTTCCAACCAAATGGTCCAAAAGATGCAGAGGGGTATAGTCTTCCAGGTTTTCTTCGGATCTTTCCTGATTTTCTGGTATTGCCAACATAGCAGTAGGTCTTTCACATTCCTTGGCATCACCCAATGAACTCCACTCATGTTCAGAAAAAGATTCCAAATTTGTTGTATTTGGCTACAATGCAAAAAAAAGACGTTCCATCGATTCTTGGGACCTTTCACAAAAAAAACCATCTGCTGCACAAAGGTATTCCTCTTCTCTGTAACATTTCTTGAGTTAAGCATGCCCGCCTAGCTACAATCCATCCGAAACAAGCAACTTTAATAAACAATATGTAAATCGAAGGCTAAATACCTAGATCCCCCCTTAAACTTGGTACCATTTGTAAGTTAAGACACTTCAACTTTCAGAGTGATCATATAGTCACTTTAACTTGGCCAAAGTGTGTCTCTTTAATACAAGTGTCTAATGTGGCAAACTGCATGTTTCAAAAACAGTTTTGAGCGCATGAGTCCTTTTGTACCCTTTTTCATTTTATATTTGAAAAAAGACCCTTAAATCTATAGTGATCTCCTCCCACCTCCCGCGAGCATGCGACCGAAAATAATGGCCGCTCCAATCTAACAATGACCCTATAGTCACATCTCTCACCCTTTCAAAATTGAAATTATCCACTCAAAATTCATTTGAACACCCCCCCCCCCCCTCAATTTACATTTTTCTCTCCCTTATCAAAAACCAGAACTACCTCAAATTTTAGATTGGCAGATCAATAAAAACCTCGATAATATCTAATTTTAATCTTAAAAATGGAAACCTAGATGATGAAAATCCAAACGCTTTCATCTCAGCTAAAATTTTTTCCTTATTTAGTTAGGAATAAGAAGTCAAGATCAATCGAAGCCAACTTTAATTTTTCCGGCTCCTAACGTCATTTTTCTGATGATGGCAAACTTTGTTACTGGGTTAGACTCTAACTGACAGTTTTAAAATCGTTGATTAAATTCGCTATTAATTAAATCAAGAACAGAGTTCAAGAACTAAAAATAACATTAATTTTTGTCCTTGCAGACAAAGGATTAGAGTGAGAACTAAATTTAAATATGGAATAAGCAAAATAGGGATATGACTAGTGAGGACTAGGGTTGGGAAGAGATGATATCCGGCACTGGAGAAGAAGAAGGGACGGTACAAGGTTGGGAAGAAAGGGAGGAGACAATCTGGGGGTGGGGAGCAGGGTTTTGTTTTTTTCTTTTTTATTTATTTCTTATTGTTATTTTAGGCTTTTTAGTTACTTGTAAAAGAGGTGTCGTTTAGTAGCTGGTTCACTTGACATGGCAATAGAAAGTGTGCTTTGTAATCCTAGCTTTATGGACGCTTGTGTTTAAGCGGCACACTTTGGCTGAGTTAAAGTGTCTATCTGGTCATTAAGAAAGTAAAATATCTAACTTACAAATCATGTCAAGTTTAAGTGGCTATCTAGCTATTTGGCCTATATCAAAACGTAAAGGTGGCCTACATAAATACAAGGGGGAATCGAGCTAATCTCTACAAAAGGCACACGCTCATCATCTATACAAGCAGGAATCAAGTTAATCTGAATAAATGTCACCTCATAATCTGTTTTGTGTTCCACCATTTCAGATGGCCTTCTATTTCTTTCTGTCCACAGTACCACATAACCGCCATGGAGGCTACATCCCAAGCCTCCTATTCCTAAATGCCTTGTCCATGATTTCCTTACTTTTGATACACCCTCCGACCCAATTTATGTGATGCACTTTGACTAGGCACAGAGTTTAAGGAAAAAAGGATGACTTTTGAAATTTATGGTCTAAAATTAACCATGGATATTTGTGGCTATAAATAATCTCATTAAAGGTAAGTGGGTAGCTTGAAGCTAAATTGTTTCATTTCCAAATATAAAAAGTATCATTCTTTGTGGGGCAGACTAAATGGGAAAGTGCATCACATAAATTGGGACAAAGGAAGAATTAGTTATTGTACTTTGAACAAACTTAGAACATTCCACCAAAGCTGGCTGGTCTGCAGTGCATTATTAAATGGTTCACATCTTCACGTAAGCATTTGCACATGAAGCACGAAGTAACTTGCTAGTCTGCCTTCTCAAATTTTCCTTTTTATTATTTCTCATCTTGTCTAAGATGATCTTAATTGGAGCAACATGATCATTGGCGAAATGGTCATGCCAGCAAACACTTGTGATCTGCTGAAGTGTTGGAATTGTAATGGGGGTATAGTGAGACAGAAGAGATGGTGGAGATTGGTTCCTGCTTGCATAGTTGGTGCTGTTGTAGTTCTGATAGGATAATATTCCGTCTGTAGAGCAGAGTTCTGTTCACCTTCCATCTCAAGGAGTGCTGTTCTGATAGGATAATATTCCGTCTGTAGAGCAGAGTTCTCCATTAGATAATTCCTCCACCCCCCAGTTTTATAAGTTATAAAACCTTAAATTACATATTGTTTTCCTGATTTGTTCTTCACAGACGTAGTGAATTATTGCCTCTCTGGCTCGAGGTATGAAGATCCACATGGTATTTGAAACTTATGGAGTCACCACAGCACCGTTTATGCCTACAGAAGCTAATCTTGTATACACTACATGCCATGTAAGTGACGGACCAGCTGAATGTTTCCCATTCCTTCATGATGCTTCTCTGCAGACCACATACATAAGATATGATAATGTTGCTCCTTCTCCACCCCATCCTGAATACCAAACTTGTCTGCGATTACAGTTCCCCAAAGTGCATGTTCTTTATTCTTGAACTTTTAGCCACTTCCCTAGGAGTGTGTTGTTGAACGTCTTCAAATCTCTTACTTCAAGCCTAACAATCCTGATGGATTCTGTGACCACCTTTCAGCGCACCAAGTGGAATTCCTTGTCCCATCATTATTGTTCCACTAGAAATTCCACTGCGACTTTCCAGCTTTTCAATAACACTTACGGGTGCACGCATAAATGACATGTAGTACATTGTGATGCATGAAAGAGTACTCTTGTCCAGCCTCTCCTTGCCTACTTTTGATAGATATATCTTCTACCACCATGCGAGTCTCTTCTCAACTCTCTAAGTGATAGGATACTTGGTTTATCCTCTGTTTTCTGAGAGTCCACCACTTTATTTGCGTCTGTCGTTGTGGCCTTCCTTTGATTTTTGAGACTGATACTTATTAGCTTGATGATGGATTTTCTTTTTAATTTAAAGATATGACATTTTAATAGAGGTGTAGTCTATGTAATCATTTACCTATGCAGATTCTCCCATTTCTGTTTGCAAGTGCTAAAATTAAGTTAGGCTACCAAGCTTTCTTTGGTTTCAGCTTGTAAGTGATTTTTATGTCCTATCTATTAGCTCCGTTCCTGCAAGTTCTTGCAGGACCTTAAAATGTTGTAACACGTAACCTATATCAACGTTCCCATGGTTTAAGTTTTGATTATATGCGTTAAGTATACATAGACGATATGAAAATTTCGTCTAGTTCAACCAGACTCGACATTTCCTTGGTCTAATGTTTTAACTATAAATGTCCATATACATGGAAGGTGAGCAAATCTGATAATCTGTTTTGTATACTTGTTTAATATTTCACCTTTTTTCTGAGTAGTGTTAAATGTTCCAAGAATTTTATAGGGTACAGCAGAAATGTTGGATGATCCTTCTGATTTCTTGGTTCTGCATGCACTCACTGTAGCATGTGAAAACAGAGTGCTACCAAATTGCTTGAATACACTGAGTGCTATTTTTGGGGTGCAGGACGGAGGAGATGGAAATAAGGTCTTGGAGGTTGACAAGCATTCAGGAGTTGCGGGAAAGCTGGGAAAGTATGTGGTATAAAGTAATTAACTTTAAAGTGCTTTTTGGTTGTGGTTAGCTTCAGCTTCTTTTTGTTGCAGAATTGTTTGGACGAGAAGTATGAGGAGGTTGTACTTTCTTGTTGAGCGTTGTTACAAGCTGCGTGAGCCTGTTCTCCTTGTTGGTGAAACGGGAGGAGGGAAAACATCTGTTTGCCAGCTGCTAAGTATTATTTTGGGTTCGAAACTGCACATTTTGAATTGCCATCAATACACAGAAACTTCTGATTTTCTCGGGGTTAGCTTACTTTCCCTGTTTCTTCTAGATTGTGCAACTTGTGTTTATTGGTCCTTGTTGATTCTATTATCTGATTTTTACATATTTCATTTCATGCTTTTTATATTTATCTTACGGCAATGGTTTTGTATTATGATATACTTACCAGGGTTTCTATCCTGTACGAGAAAGATCTAGAATTTCTACAGAGTTCAAGCAGCTTTGTGAGAAGTTGATGCATTCCAAGGCTTTTGTGAACTATCCTGGTGATTCTGTATGTTTATCCCCATTCGTTATTCTGGTATGAGATGAGATTCATTTCTTTCATTATTAAAACACTGATGTTTCTTGTCACATATATGCTCTGCAGATGATTTCTTCAGATATCAATCAAGCTTCTACTACTCTTCATAAGCTGTCTGTGATTTTAAGTAGTTACCGGCAGTGTCTGATACGCCATCCTGATGTAACTGGTCAAGATGTCGACTACATTGGACAGCTGAATTTGGACTTAGTTCAGCTGCACCAGAAATGGCAGACCATTTTTATGTGGCAAGATGGACCTCTTGTTGAAGCGATGAAGAATGGGGAGTTGTTTCTTGTTGATGAAATCTCTTTAGCTGATGACAGTGTACTTGAAAGACTAAACAGCGTGTTGGAACCAGAAAGGAAACTGGTAGTTAAATTGTCATGGTTTATAGAGATAGTACTCAGATGATTAACATTTGAATTCGACTGCCTTCCAAAATAAGAATCTTAAAGTCTCTCATACTTGATAGGTTAAATTAGATATTACTGCATTTGTTTCAGAGCTTGCATCATCTGTCATTTCCTAGGAGGTGTTTGTTTCTGTTGTTTTGATGCAAATTTTCCTACAATGCTGTTTATGCATGTTCTAGATTTTTACATATGAAATAGCTAGCTTGTGCTCATGGTTAAGTTTGGCCAATATTGTTTTGATTATTCATTTTCTTTTCCTTACAGTGCTAATTTGTTCGTTCATTGTATATCTGGTATTCTGCAGTCTTTGGCTGAGAAAGGAGGGTCTGATCTCCAGAAAATAACTGCTCATCCTGACTTTTTCCTACTTGCAACAATGAATCCTGGTGGCGATTTCGGCAAGAAGGAATTGTCTCCTGCCCTTCGCAATAGGTTCACGGAGATCTGGGTACCACCTATTACTGAGTTGGATGAGCTTAAAAGTATTGCTCTTGAGAGGTCTGTAATGTTTGGTTTTTATTTTTCTACCAATTCCATTAAGATGCCTTGCTTTTCATGAGTGGCTGATTAATGGTCTTATTTGATTTGACAAACTTTGTTTTGCAGCATTTCAAATGCAAACTTTAGTGTGCTGGTAGATCTTATGATGAAATTTTGGGAGGTATGCAGTCTCGGTATACTATATAACCCTAGTTTGTCGTAAAGGCTTTGCATGCCTGCACAGCCAGTTCAACTTTTTATCCAAGCATCGGTCGGGCTTACAGGGCGTGAAACTCGTCACTACCTCATAAGGGCATGAGACCATAGCATGTTACACAATGAAATAAGAGGTCTTATTTGGGACCATACGTAGTAATTTACTGGCCCAACCATGGAATGTTGCATATAATTTTGTGTCAATTTCCCTTATTCCTGGTACCAAATATGTACCTCTTTTTGCCAAATTAATTGTCCTTCTTCTGAGTTTGTCCCAAATTATGCATGATAGGTAAAGTATTCCTTACACGATTCAGTACTTCTGTTCATTGATCGAAAGGTTGTTATTGGACCTGCCTTATACCAGTAGAGGCGTTACTTTTGGAAAAAAATACTTCATTTTCTCTTTTATGCTACGTTGATTGAACTGAAGTAAAATTTTAACTCTTATCTTTATAGTTGATTAAAACAAAAATAGGCACCTAAATTGAGACGAAGGAATTCCTGTTATCTTTATGAAATTAAGAACAGTCAGAGCGTGTTCCTTGTCTTGTTCAATTGAGATATTATGCTGTAAAGAGGGAGTAGTTGCTGGGCCCAGAAAAGGGGAAGTTATTGTATTGTTACCTGAAACCTTTTCGATAAATAGCCGCAGGAAAAACTAGAAACTTGTCAACTTATAAAATACTACAAATTAGTAAAAGGGCAACCTACGTTATTCTCTCTTTTCCGGGACCTCTATTTTCTTGGATACCTTGGTGAGCTAGAACAGTTGATCCCATGCCATTAAATATCAGCCAGAATTGTTTCGGAGGGGGTTGCCTAGTGGTTGAAGATTGGGAACAACAACCATGGGGATCAAGGTTTGAATTTCAGTAGAGACGATTTACTCCCATTTGTCTAAGATTTGGTGGACATAGTGATACCTATGGTGATGGAAAATAGCAGGAACTTGCCATTCGCTGAAAAAAAAGAACAGAGTTTTAGTTGAAATCAATAAATTGGTGCTACTTGGGAGCGGCAACCTTCTAGTTTCTTGGGCACATTATATCCTTAGTGTTGAGTCCCACATCGACAACGAAGGGATGGGTGGTCTCCTTATATGGACTTGGGCAATCCTCACCTCTTGAGCTAGCTTTTAGAGTTGAGTTAGGCCCAAGGTCCATTTGTCATGGTATCAGAGCAGGACACATCCCGATTTTCCGATGTTGGGCCCCCATAATTGTCCATGCTCCAGATGTCCAGTCCTGGGCGTGAGAGGGAGTGTTGAGTCCCACATCGGCAATGAAGGGGATGGGTGATCATGGACTTGAGCAATCCTCACCTCTTGAGCTAGCTTTTGGGGTTGAATTAGGCCCAAGGTCCATTTATCACTTAGTAGCACTGTCTATCTCTTGTTGTGCTTCATCCTGTGTTATTAATGGATTATTCCCATATATAGGGAAGAACTTGTTGAGACTTGAGAATAGTGACTTGCTGGACTAATCGTGAAAGGGAGGACCATCTAGATATATGAGAACAGTTATACTTTGTTCTTGCATGTTATAATAATCACTTTAGAGTGTTAAAGCATTGGATCTTGGGCCTAACTCGGTCACAAAAGTTAGCTCATGAGGTGAGGATAGACCATATAAGGAGATAAGATCCCATTCTCTCAACCAATGTGGGACAGTTAACACCCCCGGGCATGCCCAGGACTGGGCATTTAAATTGGAACATATAAGATAGGGGCCCTATATTAGGTAAAGCAAAAATAGAGATGATGCTGGCTCTGAAACCAAGCGAAAGAATTCGAGTACCAACCCACAACCTAAAGGCGATGGGTGAAGTGCCCGACACTGTAAAGCTATTTGGAAACCTTGATACGATTGATGGAGGACACGTGTACTGCACCCTTTTGCATGTGGAACCTGGTTTTAGGATATACATGTGGCTTGAAGTTCTTTTTTTCCGTAATCTCTTGGTCTTGTTTAAGTAGTGAGAGAGGAACCTCATCAGACTAATGAGTAGTCCTTGAGAAAAGTTATGGCTAGCCTGGAGCAATGTTATGGCTCGAGGGTCTAATAGTGTTATCAACGGCGAAAAGCGCAAAAAAGGTCTAAGGCCCGTTGAGGCTTTCAGTGAAAAGCGCAAACAAAGCGTGGACTTCAATGAAAGAAGGCGCAATTGGAGAAAAAATAAAAATATGTATTGCAGTCCAAGATCAATAGCATGAATAACAAACATATGGACAAAAAAGTTGAAAACAAATTACGTGTTTAGTGTTGCATTTTCAGGATTACGCTCATTGGCAAGGAAAAGTATGCCAAAAGTTGTCCCTTTTTTATGGAGATTTACCCATCACAGAGATGGGTCCGGGAGGCCCTCAAAAAAAGCGATAGAGCCAGAAAGAAGGCCATAAAGTGCTCGCTTGAGGCGGCAAACAGAGATAGAATGATTTTTGAGAAAAGTATGCCTTAAAGCGCGCTTTAAGCTCGCCTTTGACAACATTGGGGTCTAAATAGAGAGAGAAGCCTAGAGTAGCTCAAAGAGGTCGAGTTGAGAGAGAGAGAAGCCTAGAGTTGGATTACGGGAGAAAGTGGTTGCACTTAGGCCTACATAAGTTCTGCTATAGTAGCTTGTTAAGAAAGGGACCTTGGACTAACTCAACCCCATAACTTAAAAGCTAGCTCATGAGGTGAGGATTGTCAAGACCTTATATGGAGAAAAAAGCCAATTTTCTCAACCAAAGTGGGATAAACAACTTAGAAGAGGTAATTTAGAGCTCATGTCAAATCATCAAGCCAAGCTGAAGCCCTTTGGTTCTGAGCTGGACCATCTTGTGCTAAATTGCACCTAAAGCCATAATTTGGTTGTGGTCATTGTATCTTTGATGATTATTTGTCATTGGTTTAGTTATGCTAGCTTGATTTGTGTTACATGTGTTAACTCACTTGGTTCTGTAAAGGAAATCTAGTCAGAGATGCAGTATCTCCCCATCCTTTTTAACTGTTAACTCCTTCAAATCTTCATGGCATTTAGTTTGACATTCTTTTTCTTAAATTCAGTGGTTCAACAATTTACAAACAGGAAGGGCACTTACTGTGAGAGATCTGCTATCGTGGGTATCCTTTATTAATGTGACAGAGAGCTTTCTTCAACCAGAAACTGCGTTCCTTCATGGGGCATTTCTTGTTTTGCTCGACGGCCTGACTTTAGGTATGTGAACTTGCTAATTTTTCTACTACCTAATATTTCCGTTACTTGGTTTAGCAGTATATGAAATGTGGGATTTGGATGTAATAGTCATAAGTCATAACATCAACCATCTCGTACTTACATCTCATCTGTTGATGCACTGTTATCTTCTCCACTGGGTTTTTATTGCCTGTGAAAACTTATTGCATTTGCATGCTTGGGGATGTATACATTTCTTATATTCACTGCTTCTCCACAAGTTTAACTTCTTTCTATCTTATTGCTCATTATATCAGTCATACCACAGGTTCAATTTTCTAGAAATCTTTTTTTGCATCTCGAGTAAGGATGGCTATTCTTGTATAGTTTACCGTGAGCCTTTTACAACCTTTTTCATATGTTCCTGCTGGTTGACAAAGTCTGTTGTGATTCTGGTGTTTTTATTTCTCGGTTATGTTCATTCTCTTTTTACTTATTTTACTCAGGTACAAATATTTCAAGGATTGATGCTACTGGGCTGCGAGAGAAATGCCTTTCGTTTCTTTTGGAGGGACTAAAGGTCTCATCCTATACTTCTGTACATAACAAACCATTTGTTTTTTTGATCAATCTAGTTGAAAGATTTTACAGCTGTGAGAAAGCACGGAAGAAAAATATATTATTGATGTTTTAACAATGATACAATGAGCCCTATATATAGTACATATTCTACTCCTACTACCTATCGGATTAGGACATATTATACTCCTACTACATATGGGATTAGGACATATTTACACATAAGTATCTAACACTCCCCCTCAAGCCGGTGCATACAAATCATATGTACCGAGCTTGTTACATATGTAGTTAATACGAGGACCGGTGAGGGACTTGGTGAAAATATCTGCAAGCCGATCATTCGATTTCACAAACTTTGTAACAATATCTCCCGAAAGTATATTTGCTCTAACAAAGTGACAGTCAATTTCAATATGTTTAGTTCTCTCATGGAACACTGGATTTGACGCAATATGAAGAGCAGCTTGATTATCACAAACAAGTCCCATCTGACTAATCTCACCAAATTTCAACTCCTTGAGCAATTGTTTGATCCAAATTAACTCACATGTCGCCATAGCCATCGCTCGATATTCTGCTTCTGCACTAGACCGAGCAACCACATTCTGTTTCTTGCTCTTTCAGGACACCAAATTTCCTCCTACCAAGACACAATACCCACACGTAGAATGTCTATCAGAAGGTGATCCTGCCCAATCAACATCCGAGTATCCAACGATCTGCTCATGACCTCTATCCTCAAACAATAAACCTTTGCCTGGAGCTGATTTTATATACCGAAGAATGCGAACAACTGCATCCCAGTGACTATCACACGGAGAATCCATAAACTGACTCACAACACTCACAGAAAAGGAAATGTCAGGTCTTATCACCGTAAGGTAATTTAATTTACCAACCAACGGTCTATATCTTGCAGGATCGCTAAGAGGCTCCCCCTGTCATGGCATAAGTTTAGAATTCGGATCCATCGGAGTGTCAACTGGTCTATAACCTGTCATTCCTGTCTCCTCAAGAATATCTAAGGCATACTTTCGTTGTGAGATCACAACACCTGAGCTAGACTGAGCAACCTCAATACCGAGAAAATACTTTAGTTTGCCCAGATCCTTAGTCTGAAAGTGTTGCAAGAGATGTTGCTTTAATTTTAGTGATACCATCCTGGTCATTGCCGGTAATAACAATGTCATCAACATAGACCGCCAGATAAATACAGAGACTCAAGGCAGAATGCCGATAGAACACAGAGTGATCAGCTTCACTCTGAATCATGCCAAATTCCCGGATAACTGTGCTGAACTTAACAAACCAGGCTCGAGGAGACTGCTTTAGACCATAAAGTGACTGACGGAAGCGATATACAAGGCCACAAGACTCCCCATGAGCAACAAACCCAGGTGGTTGCTCCATATAAACATCATCCTCAAGGTCAGCATGTAAAAAGGCATTCTTAATGTCCAGGTGATAGAGGGGCCAATGACGAATAACAACCATGGATATAAAAAGGCGGACTGATGCTATCTTAGCCATAGGAAAGAAGGTATCACTATAATCGAGCCCAAAAATCTGAGTATATCGTTTGGAAACAAGACGAGCTTTTAGACAATCAACCTTACCATCAGGACCAACCTTGACTGCATACACCCAACGACAACCAACAATATATTTACCTGAAGGAAGAGGGACGAGCTCCCAAGTACCACTCGTATGTAAAGCAGACATCTTGTCAATCATAGCCTATCGCTATTCTGGATGAGACAATGCTTCACCTGTTGACTTATGGATGGAAACAGGGGACAAAGAAGATTGAAAAGTATAATAGGGTGATGACAAACGATGATAACTCAAACCGACATAATGGGGATTAGGATTAAGGGTGGTCCGTATACCTTTCCAAAGTACAATCGGTTTATTAAGAGGAGACAAGTCCGCAGTATTAGTAGGGTAGGTGCAGGACGTGAATTAGCTAGGCCTGATGCTGGGCGCGGACGACGATGATATGTCAAAAGTGGTGTTCCTATGGCTGGGAGTCTAGGAGGAGCCACACAAGACTCCTCAACGGCAGGAATGGATAAGACTTCTATAGCGGAAGGTGAAGGAGGAGCTATAGGAGACTCGGGTAAGACTTCTGTGGCGAAAGGAGAAGAAGGAGCTATCGTAGGTTCCTTAAAGGTCGGTATAGGTAAGACCGCAAATATATCAAGGGGTCAGAATAGTCAGAAGAGGTAAAGAAAGGTTTAGACTCAAAAAATGTGACGTCAGGGGACATAAAGTACCTACGGAGATCAAGTGAGTAACAACGATATCCCTTCTGAACACGAGAATAACCAAGGAAGACACACTTGAGAGCACGAGGAGCTAACTTATCTTTTCCGGGGGCTAAGTTATGAACGAAACAAGTGCTCCCAAAAACACGAGGGGGAACAGAGTATACAGGTGATTGGGGAAACAATACTGCATACGGTATCTGATTCTGGATGGGAGAGGAAGGCATCCGATTAACTAAATAACAAGCCGCGAGAACTGCATCGCCCCAAAAACGCAGCGGAATATGAGATTCAATGAGAAGTGTGCGAGCAGTCTCAATGATGTGCCTATTATTTCTCTCTGCAACCCCATTTTGCTGAGGGGTATACGTACAAGAGGTCTGATGAATAATTCCTTGAGAAGTCATAAATTGCTGAATTGAGTGGATAAATATTCTAACGCATTATCACTGCGAAAAGTGCGAATAGATACACCAAAATGATTTTTAATTTCAGCACAAAAATTCTGGAATATAGAAAACAACTCAGAACGATCTTTCATTAAGAAAATCCAAGTACATCTTGAATGATCATCAATGAAACTAACAAAATAACGAAATCCTAAGGTTGAACCGACTCTACTAGGACCCCGTATATCAGAATGAACTAAAGAAAAAATAGACTCTGCGTGACTCTCAATACTATGAGGATAAGAGGCTTGAGTATGTTTCCCGAGCTGACATGACTCACACTTTAATGTGGATAAACTAGTCAAACTAAGCACCATCTTCTGAAGCTTGGATAAGCTTGGATGTCCTAAATGTCTGTAAATTAGGTCCGGAGGATCTGTAACTAGACATGCCTTGGAGGATTTTAGGGAGTTAAGGTAGTAAAACCCTTCTGATTCAAGTCTTGTTCCAATCGTCTGCCCTGTACTGCGGTCCTGCATAATAAAAGAATCATTAATAAAATATATACCACAATGGAGGGCACGAGTCAAACGACTAACAGATGCAAGATTAAAAGGACAGCCAGGGACATAAAGAACGGAATCTAGAGTGACAGAGGATAGGGGATTCGCTTGTCCAACTCCTTTTGCTTTGGTTTGAGACCCATTGGCTAAAGTAACAGAGGGAAGAGACTGTGAATATGCAATATTTGACAAAAGTGATTTATTACCGGAGATATGATCAGAAGCGGCTGAGTCCACAACCCATTGTTCAGAAGGACTAGACTGGGAAACACAAGCAAAGGAATTACCAGCAACAGAAGTATTAGTCTGAGCAACAGAAGCTACTTGTGGAGATGTCAGCTTACTTGCTCGATATCGAAGGAACTCATTATACTCCCCTTCAGATAAAGAAAATCCCTGGTTACCTGTAGTCTCAGTCTGAGCAACATAAGCATTTTTTGGGTGGGCGGCCATGTAGAGAATAGCATACATCACGAGTGTGTCCAACTTTATGACAATAAGAGCACTTGGGTCTAGATCTTCCAAAACGACCTCCTCCTCGTCTATGCCCGATTGTCCACTGATTGGGTCTGCGGTGAGCTTACTGGGTGGCTAGGTGCTGCAGCAAGGCGAAGTAATCGAGAGAATAATTCATCAACTGTGGGACGGTTGGACTATCCAAAATATGGTCACGTACTGAATCAAGGTCATTAGGGAGTCCAGCGAGTGTAAGAACTAGAAACATCTTCTGTCGTTGCTCTTGTTGTTTTTCAATACTAGCAGAAACTGACATCAACGTCTCAAATTCTTCCATGACTGCCTGAACTTGTCCCAAGTAAGTAGACATATCTAATTCCTGTTTCTTCAAGCTTGTCATTCGCGATATTACATCATAGAAACGAGATATGTCATTAGTGTAGAGATTACGAGCCTTTTCCCAAACTAAGTAACATGTCTGGAATGGACGGAACAAGGGCATCAACTTGGAATCAATAGATCGCCACATGATACTACATAACTGAGCATCGACCTTTCTCCCACTGTGTTTTAGCTTTTTCATCACCTTCGCTAGCCTTTTTTGTTAAATGATCTTGAACTCCTTGACCTTTACACCACAACTCGACAGATGAAGCCCAATCTAAGTAGTTTGAACCTCCCATTAAAGGTTCTGAGGTAATCATAACAACGGAACTGCCAGAACCCGGGTTTCTAGACCCTAAAGCATCGATTCCCAAAGGCATGGTTGGATTATCACCAGATAACAAAAAGAATCAACTGAAAATTCGCTGAAATAGATGCTGAAAATACTGTGTTTACTGGAAAAGTACTGTGGCTACCGGAAAAAATTCAAAGTGGTCGGAATTAAAAAATAAAAATATGGGTAGGCTCGGAATTCAAGGACGATCAAATTGTCCTGAAGAAGTTTTATCAAGAAATGGCCGGAAGTGGCCTCACGCGCCGGCGCGCAGGGGTCACGCGCTCGCCGGAAAATTTGTTCTGCCGGCGCGTGTGGGCGCGTGGCTGGTTTTCTGCCGGAGAAATTTTGTAGGGTTGGTCGCCGACGAGTGATCTACCTCGTGGTGGTGTTGGTTTTTGCACAACACCGATAGAAAGTGACTTGGTTACGGGCAGCCTTCTAAGTCGCCGGAAAATTGCACGGCGACGAGTTTTTTTCTTCCCGGAAGTCGCTGGAGTGATGCACAGCGATAGGTTTCTCACTAATGCTCTGATACCATGTGAGAAAGCACGGAAGAAAAATATATTATTGATGTTTTAACAATGATACAATGAGCCCTATATATAATACATATTCTACTCCTACTACATATCGGATTAGGACATATTATACTCCTACTACATATGGGATTATGACATATTTACACATAAGTATCTAACAACAGCTTTCTGTCTTCTTTGCTGTACCGTTCTGTCCATGCATAGAAAGACGAAAAAAGCGTAGATACAGTGTACATTATATTGCAATCTTGAATGGGGGGTCTCGAAATTCCTGTCATCTCTTGAAAGGTTAAATCAATGTCGGCCTTCTAGAAGTGCTTTCTGTTCTCACAGAAGAGTTAGTGGAGCTCCGCCTTTCCAATAGAAATGCTAGGATTAGAATATTGTCTTGAAAGCCACTGAGAAGTAAGGGGAGCAGAGATGATCGTATTCCAGTAAATTTTCCCACGTTTGCTGTCCATTAAAAAATGAACTACTACTTGATCATCCTGGTCATCACGTGCTCTTTTGAGGTACTTGTGCTGTTTCTTTAACATTTCTTTTGTAACAAATATTGCCTTTTCCCATTGTAGGAGCTCAATCTTAGTTTTGATTGCTCAAATATATCCATGCTGATGTCGTACGGTTGGCCCGATCCTGCAAGATCTGCTGTTATAGCATGCACTGATACAATGCAATGTGATAATCGCTTTGGGATTCCTCCCTTCTCTATTGAGAAAGGTATGTTGTGCAGGGTGTGATCGAAAAATTTATGACGAGAAGTTTTGCTGCTGATGTTGCTTACCTGCTTTGCACCGATTTGATAACCAGATAGGAAACTAACTAAAAAAGGAATCACTGCAATACTGCTTTTAGTCTTTGGGTGGAAGCTCTTGCTCTCTAACGTTGCTTAAGAGTTAATCATGTTGTTCATACTGTTCGCCAGATGAACTGCTGGGGCTTGTTGATTCCTTTTTTTTTGATAGAGTAAATAATTATTTTTGGGATGGGGGTGACCCTGTATACAAGCCGTACACCAAACAGTAGACCTATGCCAAAATATGGTTCTCTATGAAAGAAGCCCGATCCTATAAGCCTTATTGATTCTAGGTTAAATAAGTGTAATTGTCTTTTCAGCATGGAAACATTTCTTTTATTGAAAAATGTGTTATAACAAATTTAACCATCAAATCATCATTGATTCCTCTTTTAAGTTCTTGCTCGGTATGTGTTAATTCACACATATACGCACACACGATACACACATAACATACACACACACATACATGCACAAATAAGATGTTACGGATGTGATTTCTTGCCCTGTCTAAGCCTTGGTGGACCGGGTTACCTATTACCTGTGCTGGTGGGAGGTAGCATGTACTCGGTGGTTTAATGGAGTTGTGCATAAGTTTGCCCGAACATCACTCTTTTTAATAAACAAGGGAACGAGATAAGTATTTGAATCTGTGCATGAATAATAGAACTGCTTTAATTTCAAGTCCAGTCATTGATAAGGCAGTTCCAAAATTTCGTATGGTTTATGAATCAAAGTCCTGTTATCATTTTTGAAATAACTGTATTATTTTTTGATTGTTTAAAATAGTTTGTATTTATTCAAAGGGGAGTACACCAGATGATGTACCGTGCTTTGGTCTAAAATACATTATTTCGTATAATTGTACTCAAAGATTGTATCTTATTGCCTCAGGTTGTTTTGAATTAAAGAGAACACTTAGGCTATCATGATAGTGTAATAAAAGAAATTACCGTTTCTTCGGTTAAAAAAAGAAAAGAAAAGATAATAAGAAAAGATAATGGTAATATCCTATTGACCTTCTGATTTAAGCCTTTCTTCATGCACAATATTTTTTCTGTTTTGCTATGCATTGCCAATGAGTAGTAGCCTGATATTTAAGTGGGAGCACGGTAGAGGGGTGGGCCAATGCTCCCTTGTGGTTAGAACATGTGGGCCAACTTGGGTTGGCCTGCTAATTCACAATGGATTTCTCGCTTATTATAAAGTTAAAATTGTTTGGTGTTTGGTGGAACCCTATGTTACACTGATACTTCAAAACCCACTGCTACCTTCTGTATCCATGTAACCCACTTTTTTGAAGTCAAAAGTCTTATAGTGAGAATAAGGCTGAAGACACTTTCCAGATATATTCTGGACAATCTGAAGAAAATGGGCTGAAGTATTGATCTAGATATCAAGAGATGCCAATTCCTGACTAACTTTTGATCCTGTATGGTTTTGCTTTTTGTCAACTGAATGGCAAAGCCTTGTACCTCACTGTTTATTTGTTTTTGGTTGACAGCTAAAGGTGGAGACAAAAACATAATCGTTGTTTTCTTTTTTACTTTGTTGCTCTTAAATCTTGTTAGGTGGGAATTGTTTTGCTGGTGAAAAATTCGAGCTTCTAGCACCAACGACCCGCAGAAATGCATTTAGAGTGCTTCGCGCCATGCAGCTTGCAAAACCTGGTACATTTTGTTGAATAAGGGAATTGTTGTTCCCTTTTGTTTATGTATATACACATGCCATATTTGCTGCCACTTTGAAACTCATTCAAAGAAATCCACTGCCCTATGAAGTTCTCTGACTTTGTAATTTCCCTATCTCTAGTTCTGTTGGAAGGGAGCCCCGGTGTTGGAAAAACAAGTCTTATTGTGGCCCTTGGCAAATTTTCTGGGCACACAGTAGTACGAATAAATTTATCAGAGCAGGTGATTAAATCTTTTGGGTTACGACCTCATATTTTTGGTAGTTCTTTTCAAATGTTGAAGTATCTCTTGCGTAATTATGTATTTTTACGGGGTTTGGACATTGACATACACAGACGGACATCATGGACTTGTTTGGGTCTGATTTGCCTGTTGAGGCTGATGAAGGGATGCAATTTGCATGGTCTGATGGAATTCTCTTACAGGTATGTTTATATTCCTCCAGTAGAATGGCTTGCTTCTTTCAAATCAAAATAATCTGCATGGATTTGCTGTATTTCCAGGCTTTGAAGCAGGGATCATGGGTGCTTTTGGATGAACTCAATCTTGCTTCACAATCTGTCTTGGAGGTCGGAATCTACACTTTTACCTTCATAATGTGTTAATTAAGCAATGCATTTAGTTTCTTCTCAGTTGCAATCTTAGTCTCTTGTCTCCCTCACGTAGTTAACCAGGTTTTTTATTTTACAATGATAATAGGGGTTAAATGCTATTTTGGACCATCGAGCTGAGGTTTTCATTCCAGAGTTAGGTCGTACTTTCAAATGCCCACCATCTTTCAGAGTTTTTGCTTGTCAAAATCCTTCAAATCAGGGTGGAGGACGGAAAGGTCTTCCAAAGTCCTTCCTCAACAGATTTATGAAGGTCTGCCTTGACACTGTTTAAAATTGTCACAAGTTCATAAGTTAATGAATGTG
This sequence comes from Nicotiana noctiflora, assembly GCA_032618575.1. NCBI lineage: Eukaryota > Viridiplantae > Streptophyta > Magnoliopsida > Solanales > Solanaceae > Nicotiana > Nicotiana noctiflora. Next base: position 18,195 of record JASVEL010012775.1, read on the forward strand.
TATTAGCCTTATGCTTGCTGGTTTCAGGTCTATGTCGATGAGCTAGTTGAGGATGACTATCTTGCTATTTCTAGTTCGCTCTATCCAACAATTTCACGTTCTCTTCTCTCTAATCTGGTCTTATTTAATAAGAGATTACATGAAGAGATAATGTTGCTTCACAAATTCGCTCAAGAAGGATCCCCTTGGGAGTTCAATCTCCGTGATGTAATTCGTTCCTGTGAAATCATAAAAGGTTTGTTCTCTTGTTCTTGATAGCCCATTCTCATTTCAGTCATACAGAATTGACCTCAAGTACATGAATTCCCTTTTCAGGTGCCCCCAGTATATCAAAATCTGATTGCTTTCTGAATCCTGTTTATGTTCAAAGAATGCGCACAGCTGTGGATAGGCTGGAGGTCTTAAAACTTTATGAACAGGTATTCAAAATGAAGGCCAGCATAAATCCTCATCCTCGGGTTCAGCTGAATCCCCAGTATTTGATTGTTGGGAATGTATCTATTGAACGAAATCGTTACGTGTCACCTGGAGTGGCCAACAGCGAGCTTAAAATTTTACCTGGCTTCCGCAACAGTTTGGAAGCTGTAGCACAATGTGTTAAGAACCAGTGGCTATGCATATTAGTTGGACCTGCATCCTCTGGTAAAACTTCATTGATTCGGTTACTTGCTCAGCTGACAGGAAATGTACTTAATGAGTTGAATCTTTCCTCTGCAACTGATATATCTGAGCTACTTGGAAGCTTTGAGCAACACAATGCTGTTCGAAAATATCGTCTTGCCATCGCTCAGGTTGAGTCCTTTATAAATGAATACTATGGTCTGCAGCTGGAATCTTCATGCGAAGAATTTATGAGGAGAAAAGAGCTGTTTATTCTGTGGCTGTCCTTTATATCGAGCATCAAGCACAACCCTCCGACAAGTTCTTGCTCTTCGTATGTTGATACTTGGAGGACGAAGTACTTTGAATCTGCTTCTATGTTGGTTGATATTATTGAGCATCTAAAGTTGGTGGTTGAGGAAACATCATTGCCTTTATCTTGGTCGATGAAGGACTTGGATATAATTCTTACAATGATTAAGAAATTTACAGGTCACCCAAGAACACATTCCTCAAAGTTCGAGTGGGTAACTGGCATGCTTATAAAGGCTATAGAAAATGGAGAGTGGATAGTATTAGATAATGCAAATCTCTGCAACCCAACGGTTCGTACACTCTATCTCCCATATCTTCTGATCTTTTATACTTTTCGTTCCTTTTTTTTGCAAGCCCTATAGCCTGTTAAATATTTAAGTTTGAGGTGCTGCGTCTTGTTTCTAATGGTTATTTGGTGCCTCTTCTTGATATGTGCAGGTTCTTGATAGGATAAACTCTTTAGTTGAACAATCTGGATCCATTACTATCAATGAATGTGGAACAGTGGAAGGAAAGCCAGTAATTCTTCATCCTCACCCACAGTTTCGAATGTTTCTAACAGTTAACCCTCTAAATGGTGAAGTTTCACGTGCAATGCGGAATAGAGGGGTTGAAATTTTCATGATGGAGCCTGATTGGTTGTTTGATGACAAATGCACTGAAATTGACATCGAGCTTGAGAATGCAAAGAGGTTTATCGTCCTTTCTGGGGTACCTGCTGGTAAGTTGGTTGATTTGATGGCCAATGCCCATATGACTGCGAAGGTTAAAGGTGCACTGCTCAAAATTAGGATCACACTGCTTGAACTTGCACGGTGGGTGCAGTTATTTCAGCAGCTTCTTACGAGCGGTAGCCAATTTTCATGGAGTCTGCAAACGAGTTGGGAGCATACCTATGTTTCCTTATTTGGTGTTGATCAAGGGAAGAATGTTGTTGATCAAGTGGGAATTCCTATATCTCTTATACCAAATTTTCAGGACTTTAACTCCAATCAAGCTGGCTTCTTATCTTTACCAGGGGGATGGCCAGCACCCTTGAAATTGAGGGACTACCTATTATATTCAAAAGAAACTTGTATAAGGCAAAATTGCATGTACCTCGAGTTCCTGGGAGCACAGACTGCCTGTTTTTCGACTTCTTCTGCATTGCACGATGCACTGGCTCCAACTTCTGTGGTTAGCTCACTCGTGATGGATACAAAGCTCTTGCATGCACTAATGTTTCCTAAAGGTTCAAGTTGTCAGGTTGCTGTTTGTGGCGGGGCAGAAGTACTTAACTTGGATTTAGCCCAGGAAATGTTAGTGTATGCTGCAAATTGGGCATTTGAACAGGCTACTGAAAGTGATTACAAGCTTTATCTGCTTTGGTTTTCCCATGTCGGTTCTCTGTTACGGCCACATTTTTCATTCTTTAGTTTTTATGCCTCTATTCTGGCAAAGGAATTGGAACATCCAATATGGAATCAGATTTTTAGTCATCGCCGTGAGATTGTGTCTCATAATTTGATAGATATGGAATCTTGTCCTATACCTTTACTTTCAGTAGAAGTGGTTGATTTAACACCAGCTGACAGTGTGTTGAAATCTGGCAGTGAAGTTCTTGTGAATGCCATTAAGAGTGTTAAGTTACTGAGACTTAGCCATCTTCAGTGGAACTCTGAGATAGGTTACAAATACAGTCCTGAAACAAAGTTCTTTAAACCTGTTTTGAGATCTCTTCAGGAGTTGGAGAACAAATTGCTTGAAATGTTTGTCCAGTCACCTTCTTTTGATGTGTTGTTCCAGTTGTACAGTGACCTCCTTGAACATCACACACTACTATGGACAGGCATTATTACTTCTCAACTTGAGTACTTGCTTATTTCTTGGAGATCTTTGATGAAGAAAGTTACAAAGTTGTGGGAATTTTGCCCAAAAGAAGTAGAGATGTTTCAGGTAAGTTGTCTTGGTTTAGTCACTTTTGGCCCTCTTTGCTATGTCCAATTCTTAATTTATTTGTTTCTTTGTTCTCCCTTTGTTATATGATAATGAATTTTCATTTTGTTTAAACCTCTACTTATGTAGAGAGATGTAGAGAATTTGGATGAGTTCTCAAAATGGCCTTCACAGTCGCAAAAGTCCTTGTTGTGGGTCCATGGTGGGCATCCGTATCTGCCTCCTTCTGCTGAATTATATGAGAAATTGTGTCAGCTACTAAGCTTTTGTGAACGACTTTGGCCCGGAAAGAGAAAGATCTGGGAGCTAGGTAGCTTTTCTTTGATCATTTGGCTACTATTTCTGCACTTCCTTCTAGTTCTCTGTCTGACTCACATATTTTTGTAGCAAGGGATGATGTAATCATTGAAGCGGCTCCATATTATAATCCAGAACTACGGTTCCTCGCCATGCAAGGTACAGTTATTATAATTTGGTACTGTTGCTATCCCCTGTCCAGTGGTCATTACATTGCCTCCCATTTGTGCTGTGTACAAGGGTGAAGTGGGTTTCCAGTATTCCTACTGCTTGATTGTGTTGTCAAAGTTCCTTTCTTATTTTCTTCTGGTGGTACATTCATGAATCAGTCATTGAAGTAACAAGATAATGATCTAGTGGTAGTGTGGTTGGTTGGTTAGTCGTATATAGTTGTGGCTCATAGCAGTTAGTAATTTGGCTTGGTTTTAAGTTAGCAGAAAGATAGTCTTGTGTTTTTACGAGGGTTTAAGTTAGTAATTTTAATGTTGTCTGCTGTGTATTTGAAGCGTTGAACTTTTTGTTGCAGACCTAAAATAATTAAATAAATGTGTCTTCTCTCTAATAGGTTAAGCTTTTAAATCACACATTTCAATATGGTATCAAGGTAGACAGAATCTTGGAATTAATGCAGACTTTGCTAAAGATAGAGCACAATTGAAGAAAAAGATTCGCTTGACCCAAGAAAAAAGATTCAGGCCTGCATGTGAGCGTGTGTGTTGAGGGCTAAAATCAATAAAGAATGCGACCATCTCTTCTAAAATTGATATATGTGTCATGATATACATGTTATGTCTGGTGTTGAAGTGATTGTTTTTCAGTTAAGATTGCATTTTATGTTTACCTTTCTACTATTCTGATCTGTCCTAGCAAATTTTACATCATAATACACTGTACTGTTGGTGATAGTTTGTTTTACTTGTTCTGGATCTTTATCTGACTAAATATGATTCTTGGTAAGGTGTCTCTATGTCATCTTATATCATGGCAAAAGTTGATGAAAATGGTGTCAGACCTGTTGAGCAGTTGGAGGAGATGTACCAGGTGTTCTTTTCTTACAATTCCTGTCTTCATGTTCATCATGTGGATTATTTAGTGTTATGATAGGTGTATTCATTTCCTATGTAGATGCTTTCAAGAAGGTTTGATTTTGAGAAAGAGAAGTTGGAAGAGAATTTGAGGAACATTAAGCAAGCCCCAAGGACCTCCATTTTACCTGCTTGTTGTGTCTTTTTACCCGACATGTTGTGTGAAAGGTCTAGCTTTGGTTGTTGGCTGGAGACTCTACCCATAGCTGACAACGCTAGTTTCTTCCATGATACAAGGCTACTTCAGCAACTTTCGACAATTGCTTTAGCTGATGAGGGGGAACAATACCAAGTAAGATTTTCTTTTCTTTCTTAACTATATCAAGTACAATTTTTCATTACTGATCCTCTAACTACCCCGAGATACATTCATGTGATGCACCCTTAATATCGCATTGTCTTGTCCACTGAAACAGGGTTTAACTGCCTTGGCTGGCCTTATTGAGTCCGCAATGACCTTTTCTTTAAACTTCTCATCAAGGCCTTCATCTGACTTTTCACCTCACCAAAAAATTTTGTGGACACTAGATGCTTGGGAATCTATCTATAGAGGTCGGTAAACTCTTTATAAATTGGCCATTACATTGTTATGATATCTGAATAATTCCTTTTATTTGTTTCAAACAGTGAGTGAACAGATATCCAGTTTTGTTCTTGAGCTGTGGTATATATGGCATTCATCTTTGTGGATGTTGTCACCAACTGTTGCTGAGGTAAACCATATGATGGCTATTTACTGCAAATAGTTTTGCATCTTCCAGTATGACATCTCTATTTATGTTGTTCCGCTGCTGCAGAACCTCTCATGGCATGGATGTGATGATATCCTACCTGATGAGCTGTTTAAGCCTTCAAAAATGGCAGCAATTCACAAAATCCTGTAAGTTAAATATTGTTTGGTTGTGAGTAGTGGTAGGGGCAGCAATTTGGCTTGGATGGGCCACATTTTTATACCAGTTGCCAACTAAATGCTGAACTTAATACACATGAGAGATAAAGATACAAAGGGAGAGAGAGTGAGATGTGAGAAGTCTCAGTTTACATATTTAACATGCTTGTCCTAGGTGAAGTTGGTGATGCATTATTTAATCATATCTCATACATTCTGGAGATTGTTTTCTATTTTAGTTCGTGTGTTTGACGAGCCATTTAGGTTAAGAAATAAAAAGACTTTAGGCACATACAAAAAGTACCCTTAGAACTTATAGTCTTAAAACATTCATGACATTTCGTCGGTCATAAAAGCATCTCTTTTAGAATAGAATGGAAATTTCAAATTTTAAAAGTTTCCTGATATAGAAAGGTTTCATTTTTTTTGGAACAAACTAAAAAAAAAGTGTCCTATATAGTTGAAAACAGAATGCTTTTTATTTGAAAGAATTCACCGCTGTTTCTTTTTCCTTCAAAGTTGAATCTTCTTATTTACTTCAGATTTCAAAACTTTTTATCAAGCGCAGGTATGGTACATTTGCTATCAGGGATTACCCGATGCATAGCCTTAAAATGAAAGCTGCTTCGCGTTATCTTTGGGAAGGTTCTCTAGAAGTAGATACAAAGAATTTTCTATTATCAACTGCTAGGTCACTCTTCCAGCAGGTATGGTCTCCTTTAGTTTTACTTAAATTAATTATTTTCTTTATCAAAATATGGTCTCCTTTAGCTTTAATGTGTACTCTTCTTCAAATTCATGGTGAAATGAAAATTTATAGTCTATATTTCCTGCTGGTTGTTCTTTCAGATAATATTTGCACACAGAAAGTCTTTCGAAGCTGAGAAGTTTGCTAGAATCAACGCTTTCTTTCATTTTGCTACACAGAAGACCATCTCGGTAGTTCTTTTCCTTTTGACCCATTAAATGTATATGGACAGGCAGGATAATTTTAGAATATGTTATTTGACCCATGTAATATTTTTCTTCCATAGCTGCTATCCTATGAGATAAGGAACTAAAGGTCATTTATCTTGGTGTTTGAAATAAATTTCTTGTAACTGAACTCGGAAAGTTGGTTTCCGATTGAACCTTGAAATCTGGGATACTTATTTGTTTTAATTATAAACCCTTTGTATGTTCATAACCACTTTTCCTTTCCATGTCATAGCAAGAGGATGTTCAGGTCATGCTTTCACTTCTTGCATCATCAAATCACCAGATGATTTCGTCTGATAAGATGAAATCTTTTATTGAGCCTCTGCTTCGAGGATTGTATCTCCCATGCTCATCTGAGGGTGAGTGCGTTATATTTGTCGTGTCCGAGAGTTTCAGTCACTTATTAGTCATGTCTTCTGTTTTTGTTTTGGGTCTTTATTCTTATTTTTGTTTTCCCCTGTTTCTCTTGCAGGCTTCACGAGTAGGATAGGATGTGTATGGTTGCTGATTGGGGCCCTCCGCTACCAGCTTCTGATTTGCTGCACTGATCTGGATCCAACTGCAAAATACTGCTTAAAGTACTCAAGAGTGACGGAAAAGATATCCTCTCTTCAGCTTGAAACTCAGGTAAGGGATATCTTCTCTTCAGCTTGAAGCTGAGGGATCCATCCTTATTTCTCTGTTCTGAGCTGTCTACATGTACTCTACCCTAATTTATCATTCTTCCTGTATGCTTGTTTAACAATATGATAAAGGAATAGAGGATGTGTGTAGGATAATCAGATGCTTTGATATGCGTGACATCCATTGAAATTAGTTTTCTATTTGCTAGAGTTTTCACAAGATGCACTGGAGAGTTAAACAAGCATACAGGTAGAATGAGAAATCTAGATGCATACATACTCGACTTCCTAGACAGTTTACATGTTTAGAGGACATGAGTATGTTGTTGCACTCTCAATTGATATTAGCAGCCTGGGAATCGATTCTTTCCAAGAAAGAATGTAATGCAAATTACTATATGTTTGAAACAACTACATCATCCCCCTAACTGAATCAACTTTCCATTATATTTGATTGGTTACATACTCACCTCTCAATTATCTGTAAACCTAAACTAGGATTTTTGGAGCAGTGTAAACACTGTTTTCAGGAGCCCAACAACAACACAATTGAATGAGAATAAAGAGTTAAAAACACCACCTTTCCCCTTTAATGCATTATGTTAACCTTAGCCAGTTTGGTTCACTTTGCAGCTTTTTTTTTGGTTTTTTTTTTTGGGGGGGGGGGGGGTTAAGGAAGTAAAATATTTTATTTTACCAAAAACAAATACCAGATTTTGACCTTAGTTTTCAATGGGTGCGCAAAAACCATTTCGTGGCCAACACTCAACTAGGTTTTGCAAAATGTAGTAATGGAGTTGGTACAGTGGAACAATAGAGGACTAAAAGGATTAATAATGAAATTTCTAAACTGTCATCTGAAAGAGTGTTGAGGTGTCTTTCTGGCTTAAGAATTGAAGCAGGGAAATTATATGGGTGCAATACATTCTAAAAATAGTACGCCTGTTGTATGTCTGTATTCACTGTCTATATTTTATTGTTTCCACATTCCAGGTACGCAGTGATTGTGTCCATTTGGCTGGATCTTTTCAGTTGAGGGAACAAGATAGAGATAGATCTATGTTGTTGGAAGATCTCCATGCTGAGCAAAAGAAACTGCAAAGAAAGGTCAGGGACTCCCTTAATTGTTTCTTTCGTTCTTAGATTGGCTGTGGATTTATTCTCCGCTTTATAGTTGTTGTAAATCTGTGAACAATTGTTATTGAAGTGCTTATCAACTTACAACTTTCCATTCATCTTCTGTCTATAATAAATTAAGTATTTGGCAACAGATAAAGGAGAATAAGGGGTAAAATGAGTAACCTGTCCCTGCCTTCTCCTTGTCCTTGTTCCTTAATTTACACTGTTTGGTGACCGGGACTGCATTCAGTGGTCGTACAAGTTTACAGTGTGCTGTAGTTCCAAAATCTTTTCTCTTAATAACCGTGGTGTCCGGGCTAGCTTGCTCGCACCTCGACTAATTCCACGGAATATGCTACCTCCCACCAGCATCAACTACCAGGTAAATCTGTCAACCCGTTCCTGAAAATTTGAAATCAATGTAGGATATTCTCAAACCCCCTCACGCCCAGGTATAGACTTCTGAAGCATGGACAACCAAGCACAAAGATGGGTTTGGCTTTGGTACCTGTTAAAAAAATGGACATTGTGCCTTTTTTCAATATTAAAAGCTATCTCCAAAAAAGAAAAGCTAGCTCCTGAGGTAAGAATTTTCCAAGACCATATAAAGTCACAACGGGCATTCCCTCAGCCAATGCGGGGCACTCATATAGAGTTTTACATTTATTCTTTTTCTGTTAGTTGTTCTAAAGTTTATTTATATGAGCAAGTAGTTCTAGTTAATCTTTATCATTTCTTGGAAATATGATTTTCTTGATTTATTCGTGACTGATGAATTTGGTGCGTCTTCTATCAGATTGTGTTCCGCTCTGAACCTGAGAAATTCAAGGAAATGAAGGCAGGTTGCGACGACTTCTTTAGGACGGTTGTCAAAATAGTTATGACTACTGTTGGTTGGACACAGAATTTTAAAAACTTAAGTGTGGAAGAGATGTCTGGCGAAATACGCAATTGGCAGGTAATGCTTGCTCCTCATGTGGATAATTGTCTGTTGTTCTCTATTTCTTTAGGTATGTTTCCTACATAATGAACCATAGGACGAGGCTGAGTTGGAAAAACAATTTATTAGTACAATGTCATACATTAAATTCGTATTGCAGGAGATGGCTACAGACATCATAAAGAGGTTATCAAATGAATATTCTGCATACATGGATGTAGTTCAGCCAGTCCAGACAGCTATATATGAAATGAAATTGGGATTGTCTCTGGTTCTTTCTGGTGCCTTAAGTGAAAAGTATCTGGAGGAACTTGGAAAGTTTGATATGGAGTCTGTTCTGGTACTGTCTTTCATTTCTTTTTATTTATTTTTGATAAGTGTCTTCAATCGTTTTCGTTGACCTTCATTTTCATTTATATGTTTTTACTTTTTCTGCAATGGTGGAAAGGCTTCTGTTTATGCCTTCGTGAGATTCCCAAGAGGATGTGCTGCAAAAGCTGTTTCTTTCAATGCTGACAATAAGTGCACTGAGCTTTTGCGCTATGATATTGAACTTCCAACAAACATCTCAGCCATGGATTTGGATATGCTGGATAATCTTGTCAATTATCAACGGAAAGTCAGTATTGATAGCAAGGTTTGCGACTCTTTTTTATTCTTATGATTGAGTAGTGTAAGCAATCCTCAAGTGTGTCGTAACAATAGGCATAGTATTGTAATGCCTTCCTCTTTTTGAATCTCATTCTTTGCTTATTGAGTTTAACACTGGTGTTCAATTTTGACAGGTGTCGTCCTTGCAACTGAGAACTGCAATGCATCAGACTGTTCTGGTTCGCGTGTTGCATTCTGTTGTGGATGCCCACTTCATGGATAAACAGTCCTTTAAGGTGAGAACGCTGTTACTGATTGTTGGATGTATGTACCGTTTATTATTTATCCCACATTAATATGAAGAAAATTTTATATTCTTTTCAGCTAACGGATAGGATATTTGATGAGGTAGCAAGCAACTGGATGCAAATGAAACTTCAAGTCAGAACAACCGAAGAGAATAAAACTCAACAATTTAGGTTCAAACCGCGTGCATTCAAGATAGATAATATCCTTGAGATTGACATATCATCTCTTGGTAGTTCAGCTTCAAATGAAAGTTTCTTAGAATGGAAAGAGTTCCACTCTAGTCAAGAATCTTCAGAGAATGTAAGCATACTCTGTTTTGTAGCTGTTTTCTTTCTTTTAAGCATCTAGTCATGGGGTCGTTGCCTTTGTGTATCTCTTTCCATTTGATTATCAGTCTAATGTATCTCTATCCATATAGCAGACTGCTGATGAAGAATCAGAAGCGGTCATGGACGATTGGAACTATGTAGAAGAGTCCAATTTGAATGATATGATCCGTGTTCACAATGATTTATTTGGCTCAACTGATATATATCAATCTGTAAGTATGCGATGCTACTTGTGTGGATCTTCTTTGTATGTATTAGAGGGAAGATTTAAGCTGGACAAAGTTTGTCTTTAGAACATTCAAATATTAGTTTGCTACCACTTTGGTGGCATTTAGAAATTAAATTCTAAGCCGTCCACCACGGGTGCTATAGACTGCCTTTTTAGGTGGCGCTAGCATTTACGAAGGAAAGAAAAAAAAATATTAGTTTGCTGAGGAGCTAGAGTTCATTGGGTGTATTTTTATGTGGAGGCGGAATCATTTTATTTTCTGAGACATGTTAGGTTCTGATTCCTTGATGAGGTATCTTTCTTCAGGCATGTAGTCAACTTACCCGTCTGTGATTATTAATGCCTTTTGATTTATTGGTAGTCCTACATATTAGTCTTAATATCAATTTTTAATGCATGAGCTGTATTGAGATGGGAACCTGCACATCAATATCATATAATTGTTTCCCACTTTCTTTTATGGTATGTTATATAACTATTCAGAGGTACAGTGGAGGTATGGTTTAACTAGGGGGTAGTCGATAAGTGTACTGTGCTTGTATGATGAACATAATATATGGTTCTTATCTCTCTCAGTGTGAGGAATTATTTTATGAATCCAAGATGATACTATTTATCTGCTAACATTTCAATGTTACATTTGTATGAAAGCTATCAAACTCTCAGATGTATAGCTGGTTGATAAATTGCTAATGTGGTACAGAATTCACTTTATTGTCATGCGTGGAGCGAATATTCATGCTAGGAGTTAATCTTATGTCTTATACGTATTCTCTATCTACCGACATTAAGCTTTTCCTATGTGAAAAAACTTAGATTGTTTGTTTCAGTTGTCCAAAACATTTGGAATAGATAGGGCTCATGTTTCCTTTCCCATAGACCTTAATTATTAAGCTAGATGAAGTTTAATGAATACCTGTTCCTTCCTGTTTATCTTATTTCAGCCTAACTCGCTATGTGCTAAGTTTTTGTCTCTGAACTTCCTTATGGGGCATGACATTAATTATTTGGATATTTCTGTCTCAGATGTAAAAGTTCTTTAGTAATGAACACCCTTAGAAGTGGACACACTTGTGTTTGTAAAATGCCATTCTTTGTTTTTGTTTCTCCGTATACATTATATACTCAGGATGAGTTGTTGGTAACATAACATACGTTCTCTCTCTTTCTCGCTCTAATATATATATATTTCTCGCTCTAATATATATATATATATATTTGTTAAATACTGATCATGGTGCTTGAATTCAGCCTGGATGTTTCCATGTATCTGATGCGAGCAGATTGTCTTCCTTTACTGACTCTTACTCGCTGGGAACAAAAATGATTAGAGGTAAAGACCTGGGCAACAATTATTCTGTATGCTTTGATTTTCGTTGTTACTATGGGAAAATTGTCTGAGCTCTGTGCCATATGCTTGCAGAAATAGAAGGTTTATCATCCTCCTGTTTGGACGCAAATATTGCGCCGGAACACTTACTTCGCCTATGCTTAGAGCATGAAACAAAGTTTTGTTCACCAAATAAGTCAGCCCTAGCATACAATTTTTACAAGGTTTTGATTGTTAATATCATACTTTCTTAAAATTGCTTCTGCTTCTTTCTATTTTGGTATGCCTTATCAAGACATTCATTTCAATAAATTTCTTCTGAATGATGTATCAGGAACCAAATTTCTCTATGTTGGCTAAAATGGTGGATCCATTAGCATCTCTTAAACAGCGAATTACTCTACTTTTGAAAGAACGTGATGAATATGTTCTTCAGAGAATCTTGGATATAATTGAAATGATCTTGGCTATGCCTCTTAGCACCCCATTGGCTAAGGTAGTGTATCGTACTATCATTTTTTAGTTGTGGAGAATGGTTTTTCATATTAAGGTGGAGGAAAAAATTGATATTTTCATTTTCTCTCTCTCTCTCTCCGTTTCCCCTGTCATTCTCTTTTCTTTTTGGGGGATTGTGAGGTGATGGTGTCGTGATGTTTATCTTTTACTTGCGTGTTCATGATGGCTACTTTCCTTTTCTTTGAAGGCGCTCTCCAGCATAGAGTTTCTTCTTAGCAGAGTTCGGATGTTACAGGAAACTGTAGCAAAATTTCCATTATCTGGTAATTTACAGAACTTTTTCTGGATGATCATCTGATAACGTTAAATCTTACATTAGCTTATCCCTCACTGTAATCTTTTGCGCCTATTGAAAAATGTCTGCTCCCGTAGATCATTTGGACCCCATATTTGCTCTGGTGTCCTCGTGGTATAAGTTGGAGTTCGAATCTTGGCCTGCTCTGCTTGATGAAGTTGAAGATCAGTTTGAGAAGAACGCCGGAAAGGTAAACTTATTTGTCAATTTCTTGCTTGCTTGTTAGCTCAACCCGCCTCCCTGCTTGCATGATCTCTGCTCTTTCTTGTGGCTCTCTTTCTGAAAGACTTCAGAGCACTTGAACTGCTGGTATGAAATGTTGCTAGCAAACCAAAAGCTTGTTGTCACAACTATGCAGAGAAAGTCATAATAATGCTGTGATCTGTGAGTCCAGTGACAATTATGTAACCCTTTCAAGTTGAAAAATTTTTGAAGGCAATTATGAAGTCTGATGATGTCCACAGTGTATTGTTTTTAACTCAGGTCTGCCAGACTAACAATGCATATAACCAAAACAATTCACCTCCACGGTTTGTATCCAAACTTCAGTATGAGCTTCTGATCAAAATAAATCTAATGATAGAATTTGCATGGACTTATAGGTAGTGAAATGTCGTGGACACTCTCCTGAATTTGAATTCTACCATAAGGTCTAAATTTGAGCCGTCAAAATGGGCTTGGCCCGTGAGGCTAGCCCAATCCAGCCTGCTACTTGGGTAGGCTTGGGAATTTTTAACCCATTTAAAACTGAGGCTCATAAGCCCGGCCCAAGTCAGCCCGCTGGACCTTGAGACTTGATCGAGGCTGGCCTAGGCCGGCCCGTTGGCAAAAATTAATTAAATTTATATTTAATATTTAAAAAAAGTAAAAAGTAAAAGAAGTATTAACTATAATCCCCATTCCGCAACCTTAGATTGCTCATTTACCCTTCCATATCAACTAGAATTTAGATGTTTGATATGCATGTAGTATGATAAAATTAGTTTTTCTTTTGTCTACTAACAACAAACTAGGAAAAGTTTAAGTCGCCAATAATAATTTTTTTTCAAAAGAAATTTACTTTTAATTGTCCAATGATCAGTTTGGTAACTTTAATATATTATTAATAATTAAATTGTTCTTCAGCATAGAAAAAGGTAAAGCTTTAATACCCAAAGGAAATTGACAACACTAGCAAATTTCATGAATTTTAAAAACTTTATGGACTATAATGATGAAATTAGCAAATGATGTTAAACCTAAATTAAAAAACCTCAACATATAAACTTATTGTAGCAATCCCTAAACCTGAGGAAAGTGAAAGAAAAGTATTAAAAAAAATATTCATGTAACGTTAAAAAAGAAAAGCTAGAGATATAGAGAATTTGCATTTTCAATTATGAGATTCATTGTCAAATATCAAGATTCTTGTACGCTCTAAACTAACAAAACTTGTTCATATGATTAAGAGACTATGTCACTAAGAAATATTTAAAAATTTGAAAAAATTTGTTTTCTACAAATGTTGATGGGCTGGCCCGCCCTAGCCCTCGACCCTCTTAGGACTGGGTTGGGCTGGCTATTTTAAGGCCCATTTAGATGCGGGCCGGGCGGCCCTAGCCCACCAAATTTAAAAAGCCGCGAGGCCTGGAGTGGCCCATTTTGACAGCTCTATGTCTAATATTATAGTAGCCAAAACTATTTTCTTGGATGGATGAGGTAACAATCAATGCAATAAAAAACCATATGTTGTAGTCATATGATTTAAGTTATGAATGAAATTCGTTGTCACTTATTTCAATCTCTATTACCACCGGTGGCGGACCCAGAATTTTATATAAGCGGGTTCAAATTAACATGACAATAGTAGATATAAAATCAACATTAGGCATAGCAAGCAAGATAGCTACTTTTTTTTTTCTTTTCATCCTCCACCTCAAAATGAAGTCACATTTTTAAGTCGACGCTCTTTCATTTTCTCAATAAAACAATTGTGGAATCTATTTAATTTTATCATTGAGATAATTGATTTACTTAGTTTGACAAATTTTGCTTTAAAATTTTTAAGCTTGGTTGCAAATTAAAAGTATATTAAACTCTGCAACATATAACAAAATGTGAATTCCTTTCCTTGTTACATAACAAAGACATTGACAAATTTTGCTTTAAAATTTTTGAGCTTGGCTAACAAATTAGAAGTATATTAAACTCTACAATAACAAGATCTGAATTCCTTTCCTTGTTACATAACAAAGACAGTTATTTTTACTAGAAAAAAAATCATAACTTAAGAGTTGTGAAATAAACTAAACTAATACAAATAATTGGATAAAGGAACTTATAAGCCAAATAATAATAATAATAATAAAGACAATATAGAAAAAATAAACGTTTCAATATATAGACCAAATTAAAAATAACTAGTAAATCATTTGAACAAATTTTCTTGCATGTTTTACTGGGAATCAGTGAGAGAAAACAAATTAACTTTGAATTAATTTTTTAGTACTTGAAGAAAATAAGCTGTGTGCCATTCAACATTAACACCAAAAACAGTCCAAAAGAGAGGAAAAAAGTGTCGCTAATGGATCAAACACTGAACCTTCCGGTAATATTGTACCCACTTGACCATCACTGCACAATGACTTTGATGTCAAAACGGGTTCAATTTTATTTATATCTGAAAAGTTGTTCAGTTTTAGATGACATTTATATCTATACGCGGTATAATTTTTCGACAAAGCGGTTTCATATGAACCCTCATGACACCATGTGGGTCTGCCCCTGATCACCACCCCCCTTTTTAGAACTAACTTGGTGGACAGAGTTACCCGGTAATCTGTGCTGGTGGGAGGTAGCAGGTTTCTGAAAAAATTAGTGGAGGTGCACGCAAGTTTGGGCCCGGGCGCTTTCTTTATCTGAAAAAAGAACTAGCTTGAATATGAAGTGTTTAGGTTGTTGAAAATCAAGACCTATAGCAACCTCCAACTCAAAGAGGGAATTTCGATTTTCTGAAGTTTCTGTATTGGTATCTATTAAGAAATTATTTCTCCTAAGTCTTTGAAGGCAATTGGAATCCACTTTGTTCTCTTTTATTTTTGATTGTCTTGTGCAGTGTCAGTAGTTATCAGAAAGACCTTCTTATTTAAGTTTGTTGGCTTAAACACATCTGATTTTAACCTAACCGGTTAGGTTTACAGGCCATTCTTGTTCATAGTGGTTGAGAGAGTCCTCTTCTTGCCAATAGGTCAAGAGTTCGAGGCTGGTAGGCTGCCAAACAAACAAAATAAATATATGTATATATGACCTAACCGTTAGGTCAGAGCACATCATGGTGCTTGTAGGCAAGTGAACTTCATCTGTAGTAAACCTTTTGGTGGGCTTATGATCTCTTTATCTGTGCATCTACGTTTCTTAATTCTTCCCACAGTTGCAGAGTCTTCTGGTGTTATCAAATTGCAGTATTTGCAGTTGATATTGTTGGATTACTTTTTCCGCGGACAATATGTTGATTTTAACCCTCAAACTGCAGTTGTGGTTTCCACTATATTCAGTCCTTCAACGTGGGCAGTGTGGTGAGACTGTTGAATACAACCTATCTACAATTAGCAGGCATGTACTCTCTTAGTTTTATCTCAAAATTCATTACCTTTTCTTAGCTAATACTTGTCAAACATTCAGCCTGAAGGAGTTTACTGAGATGTCCAGCATCGGTGAGTTTAAGAAGCGCCTTCAACTCCTGCTCGCTTTTCATGGGCATATTAGTACTGGTTTAAGGAATGGAACCTATTCGAGGTAGAGAAATTTGTTTTCTTCCATGTATTTGAGTGTGCTTAGATTCTGTAATTTCAAGCTGATATATGGTACGATGAAACATGGTTATCATGCACAATCTGTGTACTTCTCTGTATATGAAGAGTTGAAAATGCTGATTGGGTAAACATTGTGCAGCCTTCATCTGGAGGAAACTATTAAAATCCTCTACAATAGCTTTGGCTTCTATGCTCAATTCTTGCCAATGTGAGTTCTCTACTGCTGCATTAGGAAAGTTGATATTACACTTAAAGCTCTTTTCTATCATGTCTAGTTAAAGTGATATTTCTTGTTTCACTAACTTTTCCTCTGTCTTTCTCTTGGGCAAGGATTTTGGAGCACATTGGAACTAAAAGAAGGAAGATTGAGGAAGAGGTCAATGAGCTTGTTAAGCTATGCAGATGGGAACGCCTTGAAGATTACTTGAGCATAGAAAGCTCCAGGAGAACCAGGCAGAAGCTCAAAAAGATCATGCAGAAATACACTGTGAGTCGTACTATTTTTATTGACTCATCTTAAAGTTGAATTGTTGATATGGGAGTCGTCTCTACATTTGTTGCTTCACTATTGGGACTAGAATAAACCTTTTAAAGGATGTCCTTCTGGCTTGAGTTTAGATAGCTTTGCCTGAGGATTTCCTATTGTGTCATGAAAATTTAGTAGTTAGCGCTTAACTCAGGTGTTCCGTTCTGTTCTTATTGCCTCTCTTTTCCACTTTCTATTTGTACATTCAATTGAGCACCCATTACTCAGATTTTGTACTTAACTATCTTGCACTTTAAAATCTACTTTTGTGGTAGACTATGATGTCAATTTTCTGCGACGCTGCTATGCAACTAAACTTAACTTTCTAACTATTTATTGCTAACGTTTTTTTTGGGTATTCAATTTTTTTAATTTTATTTTTGAGCTTGTGTACATGGAATACAATTGCCAAATCAAATTATCTCAACATTATAAAGCAACTACCTGTGGTATGGTTGCCAATTAAAATAACTAATCTTATGTAAATATTTCTCATGCGTTTTGCTTTATTTATGTAGGACCTGCTTCAGCAACCTGTTATGCTTTTTATCAATCAAGAAGCAACAGAAAGTGGGATACACCCTCAAAGTAATGATCCTAGTCTCTTGGTTGATTCTTTTGAAAGGAGCAGGGGTCTTCTAAATATTGTCCTCGATCAGAAGCAGTCAGAAGTGGACAGGTGGTCTTGACTCCGTATTGATGTCTATTAATTAGTTTCTTTGACTCTTATTAACTTCCTTCTTTTCAACAACAGCCCTTCATGGTTTTCTGATTGGTGGAAGAAAGTAGAGAATGTCGTACAAGGTTTACACCTCGACGTATCAAGAGATACTGATCTGTCTAGGATCATAGAAGGTTTATTCTCTTCTTTTCCTTAAGTGTATTGGTTCAGGCATAGCATTCCCTATTTCCTTTTGTTGAAGATTCTGAAAGTTGCATACTTCAAAATAAATCCAGGGGTTGCAGGTGTAATCAAGGATGGTGAGTGCTTCAAGTCCTCATGCCTGTTATACCTGGATGAGTGGAAGCAACTCAGGCAAACAATTGACAAAATATGTAGTACTATTATTGACTGCGTAGATGTTTGGGCCGATGCAAGCAAGAAAATGGGGAAGAGAAGAGTATTCTCAGATCTTCTGAAGCTGTTGGATAGCTGTGGTCTATCAAAGCACAGAGCCTTGTTTATGGAGGTAAATATAATTTGGTCCACGGTCTTCCGAAATGTTCCTGTCCTTACTCACCATCATTTCTTCATCCAAGTCTTTTTTTTTTCATGACCTTGAACAGGATCATCCAAGTATTCATTTCGACTGAAATTCTTCTTTGCTGTAAATTTTCATTTCGAGCTTTTGATCTCTTATAGATCTTGTTCTGATATCCTTTTCATTGTGTACAGGCGCAATGGAGAGACAATATATTAATGTGCTGGTTCCTCCAGCCATCTTATGATGTTCAACATCTCCTGCTAACACAAGGTCTTCCAGCCTCTAGAGATTCTGAAGTTAGTAGCAGACAGCTGCAGAGTTTACTAGATGAGAGTTTGGAAACCAAGTGGAAAACAGCCAACCTGTACTATTTTAAGAGCATAAACTCAGTGCATGTTTTGCAGCAAATATGCCTGAATTTCCATAAGGATTTTACTCTTGAGCAGGTAACATAGTTAAGATGTTACTCAAAAAATGAGACTTTCATGTCAATTCTACTATCTTGCTTGAAGGAGGATAGTTGTGATAGGTTGAAGCCAACATACACAAAATATCTAACTATGATGTATCCTGACTGCTGAAGTACCTAAATAGTGTGTAATGGATTCAGCGTATTCATAAAGCTGATTACAGCTAATTTGGACTGAGCTGTTGTTGAATTTAATGATGTCAAACCCCATGTAAAACCCCATGTAAAACATTCCCTTCTTATAATTTACGTGCTCGTTTTGTTGTTTGTTTGCTTTGAGTTATTTTGTTTTAGCATTTGTACCTTATTCTTCGTTATAGTCTCACTATCTTGTAATGCAGGTTAATAAGTCAGGATCTTACATTGACCACCTCACTAGCATTCAACAAGAGCAGCGGGAGGTCGCTTATGCTTTTTCTCAGCGACTCAAATGTTTGAAAGAATTGTTATTGCCTTTAGCAACCTTAACTACTGGTGATATCCCTTTAACGAATGTGAGAAGTGATCGGTCATTTGCCAAAAATCAGTACAGCATATATGAATGTCTATGGCAACAGAAGGTACGCTAACTTGTTTGTCTGAGTTTAAATTCCCTCTCTCTTCTCATTTTGATGGGTAATTAAAATTTTATTTTTAATTTTGCAGCAACTTTTTGATAATTTGTATGGCATGTTGTATGAAGAGCGCTTGTTTGTACAAACTGTTGAAGATAGCCATTTGAATACTTGTTCAAGTGTTAAAGACAGCACAATGCAGATTCGCCTTTTCATTGAGAAACACTTGCCCGTTGTTAAGGAATCTAAGGTTTCAGACTCTTTTATTTGTCCCTTGTAAAACAGATTTCTGTCCATTCTGGTTCTTAATACACTCGGGCATGCTGTACAGATGTCAGTTGCACTAACTAGTTATGGGAATATATGGCAGGATTTGTTGGATGGTCATCTTATTGGCTTTCATGGAGTTAGAAGAACGGAAGAAAATGCATTACATCCTATTGCCATCACGAAGCACATGGAGCAGTTGGTATATAAGAATTTTGATTTAGTCAAAGAATTTGAGGTTGACTATCGTGCTTTCAATCGGCGAGATGGAGCTGGAGCAGCTGTTAAGGATATCCTGCTTGGGCACTTTGAGGAGATATTAGACAAGGTCTCACAATGCTCTATGCTTTACTGACAGTAACTTCTAAACAGTTGGAGAATCATAAACTGATTTTGCTGACAAGTCATCAAATAATTCTTAAGTGTTTAATGTTGATATTTAGATTAAAGTTACATATATTACTTGCTGCAAATTCCAATGACCGGAACTTTTAAACTTTCAGACCAACTTCATACATAATCAATTTAAAGCAAGAAACACATTTGAAGATAGGGCCCAAGATTCCATCCAATATACGGGAGATATCGCTGGACTTCAAGCTGAATTTTATAATACCTTGGAGAATACATATAGAGCTATCATGAACACTTTGAATGGTCTTGTGCCTTTGACGAATGGTCGTGTTCCTCCTGATGAAGAGAATATCAATGCATGGAAAATTCTCCTTGAGTCAGCAACAAGGCATCTACAATCAGATCTTAGTGATCAAATGGTGAAGATTATTCATCTAGGGGTAAGTAATATACGATCTTATTCACTCTATATGTCAGGTACGAATACCAGCTTCCAATTCTGATTCTCTCATTTTTATTCAGGGAGAGTTATTGAATTATTACAGCACTGGAAATGCGAGTTCCTATTCGGTTGTCAGGGCACATGTAGAAAATCTGTATTCATTGTTGGATGTGATCATTGCCTTTGGCGATGGTCTTCTGCATGATTTTCTTATCATGCATAGAATGGTAAGTTTTGCCTGATTGTCCTGTCCTGGTTCTGGTTCTGTTTGTTTTGTGCTTAATGTTAATACATGGTGTGCTTCTTCCGAATTTTCTTCCCATAGCACCCTTTTAGGAAAATCTGTATTCGTTCTTTGATGTTATGTCTGCCTTATATGATGGTCTTCTGCATGATTTTCTTGTCATGCATAGGATGATAATGTTCTTTGCAGAGGCCTGTCCTTGTTCTTGGTTATCTGCTTGTGTGTGCTTATATTTTTGCTTGTTACATATATGGGCTGTTTCTTCCGATCAATTTTCCTTCCATAGCCCAGCCCCCCAAACACACACACACACACAAAAAAAAAAGCCTTTTTCTCTTCCTTTACTAGAGTTAATTTTTTACCTCACTTAATAAAAGAGTAATTTGGTAGCCTGATCGAATTAGGAACTTCATGGCCAGATTGACTGGTTCATGTAGGGGTGTTCAATCAATGTTGATGTTGGATTAGATGCAGTCAAGAGCAGGGATTTGTTAAACTGCAATACTCTGAGGGTGTGCACTTCTCCTTTTTCTTTAAGAAATCCTTGTGAGTTGAGTACTGATAAAAGAAATAAGAAAAATACTAAAGATCTGAATCTATCAGAAGATTCATCCTCTTGCTTTAATTAGGGCTGCTTTGCATATTGTTTTCGTTGAGTTTCTTCTTCTATAAAAGCCTCAACCTTTCTTAAAATACTTATATGCCAATAAAAGAATTAGGAGGTAATATGGGTATATGTGTTATTAAGAATGAGTTCAAAGTAGAGATGAGTATCTAAAGCTTAAACTACTACATAGGAAAGAAAGATATGTCTAGTCTGTCTTAGTGTTGTCCAATTGGTGTTAGTTTCGGAGTCTGGTATGCCTCAAAAAGACAGTATAATATTGTCATCCATTCAGATATACCTTTATAAGGATTTCAATCGGTTACAACTAACAAGGTAATAAAGTATCGATGGTACCGTGCGCAAGTAGTAAGAATGTGTTACTATATATATGCTATGGTTATGAGAACTTAGCATATCAGTGAAGAGAAAAAATGACTTTTTGAAATGGGGAGTTCCTCTGTTATGTAAGATAGCTAGGTTGACTTTCACCAAGTGGGACTGGATTATTTATCAAGAACACGCACATCCAATTAGGCAGCTGGACTAGTTTACTAATAAAATCAGTTTTACGCATTCTGGTTCAGACACTTTTCTGGACTAGAAGACATTAGCGAAGACTGTATCTGCAAGCCTACTTTTGTTTTGATATGTACTTTGCTTCGCAAATCATTATTAGTAAACTTTTCTCAATGATTTTGACAGCTATCTGTGATGACCCATGTGCTGGCAAACGTTTTTACTTCGCTCTTTGCTAAAGGCTTTGGTACAAAAGAAGAGGACACAAATGATGCCAGCCAGGAATTAGTTCAAGATCAAAGTGGAACAGGTATGGGTGAGGGTAGTGGAATGAACGATGTCAGCGACCAGATAAATGATGAAGATCAGCTTATTGGCACTTCCGCTGATGTAAGAAATGACAAGCATACCAATTATCTCTTGCTTTCTTTTTTCTCCCTTTTTTCCAATCTGTTTCTCTTTAATTTACAATAAAAGCAATGGTATGGATCACACCTTCTTGGTTCTGCTTTTGTAGAGAGATGAAGAAAGTACTCTTGGTGAGGCTCCAAGTAAAACTGACAAAGGAATTGAGATGGTGCAAGATTTTGCTGCTGATACCTATAGCGTAAGTGAGGATTCTGCGGATGATGAAGGCAATGATGAAAATGAAAAACTGGAATCTGCTATGGGGGAGACTGGTGATCGGGGTGAAGTAGCTGATGAGAAACTATGGGACAAGGGTGATGATAATCCCAGTACCATGGATGAAAAGTATGAGAGTGGTCCATCAGTAAAAGACAGCGGTATCAACAGAGAGCTTCGAGCAAAAGATGATGCTGATGAAGCTGCTGATGAAGCAGGAGAACTCAATCCCGACATATCAGAGGAGCAAGCTGATGAAAATGGCAATGATGAAACTTGCGAAGGGATGGAAGACATAAATATGGACAAAGAGGATGCATATGCAGATCCTACTGGATTGAAGCCTGACGAACATGATCAAGGTCCTGAAGAGGATTGTAATATGGCTGAACCAGAGATTGCTGAACCAATGGTGGAAGATGATTTAAACCAGCAAGGTGACCCTGCCGAGGAAAACAATGAGGGGGGTGAAACAGCTGATTCAGATGCAACTTTTGATGAGGCGGACCCAGAGCATTTGGATGAAAATCCTGGAGGAGCTGATGAAGAAGGTGATCATGCAGATGACACGAAAAAGGAACCAGCAGCACAAAATAGAGAGATCCTGCAGTCGGACACTTCTCATTCTGTGGGTGATAATGTCCCAACTGCTGTGTCTGCATCTGAGCCTAGAGGTGAATATAGTCTAGCAAATTTGAAAGATGCAGCTCCTGAAGCGAAGGGATCTGATGTTGGTGGGCCTCAACATGACCTTGCTCCCATGAGAGGTTTGCCTGATGCCTCTATGGTTGAAATCATGGCTTCTGATTCTTCAAATGGCCAAAAGCTGGGCAGTGATCAACCTGATAATCCTTTACCTCCAGCTGATTCATCGCATCAACGGATTCAGCCCAATCCTTGTCGTAGTGTGGGTGATGCCCTCGAGGGATGGAAAGATAGAGTCAAAGTCTCACTTGACCTACAGGAGAGCGAAGCTCCAGATGATATGGCTGCTGAAAATGCAAATGAATATTCATATACTGCTGAATTTGAAAAGGGAACAGCTCAAGCGCTTGGGCCAGCAACTGCTGATCAAGTAGACAAAAATGTACATGGAAATGATCTTGAAGGGGAAAATGCAACTACAGAGAGTAAAGATGACATTTCTGAAATGGAGATTGAGAGGCAGCTGTCTGAAGCACATACTATTAGTAATTCCGCTTTAAGTTTCTGCAATGACAAGGGCAAGCAATCAGAGATAATGGACACTGGGGAGCAACCTCAATCACCATCAGAAGTTGATGCTAGAGATGATACTGGTGTCACTAGTTTGTCTCAGAGTTTGGTCTCCGTGAAGAGGACCTTTCTGGTGGAGGACATAAATCGGCTTAGCGAGCTCTCGGTAGATGATGATGACCTAGGCAAGGCCCGTAACCTTGAAGAGGTATCTGATGAGATGAGAAAGAATGCTGCAACTCTCTGGAAAAATTATGAACTTCGCACTACGAGGTTGTCCCAGGAGTTGGCTGAACAGTTGCGTTTGGTAATGGAGCCGACTTTAGCTAGCAAGCTCCAGGGAGATTACAAGACCGGGAAAAGAATTAACATGAAGAAGGTAATCTTTAGTTATTCATATTTCCTTTTTATTGTAAGGAATAATATTCTAATCTTGTACTATCTATTGCCAGGTAATTCCATACATAGCAAGTCATTACCGTAAAGATAAGATATGGCTAAGGAGAACTCGGCCTAACAAACGGAACTACCAAGTGGTTATTGCTGTGGATGACTCCCGCAGCATGTCTGAGAGTGGTTGTGGACATTTAGCCATTGAAGCATTGGTGACTGTTTGCCGTGCAATGTCTCAGTTAGAAATAGGACAGCTGTCAGTTGCCAGCTTTGGTAAGAAGGGAAACATTCGCATATTGCATGATTTTGATCAGTCATTCACTGGAGAGGCTGGTATTAAGGTTCGTCTATATTCACACATACATGCTTCTCCCTGCTATTGTTTGAGTTATTTTGATGAAATTTGAGCGATATATTCTGATGTTTTCCTTATATACAGATGATCTCTAGTTTGTCCTTTAAGCAAGAAAACACAATAGCAGAGGAACCCATGGTTGATCTTTTGAAGTACTTGAATGACATGCTCGATATCGCTGCTGTTAATGCACGGCTACCATCTGGGCACAATCCGCTAGAGCAGCTCGTTTTGATAATAGCTGACGGCTGGTTTCATGAGAAGGTAAATTTCTTTGCTCACGTGTCGGTGAAGTTGCTATCTTTCTTATACTCATTTTATTTTACTTTTACTCTAGGAGAACATGAAACGCTATGTCAGAGATCTCTTGAGCAAAAAGCGAATGGTCGCGTTTCTTGTGGTAGATAGCCTACAGAAATCCATATTGGACCTTGAGGTAACCACTGTTTTTTTTTTCATTAGGTCCTTGATCTTGTAAGCAACCCCTACTTCCAACCGAGAGGTTATGAGTTCGAGTCTCCCCAAGAGCAAGGTGGGAAGTTCTTGGAGGGAAGGATACCGGGGGTCTATTTGGAAATAACCTCTCTACCCCAGGGAAGGGGTAAGGTCTGCGTACACACTACCCTCCCCAGATCCCATTAAGTGGGATTATACTGGGTTGTTGTTGTTGTTGTCCTTGATCTTGTTTGTTTCATGGTTTTGAAATAAGAAAAGTTCCCCAGCGTGATTGGTTCTTTGACCCTTTTCCAGGAAGCGACCTTTCAGGGTGGAGAAGTTAAGCTTACAAAGTATTTAGATTCGTTCCCATTCCCATACTATGTTGTGCTCAAAAACATTGAAGCACTTCCTAGGACGCTTGCTGATTTGTTAAGACAGGTGACTGTAATACAATATTGAAGCACTTCCTTTCATTTTGAGATTTCTTTTACAATTTCTGAATTATTGTTTGTTAACGTGAGTAATGATCATGATCTTTGTTTTCCTTCACGCAGTGGTTTGAGCTTATGCAACAGTCGAGGGAATAGGTTTTGCTTATATAACACATGATTCCTGTGAGAACCCCGAGATATATACATGTACAAGTGTACAGACAGATACATGTATATAGGAGAAGCTTGGTGAATCACATCCTCGCAATCTGTCTCCTTATGGGATAACATACTGTGCAGCTTTCTTGGCTTGAGCTTTCTTTTCTCACTGGAGGGTGTGCGAGTTTAGGCGGTGGGTTGGGAGGGGAGTTTCTGTTTGCAGCTGACGCACTGTATAGCTCTGTAAAGGGAAAATGTCCTCTTCCTACTTTACTGTCATGTTGTAACTATGGACGTTTACCTTATAGTGCAAAGGTTTAATATTGCAATCTTCATGTTCCAATCGATTTTGTGGGTTGCAATTTAGTGATAAACAATGTGGTGTATTTCGTCCTATTTTCTCCATCGATATAGCTTACAAAATCAAAGGACTTCCAGATTTTAGCAAATTCATTCATGTAAATGTTTTTGCTAGACTTATTGCCGCGGGATTGAACTTTGACAAACATGCGAAGGTTGCTCGTAAAGTGAACTAAAATTGAGTGTCGAAGTAGACTTGGTCCCAGCTCTATAGCTCATGAAAGATTATCGAGCTTTATCATTATATACTTGAACAACAAAAGTATACTTGAACAACAAAATCAAACATGCTCTAAGGTCCCAACTGTAATTTGAAAAGAAATATCTTTCTTTTTGGGCAAATACATACACAACCCATTAAACTTGGCTCAGTTTTTCATTTTGGCATTCTAACTAACTCTTGCTCTATTTTGGCCCTTCAGTTTCATTTTTTTTGTTCCACTTTGACACAAAAGCCGATTCCATTAAAAGAAAGTAGCAGGTGTATTCACACAAATCTGATGTGTAATTATATCCAATCAAATATTGTCATTTCAGCCATGTCATACGGGTCATGTACTATATCTGAACCCGTACCCGACCCACAACAACCACTTCATCCCTAAACCCTATATCCGAACCTGACCTACCACATCTAGTAAAAATGGAAAAAATTCAAAAATAGCCAGATTTACCACTGGTCGTTGAAAAATAGCCAAGTTTCAAAAGTCATCAAAATTTAGCCACTTTAATATGAGCGAAAACATTGTTCAAAATCTGAAAAAATATGCCCGCAAATTTTACTGGAGTTCCCGCATAAATATGTTTGAACTCCTGTAAATTCTATGGGAGTTTCAGGATAACTATGCTGGAACTCCCGCAAATTTTACTGGAGTTCAAGCATAATTATGCTGGAACTCCCGCAAATTTTACGGGAGTTCCAGCAGTATAATAGTCCAGTATAATATACCGGAGTTTGGAGCACTAGTGCTTTAGTCTCCCGCAAATTTTACAGGAGTTAGCAAAGTATACCGGTCCAGCATAATATACTGGAGTTCGTACACAAATGCACTAGAACTCCCGTATATTATACTGGATCGGTCCCTGTTGCAGCAAACTAGTAGCTATTTTTCATTGACTTCGTAAACCGTGGCCTATTCCAACATGCGGTAACCTTCGATTTTTGATAGTTTCGTCATGATCTGAAGACGTGATTGAGATTTTCATCAAGTATTTTTTTCTGGCCGTTGATTTTCACCAACTATTTCACCAACCCGTCGATTTTGTTCCATTTTTTCTTGTTGTTGGCCTTAGAAGTAACGAATGTTGTGGTTCTTGTCCTGGTAAGTATCGACTTTTCAATGCATTACTGTTTTTGGGCCCTATTTTGTTGTCTAGGTATATTGGGAAATTGATACAAAAGCTAGGTTTTGTATTTTTGAAAACAATATGTGTATAATACTGTTGGTAATCATCTCTTTCTTCTTTTTCATATCAGATTAAAATAAAAAAAATGGCCGAGGATTATATTATTGTCCGTTTCCACCATGGCGGAACTTTTATCAAAGCGCCTGACCCGAAATACATTGGTGAGAGAGAAGTGAAGGTAACTCCTATTGACAAGGACCACTTTTCTGTTGTCGAGTTGATTAATTATTCAAAGAATATGGGGCACGAAACTGTTGGGGGAATCTATGTATTTAACTCTAATACCAATAGTTTTGTTCTGTCGGAAAATGACAACCAGATTTTAAATATTGTATCTCAGCTTAAACATGGTGCTTTTCTTGATATGTTTATTAGTCATGTTGGTTTGCTGGAAGAAGGGGCCCCATTTGGCTTAACAATTCAATAAATAAGGGGTCTAGGGCAACATTTGACGGCTTAGATAGTATAATGTTGAACAAACTGCTGTAGAAAACCAACATCTCATTGAACAGATAGAAAACAACACATATTTGACTAGAGAGGAAGAAAACTCGAATCTAGGAGATGACAATACTATTCTGCCTTCAGATCTGGAGAGTAGTGAATCTGAATCAGATGCTATACCTGAGGAAGATGATAGAGAGTTAGATGATGAGTGTAGAGCCTTAAGGCAAGAAAGAAGAAGAAAAAACAATCAAAACCCAAAGAAAACGAGGAAGAATCCTACTGCCATACCAGAAGTTGAGTTAGGAGAGGGAGGAGTAGACAAATGGTTTGATGACATTGATAGGCCAAACAAAAAAGACAAGTATGCTGGAAGATTAGGGGGATGAGGACTACTACAGTAGTTTAGATATTGAAAGTGATGATAATAGAGATGAGTTGGATGTTCTAGCTGGAAGGGGTGTTGACTTACCAGCTGGAAGGAAGAGCAAAAAATTAAGGTTTGACACAGATTGTAAAATAACTATATTTGAGCTTGGTATGGTCTTTGAGAATGCTATGCAATTTAGGAAAGCAGTGCAATCTTATGTTATAGAGTACAAAGTTCAGCATAAACTTAATCCCAGTGAGAAGCACATGATTAGAGTAAAGTGTAAAAGTGAAGGGCTGTGTACATGGGAGCTATATGTAAGTACTGACAAAGATTCTAGGGACTTTATTGTGAAGAAATACCAACCAATTCACAAGTGCACTACCAAAAACAAAAATAAGTTGTGCACTTCCAATTATATTGCACATAAATACAAAGACACGATCATATCCCAACCAGATATAAAACTTTGGAAAATTAAGGAGTGTGTTAGGGATCAAGATGGGTTATATGTGGGAAGGACTATCTGTTATAGAGCCTAACTGTATGGTACTCAAGCAGTTCATGGGGGACTGGAAGTTGAAATTCTCTAGGTTCTGTGACTATGTTGATATCATTAAAAGCACAAATTCTGGAAGTTCTTGTTGGATCAGGATAGATAAAGATACTAAATCTGGAAAGAACTTGTTTGTGTATTTTTCTGTGTGTTTTGATGCTCTTAAAAGAGGGTTGTTAGAAGGTTGTAGGAAAACTATTAGATTTGATGGATGCTTCTTGAAGGGGTTATGTAAAGGTGAGTTGATAGTAGCTGTTCATAAAAATGACAATAATCAAATGTTTCCTATAGCTTGGGTTGTTGTTGACCAGGAGACAAAACACTCTTAGACTTGGTTCATTGAAAATTTGATTTCAGACTTGGACTTAGGAGATGGAGTCAGCTTAGCAGTTATGTCAGATATGCAAAATGTATTCTCTTTTAAATAATCTGTTTCTATTTGTATAATATAATGTTTCTACATTTTTTTGTTGCATTAAATTGTTATTTGTTGTTTTGTAGGGTCTGGTTCCAAAAGAAATATGGAAAGTTATTAAAGAATGGGGTGAAAATGACTTGCTCAAAGTGTCATCAATTGGGCAACAACAGAACTTCTTGCAAACCAGTGGTAATTGTTATTTCATGCTGTTTTATTTTCATAGATTTTAATGTATAATTGACTATGTTTTGTTGTTTTATAGCCTGGATCTACTTCCAATCACCAAGTCAACCAACTCAACATTCTCAACCAATCCCACCAGCTCCAAGTAGATCACTTCAAACTAGCAATCCGGTATACCTTCTGAAAAGAAGTAGCCAAAATCAGTCTACTTGTATAGGCAGGGGACGGGGTAGAGGTGTGGGACTTTAAAGGCCAAGGCCAACAGCAGGTTTTGGAGTATATATAGACATTAAGAGTGAAAGAACAGTTATCGATATAAGCTTGAACTTGTATTACTTTGCTATGACTTTTATCAATTTAGTAGTGACTGATTGATATCATTTTGCAGCCCGGTATACCTTCTGAAGAGAGTGATAACACCCGGAACTTACAAAGATACATCTGCAAAAAATGTAGATCTTGGATTTAAGCCTCGTGGCCTCAAATGGAAGGGGAAAAATGCAGTAACAACTTCTCAACTGCAGCAGATGCGAGCAACGAGGAATATCGGGTCTTCTCAACAAAGTGGAAGCAACAAGTAGTGTCTTCTGATAAAAACTTATTTTTCACCATGTGAGGTGTTATATTTTTGGCTTTGGACAGCTTTGTTAAGTCTGCAAGTTCCAAAACCAGTTGGCTTTTGGCAACTTTGTGAAGTGTTATGTTTTTTGTGTTAAGTTTGCAAGTTGCAAACATAGTTGGGCTTTTGGTTTTGCCAATATTCATGGACTTACATTTATACGTTTTGCTAATATTCATGTCTTTTGGCTTTTGGTTTTGCCAATGTTATACGTTACTCCCCAGTTTTGTTGACTTGTCATTTTCTGTTAGATGAAGGAGTATCAGCTGCAGTTTTGTTATGAACCTGAAGTTGAAATTGATGTGAATTAAATTAAATTGTTACTTTGTAAGTTGTAAAGCTTTTGACTTGTCTTGTTGTGCTGACTGGAGAAGTGGGGGTATGTATCTACCGAATAGTTCACAAAATTGTATTTCCAAAATTCAATAGAAAAGCCATAGCAAAGTACTTCTGGTTTTGTTTTAAAGAATTGAAAAGCCATAGCAAAATATGACTCAAATTACATAAAAATCGGGAAAATTTAACATAGTTTGTCTAATTTATACCTATAAAAATGACGATCCAAATTTTTTGGTGTCCATGATACTTTCAGTTCAACTTGAAATCCACATCTACAATATTCATTCCATTGTGAGAAAAAAAATTTCTTTGAGACATTGAGAGTGAAGATGGGGCAAAGTAAATATGAAGGAAAATAATGAAGATGAAATGTTGGGGAAGAAAGATGGGAGATTAAATATGTGGTCAACATATATGTTGTTACCATTGGAGATGGAAATTAGGCTGAAAATGGTCCCTCACGCGCCTAAAGGGTGAGGCAAATCACACACTAAATCTAGCCAGCTTTTGTGTTAGAGTGGAAAAAACAAATGGAGTTGGAAGGCCAAAATGGAACAAGAGTTAGTTAGAGTTCCAAAATAAAAAATCGGGCCAAGTTTAATGGGCTGTGTATGTATTTGGCCTTTCTTTTTTGTTTCACCTTTAATTTCGTGATGTTATTCATGGGATCTTCATCCACGTTATTTAGTCCTTTCTAGAATTCCCTACAGTATGTTCTTGTAAATCATGGCCAATGTTTCTGAGGTTGAGACTGAAAACGTTGGCTGAGGTTTTTTTGGGGTGTGTGTGGAAAAGTTGATAGATAACTCACCCTTATAAAAATCTCCTCTGGTTTCATAAACTTGAAAGTAGCATATAATTTGGGGAAGTGCACAGTTAGCCACTATTTAAAGATATCTTTACTCTTTATCCATGATTTAGGATGTATTTACTTTTTAGCCAGTGCTTAATAATCTTTTACCTGTCCGAATGAGAATATCCCCTGTGTTAGACACGAGTGCTGTGTAAATAGTAAGGACATGGTGTCCTTAACTTCATGAATGCTGTGTAAATATTAAGGACATGATGTCCTTAACTTCATGAATGTTGTGTAAAATATTAAGGACATGGTGTCCTTAACTTCATGAATGTTGTGTAAATATTAAGGACTACTTGTCCTTAGTTTTTGAACTTGTAACTCTAAGTTTAGGACTACATGTCCTTAAGTTTTGAACTTGGAACTCGAAGTTCAGGACTACCTGTCCTTAATTTATGTGCATGTAACTCTAAGTTAAAGACTGTTTGTCCTTAATTTCTATGCTTGTAACTCTAAGTTAAGGACCAAGTGTCCTTAATTTTTGAACTTCCAACTCTAAGTTCAGGACGAAGTGTCCTAAAGTTATGAGTTTGTTAATGTAAATTCAGGACTAGTTCTTCTTAATTTATGAGCTTGTAAGTCTAAGTTAAGGACTACTTGTCCTTAGTTTTTGAACTTGTAACTCTATAGGACCAAGTGTCCTTAACTTATGAGCTTGTTAATGTAAGTTGAGGACTAGCTGTCCTTAATTTATAAGGTTGTAAGTCTAAGTTAAGGACTACTTGTCCTTAGTTTTTGAACTTGTAACTCTAAGTTTAGGACTACTTGTCCTTAACTTTTGAACTTGTATCTGAGTTCAGGACTACATGTCCTTAACTTTTGAACTTGTAACTTGAAGTTCAGGACTACCTATCCTTAATTTCTGTGCTTGTAACTCTAAGTTAAGGACTATCTGTCCTTAATATTTTTGCTTGTAATGCTAAGTTAATGACCAAGTGTCCTTAATTTTTGAACTTCTAACTCTAAGTTCAGGACCAAGTACTTACCACAACCATGAATCTTTATGCCTTTTGCTATGCATTTTGTGTAACCCGATAACACCTCGAATTGCACTGACTATATTTTTGCCTCGCGGGAAATATCAAGATTACAATTATCGAAATCATTATTAACAACAAAATTGGGAATATTAATAGATACTTTATATTGTTTTGAGGTATGATTATGGAAATGAGTTGAAAAAGGAAGGGCAGTATATGTTCACGGGAACAAGACTTTTTTATTTGATTGAGAGTAGGAAAATTTTGATAGTTGTCAGCACAAGTTAGACGTTATCTCCATTATTGGTATACCCGGACTCGATAGAGGGTTTGGGAAGAAAAAGAGATAGAAGCGCTATAACAAGCACTCGGTACTGTATATGACTCATTTGGCCATGGAAAGATCCATCTCGAAATATATACATCACTGACCATCAGTTACTCAGTACCGAGGAAGGCCAATTCGGCCCCATGGAGAAGATCCATCTCCAGGTATATAAATGCTTCGGGCAAGATTCTTGTCAAGGGAAGATCCATCCCTCAATATAATCAACCATGCCCATTATAGGTGTGCAAACTCCGGGGGGGGGGGGGGGGGGGGGGCTACAACACAAGCGCTATAACAAGACAATTATAACATATATCAATCAGGCCATCGACCTTACTCAATAATCAATAAAACATGTTGTGGGGTGTAGTCCGATCCCATCACTGTCACTCACAATCAGGCTCTCGGCTTCACTCAGTCATTAATCTCTCCAGTCTCACCCACGGGCTCATAATGTCATGAAAACTGACCCGGAATAATGATATGATATATAATAAGTAACAACTGAGACTGAGATATGACATGAATGCATGGATGTGACTGAGTACGAAATATCAATGAATTCAATGAGATGACAGAAAGAAACGACCATTATGGGTCCCAACAATATCAACATAATGCCTAAACATGATATCTAGCATGATGTAGAGCTCACTTATTTTATCACATGGTGAAAACACAAATATCAATAAAATAGGGCCACTATTCAGCGCCCTAGAAACAACAAAGTCACAATTCACAGGGTGCACGCCCACACGCCCATCACCTAGCATGTGCATTACCTCAACATCAATTACATATAATTTCGGGGGTTTTATAACCTCAGCACTAAGTTTAGAAGAGTTACTTATCTTAAAAAAGCTGATTCCAACGCGGAGTAAACCAAGCGATGCTTCTAGAATTCCATCACGCACGTAGCGACCTCCGAACGACTCAAAACTAACAGAAAGTAACTCAAATACATCAGATAAAGCCCAAGGGAACAATTACAAATGATAAAGATTGAATCCCAAGTCAAATCCCAAATTTGGCCAAAAATCACACCCGGACCCATGCCTTAAAGCTCGACAAAACCCACAAAATCCGATAAACCATTTAATTACGAGTCCAACCATACTAGTATCACTCAAATCCGAATCGAAATCGGTGTTCAAAACTGGAAAATTTATATTATGAAACTTTAGGCCAAACCCCCAATTTCCTCTTTAAATTCATCTACTGATTGCCTTTAATCAAGATAGATTCATGAAATATAACCAAGACCGAGTAAAGAACACTTACTCCAATCATTGTGGTGAAATTTGCTCAAAAATCACCTCAATCCGAGTTTCACATCTCAAAATATGAAGAAAGAACAAAACCCTCGATTTTATAACTCTGTCGATCACTTTTGCATCTGCGGACACTTTAGCCGCATTTGCCCACTCGCAGGTGCGCACCCAAATATCGCTTATGCACTGCCAACCGCACTTGCGCTCAACCTACCACATCTGCGCCATCGCAGATACGAAGCAAATCTCTGCTTCTGCGGGCCCCTACTCCCAGCAACATTTCCGCTCCTACAACCCCTTGGTCTCTTCTGCGTCCATCACACCTGCACAAACCAGCTGCAGGTGCGGTTAAACCAGAACCAACAACCACCAGCCTTGGCCAAAATCTCCAAAGTGCTCTGAACCTCGCCCGAAACTCTCCCGAGCTCCTTGGGACCACATCCGAATATACCAACAAGTCTAATAACATCACACAGACCTACTCGAGGCCTCAAAAAACACATAACAACATCAAAATGAGGAATCACACCTTAATTTGAAATCATTGAACTTTGAAACTTCAACTTTCACAATCGAAGCAGAAACCTATCAAATCAAGTCCGATTGACCTTAAATTTTGAACACAAGTCACATTTACCATTATGGACCTGCTCCAACTTCCGAAATCAGAACCCGACCTCTATATCAAAAGTTCACTCCCGGTCAAACTTTTCAAAATTTTGGCTTTCGTCATTACAAGTCAAATTCCACTACTGACCTCCAAATTATGATCCGGATATGCTCCTAAGTCCAAAACACCCAACAGAGCCAATAGAACCATCAAAATTCCAATCTGAGGTCAAATACTAAAAGTCAAACCTGGTCAAACCTTTAAAATTTAAAGCCTCTAGCTGAGAATCATCATTCCAACTCAAATCCCGAATAACCTGAAAATCAAAACCGACAATCCACATAAGTCATAATACTTCATATGGAGCTACTCATGCCATCAAACAATCGAACGAAGTGCAAATGCTCAAAACGACTACTCGGTTCGTTACATCCTCCTCGACTAGCACGGGAATTTCTTAGTTAAAAATGATAAGACACAAAAACTTGCTCTAATATTACTTTATATATAATAGTATATAGTATTTTTATGCAACTATATTATAAAATTTAATATTCCGAATATATGTCGTGTATATCCATATTGAAAAATAGAAATATATAACATGTATATCCAAATAAAATAAAATTTATACTAAAAATATTTTATTTTATACTTCATAATATACTTATCAAAAAATTGTTTAATGTATTACGAATTATATGTAATACATATAATAGGTAAATGTTATAAATATTACTTATTCATCCAAATATGTACTATTACACAAGTATTCATATTTTACCAATAAAATATGGTTATACCAAAAAATAAAACGTCATCATAAATGAAAGAGAGAAAAGTACTAATAAAATCATAATTAATGACAGTTTCAATTTTAAGAGAGAAAACATAACAATCATCTATTGAGTATTAAATTAGCAACTGTTGTTATTGGTATATTAACGAAACGTAATTTCCGTTGGGAGTTGGCTGATGGGAAGCTGAAACCCTTTGATTTTTTTTTTTTAAAAAAGAAATGAAATGCTTTGGATGTGTGATTGTAGTTACATGATTTAAAATTTTCAGCGAGGAATATAAATATTCAGTTGTCTGGTGGGTAAAACATCAATTATTACAACTTATTGGAAAAATTTCCTTAAATTTTGTCTATATTTTTAGTCTATCGTTTTATGCGTGGAAACAGCAAATTCAAACATGCTATCAGGCCCTAATTGTACTAACAAGTTTTGAAAGGAACAAGCTTTGTTCTACTATAAATAGCTTCTCTTAATTGGATTTCAAAATTAATAGTGCTAGCACTCAATTGGTTATCTATTAATTCTATCTTGAAAGCTACAATTTGGAACAATTTGGGTTAAAAACTTTTCATGTTCATCTTCAACGTAACGTGTCACAACTCAAGAGTTAAGACCTTATAGTGTCCTAATCAGTGAAACGTGTCTTAAGACAGAAGTAACCAGCACATATACACAAGTGACAACAAGACACAGAAATAAAAAACCTTCGTCACAGACAAACATATGCATTAACATATAGTTAGCCATTTTAGAAGCAAGAACAAAGTGCAAGAAGAATTTGATAGTGTACAGATATGGCATCATCAATAGGACCATGGATGAGTGGTGGACGTCGTAGAGATTGGGATGTTGGATTTAGCAGCCCATTTTCTTCAGATATGTTGTTGGATCCTTATGATATTGGTGGATTAGGGTTGAGACGTGGTGGCGGCGAAGATGATGTTTCTGCCTTAGCTTATGCTAATGTGGACTGGCGTGAAACTGATAAAGCTCATATTTTTCGTGTCGACCTTCCTGGTTAAGCATCCAATCCTACATATACACCATTAATTTTATTTCTTCTCATACTCTACTGTGGATAACGCTTTTTGAGTTAGTTGTATGACAGTTCATAGTGTTCTTGATGAGGACGTATTTTCTTAACTACGTCTTCACTTCTATGAATTAATTAATATTTGAGGTTTTCTTAAAAAAAAAAAGTAACTGTTTAAGTTTGACAAAACGTACGAAAGAAGTTAATTTAATTTGTCTTTGGACATGAATTTTAGTTTAAGTTTGTCTTTGGACATGAATTTTACTCAAAAGAGTTCAAGATTTGTGAAAATTAAGTATCTTAATACTCTTATGAGATAAATTTTCATATCAGTACTTCAGTGTTTGTAAAGCTAAAGTTAAGAGCCTTATTTAAATGGCAGGGGTAAAGAGGGAAGATCTGAAGGTGCAAATTGAAGATGACAACATACTTGAAATAAGTGGTGAAAGAGTAAAAGAGGAAGAGCAAGGCACCGACAAGTGGCACCGCGTGGAGCGGAGCCGCGGCAGCTTCAGGAGGAGGTTCCGTCTGCCGGAGAATGCCAACGTGGAAGGCATAAGTTGTAGCCTTGAGCATGGAGTTTTGACTGTGAACGTACCCAAGAAGGAAACACAAGAGGTTCGAAGAAATGTTAGGGCTATAAATATTATTTAAATCAGTACTAGTCTTTTGGTTTTGGACTGTAGTACTTGTGTTACAAGTTTGGTTTTGCTGTCCTTGTGCATAGCAAGTGTAGAAGTTTGGTATATGTAGTGCATGCCTTCAAATAAGTGAATGCCAGTGTTGTCAGTTGTACAAATTTGAAACCTACTTTTAATGGTTAAAAGTTTCTAGAGTTCAAAATTCATGAGTAAGATTCATTGGAAGTTAGCGTGATTTTGCTGGGAAAAAAAATCAATTTTTGCTGTATATTTATCAAACATATGCTCTGATTGAGTTAATATCTTCATGGACCCGAACCACCCAATTCAATGGCTAGGAGTCTCAAGTGAGTACAAAGGGTCCTGAGTATCAGGTTGGGTCAAGTGAATGGACCTGGGAGTTTAAATTTGGTGGGACCTGTTGACTAGGATGCTGACATGGACAAAGAGTTAGAGGGTTGGCTCCTACAGGGGAGGATTGTTATGGGTAGAGGTTCTACCAATTCTAAAAAGTGTGTTAACCGTTGATTGGATGAAAAGTACAACCAAAACAAATGAAAGTAAGTACAACGAGAACAAATGAAAATCGGAACAAGTAACAAGAAGAAAGCAAAGGAGCAAGTACTTCGAGATGAAACTACAGAATTAGTAAATCATGGAAGGCCTTTACCAAATAGACTATCTTTCCCTAGTCTATGGTGCTGACAACATACATTGCTAACTTCTTAAGACTCGATTCAAGTTTTATACTATTCCTTCCGTTTCAATTTACTTTTATACCATGATTTATAGCCTTAAATTTCGTGCTCAGTCAAATAGATTCACATAAATTGAAACGGATGGAGTATAATATTACACTGTCAACGACCACTACTGAGACTCCAATTGAAGAAGCCACATAAAGTCTTTATTCAGAAATAAAACACCCAATACAGCATTCAGATACAACAAACATAGCATCATTCGATTTCACGGAGAACATAATAACAGACCAGCTAATAGACAACCTCAACAGGCTCAAAACCCTTGTCAATTGTCGCCTTGACAGCATCCACCACAAGTTGTGTTTTTCTACTAATTGTTGGTCACTTCTTCTCCGGTTTACAACCTTCCCCTTTGATATTTCGGACCAGATTAGAGAACTCCTTTACCATGAGAGCCTCTTGAGGGAGATCAGTGCTTACTATTTGCTCATTTGGTGCAGGATGAATCGATATGGAAAGTTCACCGAACCTCGAACTTTCTACCGTGTAAAATGGAGCAACATTTTCTTGAAACGGAATTACAAAGTCATGGACTCGTAAATTTCCTGTGGATCCATTGGCAATGATATCCATAGCCATATTGGCTAAAAACGAACAATAGAAAGTTGCTACCCTTCCATCTTTCCAACTCAAAGAAGCGCCACAGGATAGGATAACTCCAGCTTCATTTAATTCTGGATCAGGCAAAGCTGTCACGGTTTTGGGCAATTCATAATCAGTTGTCCACAAGATTGCGCGAATATTGTACCAACCAGCATCACCTAGAGCACCTAGAGCATCAAGGTCGGCTTTTACACGAATGTCATTCTTTAGAAACTCTTGGTCACCAAGATAAGCAAACGTGTTGTGTACCTGTTAACATAACAAAAGACCATATCCGACTTCAGGGATCTCTACTGGAAGAATCAGAGTCCATACAGGATTTAAAGTGTCAAGATAAGTTTGTAGGAGTTAGAGTCCATATCAAGACCGGCTCCAGGGCAAAGCGAGTGAAGCCGGCGCTTTAGGCCCAAAAATATACATTACTGAGGTATATTATGAGGGTGTTTTGGCTAAGCTTATAATAAGCTGGCTTATAATTACTTTTTGGCTTATCTATGTGTTGTTAAAATTAAAAGTGCTTATAAGTTAAAAATAAGGTCAAAGTCATAAGTTGGTCTCCCTCAACTTATCAAATTTTAGCTCATAAGCCTTTTAGGTTTGACCAAAATATTTACTATTCGATCCCTAAAATTTTTTTTTAAAATAAAATTCTTTGTATACCTAAATTTTATCTGTTTATTATTAATTTTAGCACTTTTAACCAAACACGTAACTGCTTATTTGTTAAATCAGCTTTAGCACTTAAACTGCTTTTCAGCACCTATTGGTGATGGGCAATATCAGTCTGCCATAAACTTTGTGTTTGTGGATGGAATCCCCGAGAAGAGTTAGAATGGCAGTTCCCGCCCCTTGGGCGGTACCAAATAAATGACTACTTGAATCGGGGTTTTGAGGCGGTGTGTACAAGGCCGGGGAATGAATTCACCGCCGTATGGCTGACCGGCGATTACTAGCGATTCCGGCTTCATACAGGCGAGTTGCAGCCTGCAATCCGAACTGAGGACGGACGGGGATTGGATTGATGATAAAATAGAATCCTGGATCGCGAACAGTGATTCGATTGATGATGAAGAAAGAGAATTCTTGATTCAGTTCTCCACCTTAACGACAGAAAATAGGATTGATCAAAACGAGATGATCATCTTAGGGTGATCCTTTTGTCGACGGATGCTCTTATTACACTCGTAGTCGCTTAAGGATGAGAACCAACTATGTAGCATCAGCTTCCGAAATGAAGGAGACTAAACAGGAATAAGAGGGATCCAGTGAAGAAGATCCTTATCCTTCTCCTTCCCTTTTTTCGGAAGAAAGGTATGCTTATCAGCTACTCTAAATCAGCTAAGCCAAAAGAGCTCTATATTAATTTTTGTTATTCATAAGAATAAAATATTCAACTGAAAATATCAATATGGTTATTCAAATCTCAAAAAATATTAGAAAAAACAATAATTAACAATACTGCATATTAAGCTAGAAAATAAGCTTTGAATTAATTTAAAGACTCTTAGAAAAGTTTGGCGTTAGGCCTCAAATTTATTGAGCCGCCTCCCTTTTCTTCTAACATACTTTTAGTTGAAATATTCTCTTATGGTTCAATTTTAATATTTGTTTTTTATCTCATTTTTTGGTTAATTTCACTTGATAGGAAATCGTAAATCACAAAAGAATAGTTATGTGTTTTTTTAAGGATTTCATGACATTAGTATTATTGAGCTTTTATTTTATTAGCTTTGAATTTATCTGTTAACAAAAGAAAAGAGAACACTTAGAGCAAGTATGTTCTTGTTTAAGTTAGAGCAACTTTTGTTAGGTATTTGCCATAATTTTCTTATCATATTTGGTTTTCCTGTTTCTTGAAGGAAAAGGGCTATATAATTACCTTAACTGGGTTTTCCTTTTTGTAAAATAAAATCATAAATCTCCAATATTTGGCTAGTCCTTTTTCTTGTAGGAAAAGGTTTGGACTTCTATAAATTGAGGATTCTTCCTTCTCATTTAGTAACATCCACAATGTAGCCATATGGGGCTTGAGAGTAGTGTTTAGGGAGAGAACTTTTCGGGACAAGCATTAGTGTGTCACTTGTGTTTGCCTCTTCGTAAGGTTGTTCTCTCGATATTTTGTACTCTCCTTTATTATAGTGGATTGCTCATCTCCGTTGTGGACGTAGGTCAGTTGACCGAACCACGTTAAATATTTGTGTCTCTTTTGATAGATTTCTCTTTTGTTGTTGGATTTATAGTTTTACTTGCTAACTTCCGCATGGCACCCGATCTTTATCCTAACAACTTTAGACCTTTGTGGTTTCTTTTAATAAACAATATTAAACGACTTTTACATTTTATTAGAAATATTCGTCTAATTCGATATATAGCGATCTAATTCTTATTGTACTTTTTACAATATAGTCAGGTGTTAGTTTCAAATTTGTTATTTTGGTCATTTTTATGAATTCAAAGAAGAAATAAATGCTAAAATTTTTGTTAGTCAGACTTTACAAAAATATCATCCTGAGTATCCTGAGTGTTGGATTCTCCAAACATAATAAATTGTTGAAAACTACAATACGAGACGACATCGTTTACCAAGAGTCTGACTCTGATCAATAAACCTCAAACTTCATTCTCATTTATCACCGCAAAGGAAGCCCAATGGAGTTCCCATCTTATTTTCAAAATTTAATAAATAAACAATATTTCAAATATGACCAACAAAACATAGTAATTACTTTTCAAGTGATCGTCAAATCAAAGAAAAATAGTAGTCCGAAATGGAAAAAATAAAACAAATCAGAAGATTACCGATTTGAGTTGGCCAAATCGCTGAGAATCAGTGAGGAACTCCTTCATCTTAACAGTCCGAGGATGATGCATCCACATGGTAGCATCCATGTACTGCACCTCATTCAATTCACACGCCTCCAAAATCATATCCAGCTCCTTCACGTTTAACGCAACTGGCTTTTCCAGCAAAATGTGCTTCTTCTTCTGGGCCGCCAACACAGCCCACTTCAAATGCAGGCTTGTCGGAAGCGGAACATAAACGGCGTCAATCTCCGGGTCATCCAGAACAGCCTCATAACTGCCGTATAACTTTGTAGTTGACGGATACCCGTTTTCTTTAGCAAATGCCGTAGCTTTTTCGATCGTTCGGCTGCCGACGGCGGAGATAGTGGCATTTGGAGCAAGCGCGATGGCGCGTGATACTTTCCGAGCTATGTTAGCGCAACCTAGTATGCCGTAACGTACCCGTGACGGCTCTGCCATTTTTTCCTCAAAAAGCTAAGTGATGAGTGGAGCATACAATAGACAAGAATATTTATATTAGGAAATTATTTGTGACGACCTGGCCCGTCGTCACGGGAATTTCCACCCCGTTATGTTGTAATTACATATTTCCTGCTTTTATATCAGTGTTAGAGTCTATCGGGGGAGTTAGGAGTGAATTGGATTGAAAATGAGGCATATAGCCTTTTTGAATGGGAAACTTGAATAAGGAAAGTCAACCCGGAGTTGACTATTTGGTTAGAGGGCTCGGAATCGGATTCTGATGATTCGGTTAGTTCCGGGAGGTGATTTGTGACTTAGGGGAGCGATCGGAAGTGAATTTGGAAGCCCGGTGTAGAAATAGGCTTGAATTGGCTAAGGTTGAATTTTGGCGAAATCCGAACGGTAGGTGATATTTTGATCCGGGGGTTGGAATGGAATTTCGACAGTTGCAGTAGCTCTGTTAGGTGATTTTGGATGTGCCTGCAAAATTTGAGGTCATTCGGACGTCGTTTGGTCGGGTTTTTGATCGAATGTGTAATTCGGAATGTTTTAAGGAATTTAGGCTTGAATTTGATGTGAATTATGGGTTTTGGTGTTATTAGACGTGTTTTGAGGATTGGAGCAAGTTCAAATAAGGTGTTAAGATGTGTTGGTGTGTTTGGATGAGGTCCGGGGGCCTCGGGGTGTTTTCGGATGGTTAAACGGGAGAAAATTGTGGAAAAATTGCGGGTTGGGATCCTGCCTACATTGTTGCACGTCTGCGGAATTTGGACGCGAGGAGCGAGTCCACGAGAAGCGGACGAAAGGCGCGAGGAGCGGCTGGTTACGCGAAGCGGAAGTCATTCGCTGAAAGCGGCACATCGTGATCCGAGCCACTGATCGCGAAGCGGACGAGAAGAGAAATGAGAGGTCGCGAGCGGACATTTAACCGGCTAGGCGAGGCCGCGAGCGGACAATGGTGCGTAGAGGCGGATGTTTCCGCAGAAGCGGAAGTTTCTTCGCAGAAGCGGGCGCGCTTAAGCGGCCCTTTGCTCGCAGAAGCGGAAATGGCCGGCCAGGCCTGGAACCGCTGAAGCGACCCTTTGGTCGCGGATAC
The DNA here is from genome assembly GCA_032618575.1 of Nicotiana noctiflora. Taxonomy (NCBI): domain Eukaryota; kingdom Viridiplantae; phylum Streptophyta; class Magnoliopsida; order Solanales; family Solanaceae; genus Nicotiana; species Nicotiana noctiflora. The sequence goes on from JASVEL010012775.1 coordinate 60,110, forward strand.
GGGCTCGTAGGAGCGGAAAATATTCCGCAGAAGCGAAAATCGCTGTAAGTAAGTGTATCAGAAGTTAGAAAAATTTCAGAACATTTCACACATTTTGGGTCTCGGCTTTAGAGGCGATTTGGGCGGTTTTGAAGAGAAATTCAAGGGAAATCATCAGGTAATCAACTATGGACTTAAACTATGATTAGTATTGGTAATATTATGCAATTATATCATGAAAATGGAGGAATTTGGGGTGATTTATGGAAAATTTAACCCTAGGCTTGAACTTTAGAAAATCAAGGTTTTGAATGGGAAAATGGAGTCCGAATTTGGTAAAATTGATATGCTTAGACTCGTATCGAGATGAGGATTCCGAATATGTGATTTTTGTAATTTTTCGACAAGTGTACCAAAAGTCGGGTCTTGACAACTTGTGGGTTTTGATATAAATTGGGTTATTTCGAATGAATTACATGAAATTAGCGTATATTGATGTATTCTCTATGATTTTGAGCGATTTGGCATCAGGAGATTGATTTAGGAAAGACGCGAAAGCGGATTGAAAGCCTACGGTTCGAGGTGAGTGGTAGTAGTAAGCAATGCCGAGGGTTTGAAACCTCGTACTATCACTTATGATGCTATATTGAGATGAGACACACGTTCTATGACGAGCGTGGTGACATTGTGATTGGGAGTTCGGACTTAGTCCTTCCGACTAATAGTATACTGTGTGTTATTGTTAATGAGGTTATAGCTGTACAATTGGGCTAATAGCCATGTTTGGGGCACTGTGCCGATCTGTAGAATATAGGGAACTATAGAAGCTAGGTGACCACTATATCGTGATTGGAAACATACACTCTGCCGCAGCTCTAGTTGTATAGCATAATATGAGCCAGTACTAGATGTGTACATTGAGAGAGATTATCTAGGGTGGAATTCACTGTTCTGGTGAGTGGGCACGAAAGACAGGGTTTATATTAGCCGAGACAAGGTCTGGGACCCTGCTTGTGATATATTATATTGGGCACGAGAGGCCAAACATATATTGATTGGGATAGGGTCGAGGACCCGTTATGAGGTATTATATATATATACCTACATTGGATCGGTCTGCACGCGCGTGCAGTATATATATTGGATGGGCCTGCACGTAATATACGTGTGATATACATGTAACATACGTGTGGGACGGCCGCTGCCTTGTGATATGTTGCGCAGAGCTGTAGGAGCCCGCCGAATATGAGTCGCTACGTTCTCGGTGAACAGTGTATATGATGGGATCGGGTTGCACGCGCAGCTGTATAGAGATATATACATATATATATTGGATCGGGCTGCACGCGCGTCGATAATATTTGTGTGGATCGTGCTCCACGCCCGCAGTATCATAGTGCTTGAGCCTAGGAGCCCCTCAGAAGTGCTTATACACCCCAGTGAGCGGCGTCGACGTAAAATGGAGCGAGAGCGCACGCGCGCGTGCGCAGTATATGTGTTGGGCGAGGCTGCGCAGCACGCGTTATTACTTATGTAATATTACCTTATAAATACTTAAATAGTTATACATTATGAGACATAAGTAGGTGTATGTTATATGTTGAGATATTGTGAGTACACGTAGTAGAAATGTCTTAGTGAGGGTGCCTTCGACTGCTTAAGTGATAGTACGAGGATTCTTACCTCGATTGTATTTATTATTGTTACTCGGCTGAGTTGAAATATACTCACTCCTCTCCCCTGCACTTTTTGCAGATCCACAGGTGCCCGAGAGAGTTGAGACATTGTAGTTGCTGACCGTTGTCTCTTTAGCGAGATACGAGGTAAGTTGCCGATAGTCATGAGCTTGTTCTTCCTTCCTTATTCATCTTGTTGATTTCCTTTTGCCTAGACTTGGTTGTATTGGGATGCTATTCTGTAGAGGCTCGGTCTCGTGACACCACGATATGTTTGGGACCGTATTTTGTATGTTTTACGTTTCGGTTATCTCCTGATATGATCATTTACCGTTTAAGTTTAATTTGATTAATAACTTGTTGGTTTAAGGGATAATATGGTCAGACTTGCCTAGCATTGTGTTGGGCGCCATCACGACCATGGTTTGGGTCGTGACACCATGGTTGCTCGATTCGTGGTATAAATAGGTCTCGCGAGTCATGAGCCGGTTTAGTAGAGTCTCGTGGATCGATACGGGGACACCTGTACTTATCCTCGGGAGGCTGCAAAACTTTTAGGAAAAGTTTCGATTCTTGGAATTCTTGTCGTGTGATTTGACTTGAGCTGAACTTTGACATTCTATTCTCTCGCAAATGGCGAGAACTCGATCATCCGGACGTGGAGGAGGACCACCACTACACCTACTAGAGGGCGTGGACGCGGTCGTGGTCGTAAGCGGAGATTAAGGCAGCTGGCGTTGCCGGTGACCCGCAGCCCCGATTGCAAAGGTAGCGACGGCACCGAATCGAGCACCGATTGTGCCCGTTGTTATTCGGGTCTACAAAGACACCGGCTCGGAATACTAGCCGATGCACGGCCTAGCGCGGGCGGTTTCGATTACTCTGCACGCATGTGCACATCGGGGATCGAGGGTGGTCATCGGACCCGCGCAGTCCGCATCTCAGAAGCCGGCGAGTGCGAGGGCTACGGACACCGGAGACTCTCCGGATTCGGCTGTCGGTGCCGGTTCGGCCGACGAATCGAGTTCGAGGGGACGAGGGTCCCGGCTATGACGAACGATGAGCGGCGTCGTCTCGGGGATTCCTGAGTTATCTCTCCGGTGTTCTAACGGTGCTCAGAAGCGAGACGCCCGAGGTTTTGGATAAGTGCGCGTCGGATGCTTCGTGCGGCGAGGATATTGGAGTCCGGTGGAGGTGTCTTTTACTACGCTTTCGGTTTGGGACCGACGCCTCGCTTGGTGGGAGGTTTATGAGCGCCGCAGGCTGGCGGCAGCACCGCTATCGTGGCCGGAGTTCTCGCTATGTTTTTGGAAAATAGGTGCCTCGATCTCAGAGAGGGGAGATGCGTAGGCGGTTTGAGGTCTCCGTCGAGGGGACATGTCGAGTGTCGAGTATGAATCGAGGTTTACGAGTTGTCCGGATATGCGCGGTGGTTGGTTCATTAACGAGAGAAGGTTGAAGCGGCCTAGTGGACGCCTCATTATCCCGTTCGTATTCGATGACTCGGGAGAGGGTTTTGAGTCGTACATTTGAGGATGTCGTGGATATTGCTCGCGACGTTGAGACGAATCGTCGCGAGGAGCGGGGATGAGAGGGAGACGAGGGCCTCGAGGAGCGGCATGGTTCCGGTCGGCATTCGGACGAGCCGAGGTCGGCGAGCAGGGTCGCTCTTTGGTCTTCGCGGTGCGGTCGCTCGGATCGTCGCGAGATGGTCTCTGCAGGCAGGATTGTCAGAGGTTCGCGCCGAGCCGGCCGGCTCTCGGTGCCATGCCGGCTCGAGTTCTTCACGAGGCCACGATCCGGCTCGGGGTTCGTATCTCGGCCTAGTTCGTCGAGCTGGCCGCTCCCGCGCCGAAGGTCATTGTCGGTCTCGGTACCCGGCCGAGGGGTTGCTACGGTGCGAGAGTTTGGGCGTCACCGTGAGAAGTGTCCCGTCTTGTTCCGGATCTTGTCGGCGAGAGGGCGCAGCCTGGTCATCCAGTCCTTCTACTTCAACACCGCCGCCGGCTAGGGGTGAGGGTCGGACGACTAGGGGTCGCTCTCGAGGGAGAGGCCGATCAGGCGGACGGGCTGGATGCTATGCTTTTCGGGGCGATGCGGCGGCGGGTCGATCTTGCTGTCATTCGAGGTATTATTCAGTCTGCCGAGAGATGCCTCGGTATTGTTTGATCCGGTTCTCCTTATTCTTATGTGTCTACATATGTTTCTCCTCATTTGGGCACGACCGAGGGAGTCTTGAGCTGCTGGTGCATGTATCTACCACGGTAGGGATACTATTGTGTGGACACGCATATCTGGGTCTCGTTTGAGTCATTATTGAGAGTGAGCATATGAGTAGACACTGTTGCTTCTCGGCGTGATTGATTTTGATGTTATATTGGGCATGGATGTGCTATCTCCATGTCATGCTATTCGGGCATGTCATGTTAAGGCGGTCAACTTTTAGCTATCTTGCGAGCATTCGAAGGATCGAGTGGCGAGCACGGCGAGTATGTACTGGCAGGTAATATCTTTCCTCGAGGCCCGACGAATGGTTGGGGAAGGATGTCTCTCTTGTTTAGCATTTGTGCGGGAAGTCGAGGCCCAGACTCCCAGTGTTGATTCTGTACCCATTGTGCGAGACTTTCCTGATGTGTTTCCCTCAGACCTGCCGGGCATGCCGCCGGTCAGGGATATTGATTTTGGTATCGATTTGGTGCCAGGCACTCAGCCTATTTCTATTCCTCCGTATCGTATGGCACCAGCTGAGTTGAAGGAATTGAAGGAGCAGCTCCAGGAACTCCTAGATAAGGGGTTCATTCAGCCGAGTGTGTCGCCGTGGGGTGCACCGGTCCTGTTTGTTAAGAAGAAGGACGGATCCATGAGGATGTGTATTGACTACAGGCAGCTAAACAAAGTAACAGTGAAGAATGAGTATCCTCTGCCTCGTATTGATGATTTATTTGATCAGCTCCAAGGAACTAGGGTGTTCTCGAAGATTGATCTTCGTTCAGGCTACCATCAGCTGAAGATTAGAGAGTCTGACATGAAGACTGCATTCAGGACCAGATATGGTCACTATGAGTTCCTTGTGATGTCTTTTGGGCTGACCAACGCCCCAACAACATTTATGTATCTGATGAACAGTGTGTTCAGGCCCTATCTTGATTCAGTTGTGATCGTGTTCATTGATGACATACTAGTCTATTCTCGTAGCCGAGGAGGAGCATGCTCGGCACTTGAGTATTGTGTTGCGAGAGATTGAGAGAGGAGAAAGGCTGTATGCCAAGTTCTCCAGATGTGATTTGGCTCGAGTCAGTGGCATTCTTAGGAGCACGTGGTGTCCTGTGATGGTATTCGGTGAGTCAGGAAGAGTCGAGGCGGTCACGGAGTTGTGACCGGACAGACCTCGATTCTCGAGATCCGTAGCTTTACTGGGATTGGCGGGGTATTATCGCTGGGTTGTTCAGGGTTTCTTTCTATTGCTTCACCCTCGACTAGATTGACTCAGAAGGGTGTTCCTTTCTTATGGTCAGAGAGTGCGAGAGAGCTTTGAAGCTTCAAACGACGTTGACCACGGCACCGATCTTGATTCTACCGACGGCTTCAGATTCTTATACACTGTCTGTTGTGATGCCTCGAGGAGTGGGCATTGGTTTTGTATTGATGCGGGAGGGTAGGGTCATTGCTTATCTTCTCGTCGATTGAAGCCCGTGAGAAGAACTACCACGTTCCATGATTTGGAGCTAGCGACCATAGTTCATGCTTTGAAGATTTGGAGGCATTACCTGTATGGCGTCTCCAGTGAGGTGTTCACGGATCATCGCAGCCTTCAGCACTTATTCAGACAGAAGGACCTTAATTTGAGACAGAGGAGGTGGTTGGAATTGCTTAAGGACTATGATATTACTATTTTGTATCATCCGGGGAAGGCCAATGTGGTGGCCGATGCCTTGAGTCGGAAGGCGGTTAGCATGGGCAGCTTAGCTTTCGTCCCAGTTGGGGAGAGGCCATTTGCTTATGATGTTCAGGCTCTAGCCAATCGGCTAGTGAGATTAGATATTTCGGGGCCGAGTCGGGTGTTGGCTTGTGTTGTTTCTCGATCTTCCTTATATGATCGCATCGGGGAGCGACAGTATGATGACCCAACATTTGCTTGTCCTTAAGGACAGAGTGCGACATAATGATGTTAGAGATGTGACTATCGATAGTGATGGTGTTTGAGGATGCAGGGCCGTATATGTGTGCCCGATGTTGATGGTTTGCGGGAGTCGATACTTGAGGAGGCACGTAGTTCGCGGTACTCTATCAGCCGAGTGCCGCGAAGATGTACCAAGACACGAGACAGCCTAGCGGTGGAGGAGAATGAAGATGGATATTGTTAGGCGTGTAGCTAAGTGCCTCGGTGCCGGCGAGGTCAAATATGAGCATCGAGGGCAGGGCGGTGTTCTTCGACGTATGGTTATTCCGAGTGGAAATGGGAGAAGATCACCGTGGATTTTGTTCTTGAGCTACCTCGGACGGCGAGAAGTTTGATTACGTATGGGTGATTGTTGATCGGTGACTAAGTCCGCGCATTTCATCCCAGTTTAGTTGTCTCTTACTCATCGGAGCGGTTGGCATCGATCTTTATTCGGGAGATTGTCGGGTTGCATGGGGTCCCAGTGTCTATTATATACGAGCGAGAGGCACTCGGTTCACTTACTCGGTTTTGGAGAGCATTTCGGCGAGAGATGGGTACGAGGGTTGAGTTGAGTCTGACATTTCACCCAGGACAGACGGGCGATCGCAGGCGTACTATTCGAGATCACGGAGGATATGTTGCGAGCACGTGTGATTGACTTTGGTGGTTCGTGGGATGAATTCTTACCACTGGCTGAGTTTGCCTACAACAACAGCTACCAGTCGAGTATTCAGATGGCCCCGTATGAGGCATTGTATGGCAGACGGTGTAGATCTCCCGTCGGATGGTTTGAACCTGGTGAGGTTAGATTGATAGGGACTGATTTAGTTCAGGATGCTCTGGATAGAGCAAAGTTGATCCAGGAGAGGCTTCGCACAGCACAGTCTCGTCCAGAAGAGTTATGCGGACCGTAGAGTTCGAGAGTTGTCTTTCATGGTTGGTGACGGAGTATTGTTGAAGATTTCACCTATGAAGGGTGTCATGAGGTTTGGGAAGAAAGGAAGTTGAGTCCCAGGTATATTGGTCCTTTCGAGATACTCCAGGAGAGTTGGAGAGGTGGCATATGAGTTAGCGTTGCCACCCAGCTTATCGAGCGTTCATCCGGTATTCCATGTGTCTATGCTCGGAAGTACATTGGAGACCGGTCTCATGTATTGGACTTCGGTACCATTCGAGCTTGATGGTGATCTATCCTATGACGTGGAGCTATTGCTATTTTGGGTCGTCGAGTAAGAAAGTTGAGGTCGAAGGAGGTTGCGTCGGTTAAGGTTCGGTGGAGAGGTCGACCGTGAGGAGGCTACTTGGGAGGTTGAGCGGGGGATGCGGAGCGGATACCTCGACTGTTTGAGACTTCGGGTATGTTTCTTGACCGCTCGAGGACGAGCGTTTGCTTAGAGGGAGAATGTGACGACACGGCCCGTCGTCGCGAGAATTTCCACTCGGTTATGTTGTAATTACATATTTCTGCTTTTATATCGGTGTTAGAGTCTATCGGGGGAGTTAGGAGTGAATTGGATTGAAAATGAGGCATATAGCCTTTTTGAATGAAACTTGAATAAGGAAAGTCAACCTGGGGTTGACTATTTAGTTAGAGAGCTCGGAATCGAATTCTGATGATTCGGTCAGCTCCGGGAGGTCATTTGTGAGTTAGGGGAGCGATCGGAATTGAATTTGGAGGCCAGGTGTAGAAATAGGCTTGAATTGGCTAAGGTTGAATTTTGACGAAATCCGGACGGTAGGTGAGATTTTGATCCGGGGGTCGGAATGGAATTCCGACAGTTGCAGTAGCTTCGTTAGGTGATTTTGGATGTGCCTGCAAAATTTCAGGTCATTCGGACGTCGTTTGGTCGGGTTTTTGATCGAATGTGTAATTCGGAATGTTTTAAAGAATTTAGGCTTGAATTTGATGTGAATTATGGGTTTTGGTGTTATTAGACGTGTTTTGAGGATTGGAGCAAGTTCAAATAAGGTGTTAGGATGTGTTGGTGTGTTTGGATGAGGTTCCGGGGGCCTCGGGGTGTTTTCGGATGGTTAAACGGGAGAAAATTGTGGAAAAATTGCAGGTTGGGATCCTGCTACAGTATGTTCGCTCTGCGGGATTTTGGACGCGAGGAGCGAGTCCGCGAGCGGACGAAGGGCGCGGAGAGCGGCTGGTTACACGACGAAGCGGAAGTCATTCCGCTGAAGCGGCACCGCTGATGCGAGCCACTGATCGCAGAGGCGCAGACGAGAAGAGAAATGAGAAGGTCGCGAAGCGGACATTTGCCGTTTGGGCGAGACCGCAGAAGCGGACAATGGTGCGTAGAGGCGGATGTTTCCGCAGAAGCGGAAGTTTCTTCGCAGAAGCGGGCGCGCTTAAGCGGCCCTTTGCTCGCAGAAGCGGAAATGGCCGGCCAGGCCTGGAACCGCTGAAGCGACCCTTTGGTCGCGGATACGGGCTCGTAGGAGCGGAAAATATTCCGCAGAAGCGAAAATCGCTGTAAGTAAGTGTATCAGAAGTTAGAAAAATTTCAGAACATTTCACACATTTTGGGTCTCGGCTTTAGAGGCGATTTGGGCGGTTTTGAAGAGAAATTCAAGGGAAATCATCAGGTAATCAACTATGGACTTAAACTATGATTAGTATTGGTAATATTATGCAATTATATCATGAAAATGGAGGAATTTGGGGTGATTTATGGAAAATTTAACCCTAGGCTTGAACTTTAGAAAATCAAGGTTTTGAATGGGCAAATGGAGTCCGAATTTGGTAAAATTGATATGCTTAGACTCGTATCGAGATGAGGATTCCGAATATGTGATTTTTGTAATTTTTCGACAAGTGTACCAAAAGTCGGGTCTTGACAACTTGTGGGTTTTGATATAAATTGGGTTATTTCGAATGAATTACGTGAAATTAGCGTATATTGATGTATTCTCTATGATTTTGAGCAGATTTGGCATCCGAGGAGATTGATTTGCGAGGCAAGCGCAAGGCGGATTGAAGCTTCTACCGGTTCGAGGTGAGTGGTAGTAGTAAACAATGCACTGAGGGTTTGAAACCCCGTACTAGCACTTCACAGTGCTATATTGAGATGAGACACACGGTCTTGTGATGGGCGTGGTGACATTGTGATTGGGGACTTGGACTTGGTCCTTCCCGGCTTATAGTAGACTGTGTTTTATGACTGATAATGAAATTATAACTGTGTAAATGGGCTAACAGCCATGTCTGGGGCCTTGTGCCGATCTGTAGATCAGTAGGGGACCTGTAGAGCTAGGTGACCCTTATATCGTTGGAAACTTACACTCAGTCGTAACACTAGCTGAATAGCCTATTAAGAGCCAGTACTAGGTGTGTACTGTGAGGGACTGATTACTTAAGGTGGAAATCCCCTGATTTAGCTGAGTGGGCCTGGAAGGCCAATCCTATACTAATTGGGACAGGGTCGAGAACCCGTTATGAGGTATTATATATGTATATACCCATGTTGGATCGAGCTACACGCCGCAGCAGTATATATATTAGATCGGGCTGCACACCGCAGCAATATATGTGGGATCGGACTGCACGTCACAGTATTATTGCGCTTGGGCTGTAGGAGCCCTTTCGGAGTCCGAGTCCGCACACATTCACGGTGAGCACTGGTGTATATTATGGGATCGGGCTGCACGCCGCAGCAGTATAGTTATATATGTATATGTATATATATTGGATCGGACTGCACGCCGCAGCAATATATGTGTGGATCGGGCTGCACGCCGCAGCATCATAGCGCTTGGGCCTAGGAGCCCCTCCAAAGTCTGTATACACCCCCAGTGAGCGCCGTCAACGTTAAATGGAGCGGGCTGCGCGCCGCAGCGGTATATGTATTGGAGCGGGCTGCACGCCGCAGCGTTATACTTATTAATATCCTTATAAATACTTAAATACTTATACATTATAGACATAAGTAGGTGTATTTATATGTTGAGATGGCCGTACACCGTAGGGGTACTGTGAGGGTTGCCTTAGAACTGCTAAGTGATAGCACAGGATTTCTTACCTTCAGTTATTATTTATTATTGTTACTCACTGAGTTGAAATATACTCACCCCACTCCCCTGCACTTTCTGTGCAGATCCACAGGTGCCCGAGAGCAGTTGAGACATTGTAGTTGCTGACCCTTGTCTACTTTTGCGGAGATTACGAGGTAGCTGCCAGCGTCCGCAGAGCTTGTTCTCTCCTTCTTATTCATCTTATTGATTTCCTTTTTGCCTAGACTTGGTTGTATTAGGATGCTATTCTGTAGAGGCTCAGTCTCGTGACACCACGATATGTTTGGGACCGTATTTTATATGTTTCACGTTTCGGTTATTACCTGATATGATTAACTACTGTTTAAGTTTAATTTATTTAATAATTGGCTGGTTTAAGGGATAATATGGTCGGGCTTGCCTAGCATTGTGTTGGGCGCCATCACGACCAGGATTTGGGTCGTGACATTATTATAGCTTCGGTTTCATATTAAATGATCTACTTTGTTTTAGTCTGTTTTAAAATAAATGATATATTTTTAATTTTGGAAATAATTCAACTTTAAACTCTTTATTTTACAACTTTTGTCTTTAATGAGAAGATTTTATAGTCACACAAATAAAGACCCTACAAAAAGTTTTAAGACTACAACTTTCAAAAGTCTTCTTTTTTTATAAATTCCGTGCCGAGTCAAACTATCTCAAACAATATGAAAATGGAGGGAGTACTAAATAAGGGTAATGTTCAAAGAAAGAAAACTGTAAAATTAATAAATAGTGAAGGGAAAAAGACGAAATAAAATAGTACCCCTTTGTTCTAATTTACGTGACGTGTTTGAGTGGCACGAAGTTTAAAAAAAGTTAAGACTTTTGGAATTTGTGGTTTTAAATAAGTTAAAAAGAGATCCAGAGTATTCGTATGGTTATAAAAACTTCTCGTTGCCAGCTTTGAATAAAAGCGCATAGAAATTGCCTCGATTGCTCTCTCAAGACTAGGGCTATCGACGCAACTTACGTAAACCTATGCCGACGGCTGCGGCCATGGCTAGAGGGAGAGGAAGACGGAAGAAACAACCAATTGTTATAGTAGGGAGCTCAGTAAGTGCTAGACTAATTGCTGAAACCCTAGAAAATGGAGGAGAACAAAGAATCTCAACCTTAGTAGGAACATATTTTTCGGCACTTTCACCACTAGCATCGACGGTGAAATTGAACCCTGGGATTAAGCAACTAAACCTTAGCGGAGACTTGAATACGCAACTGACTGGAAATGGCAAACCACAAGGAGGTATAAGTAATAATGACTCAACAAAGGAGAATATTGAAGCAATATCGAAGATACAGGACCCGATTGGACTAGGCTACTCAATCGTAATCATGTTGCAACTAATGGTATGTGTCTCGATTACATTTCTTCGGAATTAGTTGAAGGATCAGTAATTGTTTAGCTTGACAAAGGAGAAACAGAAAAGGATATTGACAAATGGAAGTTGGCACTAATAGTATATGTAGTGGGAGATACACCTGGGTATAACTTCATGAGCAAATATGTGTGTCCAAACTGGAATATTGTACTGGAGTCTGGAATCTACTATCATGAGGAGGGATATTATGCTGTTAAATTCAAAAACATAACAGATATGAATGAAATATTCTATGCAGGACCCAATAGTATTAACAACGGACCTATGATTTTAAAGCAATAGACTCTAGACTTTGATTTCAATGCAGAGTTCCTCACAGAATTGCCTCTATGGGTTAAATTCCCAAATCTGCCCATGAGCTGTTAGAGCAGGGACTCATTGAGTAGGATAGCTAGTGCTATTAGTGTTCCTAAGTACGTTGATGAGTGTACAACAAAACAAACTAGAACATCATTTGCTTGAATGCTCATCCATCTAAAATAACAGTGATGGATCCTTCAAGGAAAACATTTCAGTAGGAAGTGATATTTGAATTGAAACCTGAATACTGTTAACAATGTCTAATGATAGGCCACAATTGTGATAAGCAAGGAAGGGATAACATGAAAACATAGGACTATAAGCAAACTAGACCAATTGAGAGGAAGAAAAGACCTTAAAAATTGGTTTCAACTTGGGTCCCAAAGGTAGATACTCATAAGTCGCCTTTACTGATGATTAGCATGGCACTAGGGGCTACCAAACAAGCACAACAAGAACTAGAAGCAATGACAATTGAAGAGATAGATCCCCAAGCCAAAGAGAAGCAAATGTTGAAAGGAAAGAATGCTAGAGAAATTAATGGCAGACCTGTGGATTAAATAGTGAAAGTTGTTATACTTATGAGAAATGAATTTGATGATGCTCTGATGGCAACCTTACTCCCTTCTGATTTAGGAGGGGGATTCATATGCCATCAATAATGTCTTGGCTAGCATGGAATGTGGGGAGGGGGAGGGTTAAATAAAAGGTGTAAGCAAAAAGAAATTACTACATTCCTTAAAGAGAATAAAGGAAAGCTAGTTGGATTGGTGGAAACAAGAGTCAAGGAACACAATATAATCAAAATTAGTAGAAAAATAGCCCCTGGATGGGAATTTAAAAACAACTATGCAAGTGCAGTCAATAATAGAGTCTGGATACTTTGGGATAGCACAGTATATTATGTCAAAATTGTACAACAAGCAGCACAACTAATACATTGCAATGTGGTTAGTAGGAACCAATTCATTGCTTGTGATATGATAGTGGTGTATGGATACAACACAATTGAAAAATAAAAGGAATCACGACAGCAACTTGCAAGAATCTCACAAAAGGTAATTAAACCCTTGATTACCAGGGGTGATTTTAATTCTATACTATACCCACAAGATAGACTATATGGTAACAGTAACTAGCTTGGAAATAAAGGATTTTACTGATTGTGTGCAAAACTTGATGCTGAATGAGCTACCATGGAAGGGAGGTTACTATACATGGATAAATAAACAGCAAGATGGAGATATAATTTAGAGTAGAATTGAGAGCAATGGGAAATGTAGAATGGATTATGCAATTTGGACATCTCACTACTGAATACAAGCTGCCTCACATATTAGACCATGACCCTATGATGATACACACTAATTTGAGGGAACCAAAGATCATGCCACCATTCAAGTTTTTCAATGTTTGGGCATCACATGAGAACTTTCCCAAGATGGTGAAGGACTACTGGGAACAAGGTCTGCATCTAGATACAATGAGAAACATATGGCTGAAATAGAAAGACTTAAGAGGAAAACTGAAGATTTTGAATGAAATTGAGTTCAAAGGTATTGCTATGAAGATTGAACAAGCAAGAGAAGACTTGAAAGAGATTCAGATCAAGATAAGTTCACATTATACAAATACACTTGCATCAGAATAGAAGAATATACTATGCCAACTTGAAAAGTGGTCCTTGATTGAAGAAAGTATAATGCAACAGAAGGCTAGGGCAATGTGGATAAAACTTGGAGATTCTAACACTAGTTATTTTCAGTAGTCATGAAAGATAGGAAATAGAAGAAACAAATTACTGAGATTGATTATATTGATGGAAGTTGATTGACTAATATTACTTCTACAAATTACTTATGGTCATAGCAAATACCAAGTGTTACAACAGTAAATAAGAAAACCATGAGAAGAGGTAGAAAGCTGGATCATGATCAACAACTCCGGCTATCTGAAGCAGAAACAGAACAAGAAATCTATGATGGATTGTTCTCTATAGGAGATGACAAATCCCCAGGGGTAGATGGATACAATGTAGTATTCTATAAAAAAGCATGGCGAACTCTCAAGAATGAAGTTATAGAAGAAGTGAAGGCGTTCTTTATAAAAGGTACTCTGTTCAGAGGCATCAACTGTACTGCAATAACTTTGATTCCAAAAATAGCTAATCCAGCTACAACCAAAGAGTATAGGCCCATTATTTATTATAGTGTCCTCTATAAAATCATTGTTATAGTTTTAGCAGGGAGAATACAAAAGGTTATTGCAAGCATCATCAGAGAAACACAAACTGGATTTATTCCTAAGATAAGAGTTGTAGATAATGTGATCTTGGCATATGAATTGGTGAAAGCATATGCAAGAAAGTATATCTCACCAAGATGTATGATTAAAGTAGATATCCAAAAAGTCTATGATACAGTAGATTGGAGGTTCCTGAAGTAGGTGCTGGAAGAGCTACATTTTCCTTCAAAGTTACTAGATGGGTGATGGAATATGTGTCAACTGTTAATTACCCCATAGTAATTATTGGAGAACCAACCAAGCCATTTCATGATACAAGAGGGCTTAGGCAAGGTGATTCAATGTCACATTTTCTATTTGCTATAGTCATGGAGTACTTAAGCAGAAGCCTTAGTGAACTGAAAGATGAGAAGCAATTCAAGTTTCATCCTAAGTGTTCCAAAATGAATATTTCTCATCTGAGCTTTACAGATCACCTGCTGGTTTTTCTAAAGGAGATCTAACTTCTGTGGGACCACTACACAACAAGTTTGGTAACTTCACATATGCTTTAGGTTGACAAGCTAACATATCAAAGAGTGCTATATATATTGGTAGAGTAGCAGACCCATTTAGGCATGATATTCAGTAATTGTTAGGATATGGACGAGGGAAATTACCTTTTAGGTATTTGGGGATCCCATTGGCTACAAGAAAGTTGAAGATGTTAGAATGGCAACCATTAATATGGAAGATCATTATAAAAATGACTTCATGGGTAGCAAAGAAACTGTCATATGCTGGTCATGTACAACTGGTGAAGATAGTTCTACTTGGAGTTCAATCATATTGGGCACAAATGTTCATAATACTTGTCAAAGTGATGAAGGCTATAGAAGGTTATTGTAGAAGTTACATTTGGTCGGGAACAAATGAGATAACTAGAAAGTCATTGGTATCTTGGAGCAGAATGTGTGTGCCAAAGGCAGCTGGAGGACTTAATCTCACAAACCTGAAAATTTGGAACAAAGCAGTCATAGTTAAAACCTGATGGGAATTGCATTGTAATAAAGATACTCTTTGGATCAAATGGATACATGAATACTATATAAAAGGAAAGCAGATAACTGATATGCCCATACCTCAACAAGCAAGCTGGATGGTAAAGAAAATACTCAAGGCAAGGGAGGATTTGGGTAATGTTGAATATAAGGTAGCAGGGAATATGAGTATGATTAGGATTAATTATCTGAAAGTGATAGGAGTTACCTGGAAGAACTTAATATGTGGGAATGCAGCAAGACCAAAAGCAATCTTCATCACATGACTTCAATTTCAAGACAAATTATTCCAAGTTACAAGACTAAAAAGTTGGGAAATACAGATATATTCAAACTGTCAAATGTGCAACAAACAGAAGAAAACATGGATCATCTATTTGCTGAACGTGAAGTTAGCATAAGAGTGTGGAGAAAATTAATGGTATGGATTCAAATTGATTGACCATCAATGAAGACATATGGAGAACTGCAGAGCTGGATAGAGTAGAGGACAAGAGAAAAGACAAAGCAAGCAAAAGTATTGAAGCTGCTATACATAGAATTCATTTATGCAATATGGATTAAATGAAATAATAGAGTGTTCATGAAGAAAGTGAAAACTAGTGATGTTGTAGCTAGAGATATAGCCTATATACTTGTCATGTTCGTGCTGATGAAAACCTTGACATTATAGAATATAATTTTGGCAGAATACATAAAATAGCACCTGAACTTGTACCCAAATCCCTGTTACACACTTGTTGATCATGAGGAACCTTTTACAAACATAACCTTTTAAAAATGTGTCAAATACACACTACTTTTTTCTTGACCAATTTTCCAAAACATGTGCGATTTCACGCTCCAGTCAGATAGTGACACGTGTCACTATTATTTATTTAAAAAATAAAACACTTAAAATTACACCTATATCTCTTAACCATTTTGTCACGACCCAAATCCGGTCGTGATGGAGCCCAACAATTAAGCTAGGCTAGCCAGACCAACAAGTACTTATCACATCGAATATCAGCCCCAAATGGACATCCCAAGAAGAATATATGAGTTTAAGAACTCCAATAATAATAATAATGAACAAAATACGGAGAAATGTGAAATAACTGACACTCCCAAAGATCTGGAGTCACAAGTCTAGAGCCTCTAATAAAAACCAACAGGAATAGAGAATACTGTATAGAAATACTCAAGTCTGAATACAAAATAACAACTGGAAAGAGGAGGAGTAGCTAGGTTCTGCGAACGTCGGCACCTACCTTAGCAACTCGGTATGACTCTGAAACCGCTGGAAATGCCTGTCTACTGCTCCTGAGTACCTGAGTCTGCACACAAAAGGTGCAGGGAGTAGGGGTGAGTACTAAGTACTCAGTGAGTAATAAATATATAAAAGCAGCTGAAAGTAAGAAATCCACAAAATACCACAATATGAAGCTACACTACAGTCCGAATCTCCTACGAACTAGCATCAACAGTACAATTCAGCTACCACAGAGTAATTCAACAAATAAAGATGCAATGCAAAGTACATAACCGCTACGGCGTGTAGCCCGATCCATTTAACGTCGACGGCGCTCACTGGGGGTGTGTACAGACTCCGGAGGGGCTCCTACGGCCCAAGCGCAATACTGCTGCGGCGTGCAGCCCGATCCTCATATCAACCGCTGCGGCGTCAAGCCCGATCCATCCTCAGTCCACATAAATCAGATAAGTCACAAAAAAAAAACAGTTCATTTTTCTAAATACCAGTTTCCAGTTCATAATATGAAAAATACTTAACTTTTATTTATTTTGCAAAAACCGGTGACTTAACATATCAATACTGTGATTTCAATTTCCAGGACTGAGATCAGTGATAAAGCAAATATAGCTATCACATAAATATTGTCCTCTAAGGACGCTACAGGTCGGCACAAGGCCCCAAACAAGGCTTACCACCCACAAACATATCAAATACGATGTATTTCCAACACTAATAACATATTATTCATTTCCGAGATGGACCAAGTCTCAATCCCCAGTCACAATCAATCCCGCACCTGCCACGGTGTGCGAGCCACGCCCTACTAGCGTCACAATGTGCTAAGCCGGGGTTTCGAACCCTCAGGCTACCATATACACAAACTACTCACCTCTAGCCGGTCGTAGATTCGTCCGCGATGCCTTTTCCTTTGAAATTCGCTCCCTCGTGCGTAGAATCTAGTCAAACCACAATAATTATATCAAATACGGATCAAAGAATCATAACCCATTTCAATTTACATGAAATTCGCATAAATACACTAAGTTGGTAAAACCCGACCTTGGGACCATTGCTCGGAAAATTCCAAAATTAGTACCAATGCGATCCTCGTCTCGCCACGAGTCCGTGCATATAAAATTTTTCGAAATCGGAGTTCAAATGGCCTTCCAAAACTCAAAATCCCGTTTTCAATACCTAGGCCACATTTCTTCAAAATTCTACCCAAATTCATGAAGGTTGATGTTAATCCTACCAAAAAATTATGTTTATGGGTCAAGAATCTTACCTCCGATGAATACCCGATGATTTCTCAGTGTTTTCCTCGAGTTTTCTTCTCTCTAGAGCTCAAAATTGTATTTTTGGGGTGTAAACCCGCGAGCCCTCTGTTCTGTGATTTAATTCACTGCCAGAACATTTTGTTCTACGCGTTTGCGTGAGCCCTCACGCGTTCGCGATGCTCGGCTTCCAGTTACTCTTCGCGAACGCGACGCCAACCACGCGTTCGCGATGCTCAAACTCCCAGCTGCCCAGATTTTCCTTCTACGCGTTCGCGATCCCCCTCTCGAGAACACGATGCACACTCTCACGTACCTACGCGAACGCGACGCCAGGAACGCGATCGCGAAGCACAAGACTCCTGGCCTATGCGAGCGCGACACCCTGACCGCGAACGCGATGCTTTGCCCCGCCTGACCTTCGCGAACGCGGCCCATGCCACGCGAACGCGAAGGCTTAAATGCCTGGGGAGTAACCTGCAATTTTCTGCAGATTTTGCCAAGTTCAAAATGCCCGGTTGATGGTCCGAAATCATCCCGAGGCCCCCGAGACCCCAACGAAAACCACCAACATAGTTCAAAACATGATACAGACTTGTTCCAATCACAAAAACACCATCCTAAACATCAAAATCACCATTTACACACGGATTCAAGCCTAAGTTTCTTCAAAACTTCTAAAACTAACATTCAATCCAAAACCCGATCAAACGATGTCCGAATGACCTGAAAATTTGCAGACATATCCAAAATCACCTAACGAAGCTACAGAAATTGTCGGAATTCCATTCCGACCCCCGGATCAAAATCTCACCTACCATCCAGTTTTCGCCAAAATTCAACATTCGCCAATTCAAGCCTAAAACTACACCGGACCTCCGAATTCAATTTCGATTGTTCTCCTAAGTCATAAATGATCCCCCGAAACTAGTCGAATCATCGGAATCCGGTTTCGAGCACTCTAACTCAATAGTCAACTCTAGGTTGACTTCCCATATTCAAGCTTCCTTAAATCATACCATTTGCTTTATTTTCAACCCGAATTACTCCTAACTCACCAGATATATTCTAATACTGATTTAAAAGCATAAGATATGTAAATGCAAGGTAACAGGGTGGTAATTTCCGTAAAGACGGGCCGGGTCGTTACACATTTTCTCCATTTTAAATACTTCTCTTCTCTATGGGAGATTGACGCCAGACACCACAAAAAATTCACATTTAATCACCTTCATATTATAAAGCAAAATTAGGAACTCAAGTACACTAATCACGAGTTTGTGAGTCTAGATTCAAATCTAACACAAATATAATGCAAAACTCAAAACTCCATTAAAGTTGGTTATGGCCAACTTCATGGTTGCTCAATTCGTGATATAGATTCAAACCCAAATTTATAAAAATTCTCTTGATATAGATTTGTTTTAACTTTCTTTACCAATTTCTTCCAAAGCTATTTTATATTATTGTTATTCTTAAAATGGTGGACATGCAAGATGGGAAAAATGGGTGGTGAAGAAGACGAAAATGGGAAAAGGGGGAAGACAAGCAACATTGTTGGGGGGGGGGGAGACGAAGAGGGAAGGGCAACTAAAGAATATAATACAGGAGATGTTTGAAATTGGGAAGAAGACACACACGGTGGAGGATTGGGGGTTGGGGTGGGGAAGAAGACAAGAGCAGGAAGGGTTATTTTTTCTTTCTTTTTTTATTTGTTAATTGGTATACAAAGGAAAAAAAATTTAGAAATTAGATACGTAGATTCTTTATAAAATTTCTGAAATAAAATTTTGCATTTATGCGTCTGTTTGATGTGAAGAACACGCGGGTGCCACATAGCTAAAGTAGTGTGTAATTGACACACTTTTAAAAGATTTGGTACGTAATATTGTTCCCGTATTCAAAAAGTGTATAATAAAAATTTGGTCCTAAGATTGATGGGTAGATTATGTATTTTGCCTAGAATTTTAGATTTCCAAGCTAAGTGTCAATGACATTAGATAATGTGTATAGAACATTTTCTCTTAGTGAAGATGTGTCTACCATATGAACAACAGACTGAGTATGTAGTCTAGCTGATATTTTAAATATTCTACTTGGTAACTAAATTACTTTTAAATTTAAAAAAGAATTATTCTTTTCAAAAATGACCTAAAAGAAAATAGAACACATAAACTCCATAGAGAGAATGGAAAATAAGAGAGAACGGCATTTTGAAAGAGAGAAGTGTCAATAGCGTGACCCCGACGGCCTTGTCACATCTCATATGATATGACGCCCACATTCACCCAATAAATATTTCCTCCACCATTCGCCCGCCCGTAGGAAATTTGGAAAGAATTTGTCGCGCTCACATCGAATCATATTAATTTAATATTAATACATTTTTTAATGTAGTACAACATGAATTAATTATAATCTATTTATTATTAGCATATGTTATTCATATTAGTTTTATGCAAGCGTTGATACAAGTGGAAAACAAATATTACTAGTAGTACATTTTTACCTCTCCAAACCACGTGAAGGGTTTTTGAGAATTGAGCATTTCATGTTTACATTATCAAAACATCGTAAACCCAAATGTTCAGTTGACTACTTATGTGCAGTGCTTGGTTCTTGAGTGGTAATTTTTTAGAAAATTATATATCCTGCGGTTCAAAATAAATAATTTTTTTGGATATTTTTATATAAATTAAGAAATTTACTTTTTAGAATTAATTAATATTATCTCATATAAATACTTCTAACACATATTCTAACACTATTTACTCCAAGGACAATATAGAAAAAAAATAATTAATTCATTCTTGAAATAAGGAAAAATCACTTATTTTGGACCACAAAAAAATACCAAAAAATCACTTATTCTAGACCAAAGAGAATAGTGTTATTCAGTAAAGTACCTTAATTAGACGGGGAAACAGATTACTTAACCACTAGACTCTGGGAAAAATTGAAGACAAATAGACTTCAGCATGCATTTAAATATTGCAATTGTTCATATGCGGCTTCAGAATTTAACTTGATATATTTGACTTTCAAATTTCTTAGCTAACGTTTGACCATAAATGTCAAATTTATTTTGAAAAATCTGATTTGGATGAAGTTTGGTTTAAGGATGAAAATATATTTGGATATATGTTTTTAAAACATATTTTCCAACTTTATTTTGAAAAAACATGTATATAATTCTCAAGTTTTGAGGTTTTGGTATAATAGCTGATTTTGGGATTTGAAATTTGAAATTTGGGATTTTGCCAAAATATGGACAAAATTTATTGTTAAACATGAGTTTTGAAAATAAATCCCAAATTTATTTTAGCAAAACCAATGGCCAAATAGGGCCTTAAACAGAGGCGTATCTATAGCCTAGAATATGGGACACGTGCACCCATGGTTCGTCGGTCAAATTAGATATTTTATATACTTATTTTTTTAAAATTTATTCAGTATTATGTATTGGCATCCATGCTCCATAAAAGTTGAATGGTGCACTTGGTTCAACACTTAATTAGTTTCCCTCCTTTTTTAGTAGTGCACACATACTATCGAAATCCTAGATCTGCATCCCGCCTTAAATTGTTTACTTCTAAAATTGTCGCCTATCGATTCACGTCTACCGTTTAGTTGAAATTTTTTATAAATACATAATTATACTCCGCGCTGAAAATATTGAATTTGCAAGAACTCATTGTAGCTGCATCTACAACTGCAACTGCCGTAAAGGAATCAAAATGGAATACGATGGAATTGTTAGGCCACGTGTATTATCAAAATCAACACTGTTTAAGAAAAAAAACAACAAGAAGAAGAAATAGAATATATAATTCCGAGATCACAATTTACTTGTGTGTCCTTAAGGAATTTTAACCCCCTCACAGTTGCCAAGGTAATGGATTAAATCCTCCCAGGATAAAACGGAATAACCTTCCTGCGACAGTGGCAATACAAGAAGCAGGACACCAACGAACTCAAACAGCGGAGCGAATCACACTTACGGTTTTCAAGGAACAAGAAAGCTCAAGAATTTTTGGATTAATGAACTTGCAGAGAGAGGGAAAATAATTTGTTGGTTTCTGAATTTCTAGAATGGAAGTCATGCCTGAATTTATAGGCAATTGTTGGCTTTGTGAAAAGGTATGGTGCCTCTTCATGGTGTCTGTTCATTGTGAACAGACACCTGATAGGAAGATACGTTCTTTCAATGTTATTTATTAAACTGGGTCAACTAGTTTAACCAAATAAACCGGGTCAAATTTTGAAGCCCAATCTAGTCCATTTAATTTCCCACCATTACCCAATTCACACTACTCATCTTTAAAGCTCAATGGCTTAAAAGTCCAACAATCCCCCACATGAATGGGGAATGGCTATATAGAAAAAAAAACATATATGGAAATTGTGTGATTCGCAAGAAAAGATCGATCGCATCTGAATAAGTAGGTTTCCCTTTGAACTTTCCATAGTGAACATATGTCGGATATACTCGGTCAATCGGTAGATTTGATATCTTTGAACCGTCGAACTTTGGTGTATACCTAGACTACCATATGTCACACAATCGACCTTTAACCGTCTTTTGGTTCTCATTATTGTGTTCGTTTCAGCCATGAACACCACCTGGTCTCATAAGTGCGTAGAGAATTGGCCTTACAGAATTCTCCTTGAAGCGGCTTATACTTCACACTTACATAGGTGATTCCTAAACATGTAATCCTTTAGATTAACACTATTTGATAGATACCTGATCAAACTTAGGTAATCATTAAAGAACGTGTAAAGTTCTATCCTTGTTACTGAACATTGTCTTCATCACGAGAATGGACCAAAGATTTTATTTTGACAACGTTGAACCGGTCAATCACAACTTTGTTTGAGCTCCTTGAACCAAGATCTCGGAACATCCAAAATTCTATGTAGAGTTACCGCCATATTGACTTGTCCTCGGCCATAGTCCCATTCCCTTAGATGATTTCTCAACTCCTTCTCTAGTTAAGCCTTTTGTAAGCGGACCCGCAATATTATCCTTTGATCTTACATAATCAATAGTGATAATTCCACTAGAAAGTAGTTGTCTAACGGTATTATGTTTTCGTCGTATATGACGAGACTTTCCATTATACATAACGCTCCCTGCCCGTCCTATTGCAGCCTCACTATCGCAATGTATGCAAATAGGAGCCAAAGGTTTTGGACAGAACAGAATGTCTTCTAAAAAATTTCGAAGCCATTCAGCTTCTTCACCGGCTTTATCCAATGCTATAAACTCTGATTCCATTGTAGAGCGAGCAATACACGTCTATTTAGAAGACTTCGAAGATACTGCTCCTCCACCAACAGTAAACACATATCCATTTGTGGACTTTGTTTCTATTGAGTCGGTTATCCAATTTGCATCACTATATCCTTCGATAACTATAGGATATTTATTGTAGTGCAACGCGCAGTCTTGAGTATACTCCAAGTATCCCAGAACTCGTTTCATTGCCACCCAGTGATGTTTGTTGGGATTACTTGTGAATCGACTAAGTTTACTTATCGCACAAGCTATATCAGGTCGTGTACAGTTCATGATGTACATTAAGCTACCCAACACACGAGCATACCCCAATTGAGATGTACTTTCACCTTTATTCTTCATAAGATGATGGTTTAAGTCAATTGGAGTCCTTGCACTTTTAAATTCCAAATGTTTGAATTTTTCAAGTACCATTTTCACGTAATGTGATTGAGACAAAGCTAGACCTTGAGGAGTCCTTTGGATTTTAATTCCTAGAATTATATCGGCAACTCCTAAGTCTTTCATATCAAACTTACTAGCAAGCATGCGCTTAGTAGTTTGAATGTCGACAACGTCTTTGCTCATTATTAGCATATCATCAACATATAAGCAAACAATGACTATATGATTTGGAACGTTTTTAATGTAAACACATTTATCACATTCATTAATCTTAAATTCATTTGACAACATTGTTTGGTGAAATTTCGCATGCCATTGCTTGTGTGCTTGTTTTAGTCCATAAAGGGACTTAACAAGTCGACACACCTTATTTTCTTTTCCCGGAACCACAAACCCCTCGGGTTGGTCCATGTAGATTTCTTCCTCTAAATTACCATTTAAGAAGGCTGTTTTCACATCCATTTGATGGATTTGAAGATCATACAAGGCGGCTAACGCGATTAGCATCCGAATGGATGTAATTCTTGTTACCGGTGAGTATGTGTCAAAATAGTCAAGACCTTCTCGTTGTCTAAATCCTTTGACGACAAGTCTTGCCTTGTATTTGTCAATAGTACTATCGTATTTCATTTTCTTCTTGAAAATCCATTTAGAACCTAACGTTTTGTTACCTGGAGGAAGATCAACCAATTCCCAAGTATGGTTGCTCAATATGGATTCTATTTCACTATTGACAGCTTCTTTCCAATATTGTGCCTCTGAGGAAGACATTGCTTCCTTGAAGGTACGAGGCTCATTTTCTAACAGAAAAGTCAAAAAATCTGGACCGAATGAAGTAGATGTCCTTTGACGTTTACTTCTTCTCGGATTTTATTCATTAGGCATACCATCTGTTATTTCCTCCCAAGGTCGTTTTGACTTTTGGAAGGTCACTTCACTTTCCTTTTTATACGGATAAATAGTTTCAAAGAATTCAGCATTATCTGATTCTATTATCGTATTAATGTGAATCTCAGGATTTTCTGATTTATGAACCGGAAAACGATATGCCTTGCTATTGGTTACATATCCAATAAATACACAATCAACCATTTTTGGACCTATCTTAACCCTTTTAGGTTTAGGAACTTGTACCTTAGCTAAACACCCCCTCACTTTGAAGTATTTCAAGCTAGGCTTCCTTCCTTTCCACTTTTCATAAGGAATGGATTGTGTTTTACTATGAGGTACACGATTGATTATCCGATTAGCTGTACGTATAGCTTCTTCTTCTCCCCCCCCCAAGTTCTGTGGTAAGCCAGAACTTATTAGCAATGCATTCATCATCTCCTTCAACGTTCGATTCTTCCTCTCCGCAATTCCATTAGATTGTGGAGAGTAAGGGGCAGTTGTTTGGTGAATAATGCCATTTTTCAAACATATATCTTCAAAAGGAGATTCATATTCGCCACCCCTATCACTTCTTATCATTTTGATCTTTTTGTTTAGTTGCGTTTCAACTTCACTCTTGTATTGCTTGAAAGCATCAATTGCCTCATCTTTACTATTAAGTAAATAAACATAGCAGTATCTCGTGCTATCGTCAATAAAAGTAATAAAATACTTTTTTCCACCGCGACATGGTGTTGACTTAATGTCGCAAATATCCGTGTGAATTAAGTCTAAAGGACTTGAATTCCTTTCAACGGACTTATAAGGATGCTTAGCATACTTTGATTCCACACATATTTGACATTTAGAATTAATCCAATCAAATTTTGGCAATACTTCTAGATTTATCATCTTTCGCAATGTTTTGAAGTTTACGTGACCTAACGCGCATGCCATAAAGTGTTTGACTCAAGCAAGTAAGAAGAAACATTCACTTTATTGATTGGAACTGCTATTACATTTAGCTTGAAAAGGCCCTCACTTAGGTAACCTTTTCCAACATACAAATCATTCTTACTAATTACAACACTATTAGAAACAAAAATACATTTGAATCCATTCTTGACAAGAAGTGAGGTAGACACAAGATTCTTGCGAATTTCTGGAACATGGAGGACTTGGTTTAGAGTCACTATTTTTCCAGACGTCATCTTCAACGCAATCTTGCCAACTCCTTCAATTTTGGCCGTAGATGAATTTCCCATGAAGATAGTCTCGTTGGGACCTGCAGGGACATAAGAAGAAAATAATTCCTTGTTAGCACAAACATGGCGGGTGGCTCCAGAATCTATCCACCACTCTTTCGGATTTCCTACCAAGTTGCATTCGGACAACATGGCACACAAGTCTTCCATTTCATCTTCAACCATGTTGGCTTGATTCTTTTTCTTCCTATCATTCTTTGGCGCACGACAATCTGCCGCCTTATGCCCAATTTTTCCACAGTTGTGGCAATTACCCTTGAACTTCTTCTTGCTTGGGTAATTCTTTGGTCCAAAAGCTTTCTTCCTCTTCTTATTTTGTGGTGCCTCCTCAACAATGTTTGCCCCCACAATTGTCGAGTTTCCACGTGACTTCTTTTCAGCATTTTTGTTGTCCTTTTCTATCCTCAAACGAACAATCAAGTCTTCTAGAGTCATCTCCTTCCGTTTGTGTTTAAGATAATTCTTAAAATCCTTCCACAACGGATGCAGCTTCTCAATGAAAGCAGCAACTTGAAAGGCCTCATTAGTGACCATACCTTCAATAACAAATTCAGAGTTAATAATAAGATATATCTTATTAATAGAATTATTGATTTGGGTCATACCTTCAGCAAGGAGGTCATGTACAAGGAGGTCATGTACAATGACTTGTAGTTCTTGGACTTGTGTTATGACCGACCTAGTGTCAATCATCTTGAAATCCGAGGAACCTTGCAGCCACGAACTTCTTAAGTCCTGCATCCTCGGTCTTGTACTTTTTCTCAAGCGCATTCCATAACGCTTTTGAAGTTTCCATGACACTATAGACATTGTACAAACCATCTTCCAAACAACTCAAAATGTAATTTTTGCATAAGAAATCAGAATGTTTCCATGCTTCGGTTACAACAAGTCGTTCATTGTCCGGAGTATCCTCAGCCATGACCGGAGGATCCTCCTTGATAAAACGTTGCAAACTCAACGTAGTAAGATAGAAGAGCATCTTCATTTGCCAGCATTTGAAGTCAATACCGGAAAACTTTCCGGGTTTTCTGCCGGTGCCATAGCATGGGCCGGAGTAGAACGGCTTGACGATGCAGCCACACTCGTCATAGTAGCACCCGTTCCCGCAACATTTCCATTAGTTTGGTTTTAATTCGTCATATTTCTGTAAAGTCAAAAACAATACAGAACTTTATTAAATCAGTGAAGTTTTTATATCTTCAAACTGAATACCAAACCAAACATACAACACGTAACAATGGTGAAGTTTTTATATACTTCAAACCCGTACGTTTATTATTCCGGCAAAGTTTTTATGTACTTTAAACCGGAGAGAAACAATTAATGGAGTAGAAAGCAAGAAGGATTTAGTCTCCAAATTAATGCAAAACAATGCCGGAAAAAAAAATTAACTTGCGGTAGAAATTAATACTGCAAAATAAATTAAATTGCTACTGCTTTCAACACCAAACGTTGCTTCAACAATTTTAAAATTGTAACCAATCAGAAACAAGAACTACTAAAACAAAGCAGTAACCACTTTTTGCTCCTTGTCCTTTATTATTAAACAAAATTTAAGGAATGTATAAAGAGGGAGTATGTTTCTTTTTCCAATTGACATTATCCTTCTTTGCGTCTTTTACGAGGTTAGGCAACGATCAAACAATTAAAATGTTAGGCAACGATCAGCCAATTAAGAAGTTAGGCAACGACAGTACTAATTTCTCTAGAAATCGTGTTAAAATTCCTTAAGATGTTAGGCCACGTGTATTGTCAAAATCAACACTGTTTAAGAAAAAAAACAAGAAGAAGAAGAAATAGAATATATAATTCCGAGTTCACAATTTGCTTGTGTGTCCTTAAGGAATTTTAACCCCTCACAATTGCCAAGGTAATGGATTAAATCCTCCCAGGATAAAACGGAATAACCTTCCTGCGACAGTGGCAATACAAGAAGCAGGACACCAACGAACTTAAAGAACAGAGCGAATCACACTTACGATTTTCAAGGAACAAGAAAACTCAAGAATTTTTGGATTAATGAACTTGCAGAGAGAGGGAAAGTAATTTGTTGATTTCTGAATTTCTAGAATGGAAGCCATGCCTGAATTTATAAGCAATTGTTGGCTTTGTGAAAAGGTATGGTGCCTCTTCATGGTGTCTGTTCATTGTGAACAGATACCTGATAGGAAGATATGTTCTTTCAACGTTATTTATTAAACTGGGTCAACTAGTTTAACCAAATAAACCGGGCCAAATTTTGAAGCTCAATCCAATCCATTTAATTTCTCACAATTACCCAATTCACACTACTCATCTTTAAAGCTCAATGGCTTAAAAGTCCAACAGGAATTCATGAAGGACATAGTTAAACCCAAAATTAAACGATAGAAGGGTCATTTTCTAAGCCCTGCAGGAAAGGGAAGTTGCGCTAAAGTCTATTTTGTCAACAAGCCTAACTTATGCTTTGTCACATTTGTTTGCATTAATTTTCTCATTGTTTCTGTACTTAGTATTGAAAATATTGTGATCAGTTAAACTCATTGATCATATGCATGCTACATTCTTCACCTTAGCTAATTTTAATATAGAGATTCAAATAACTTATAATGGTGATGACAAACGGACAATAGGAGTTTACATACGTCAGACTTAAGAATTTGAAAGAGTAAATCAAACAAAGAAAGAAAGAAAATGAAAAAATCCTATGCCACATAGGATACTTTATTACCCTCAATATTTAAGGTTTGACTTAACTATACTTAATATACTAAATTACCAATTCTATACCATCGTGTATTTTAAGGGTATAATTAATACTGCCAAACAAAACCAGTTAGAGCTTTAAATTTCCAGCCTTCAAAAAATTCCATATGCGATCGTAACAGATACCATGCGATCACATTTCATCAAAACTTATCACTGTGCGATCGCAACCCTCAGTAACATGATCGCATCGAACAATCTCACATCCCCTCAAAAACCTTCTATGCGATCGCATGACACCCTGTGCGATCACATAGAACAAAATACTCTGTAATTTTCTACTGCATTTTTACAACTCCAAACTTCCCAATAGCCATCCGAAATCACCCCGAGGCCACCGGGACCTCAACCAAAAACAAACATGTCTTAAAACATCATCTAAACTTGTTCCAATCATCACAATACCACGATTAACACTTATAAAGCCATCAAATTACATCAAATCCTAAGTTCTTCAAATTCTTCCGAAACATGCATTCGATAAAAAATCCAACCAAATGACATCCGAATGACCTGAAATTTTGCACACATATCCAAATTACCTAGCGAAGCTACAACAATTTTTTGAATTTCATTCCGACTCTTGGATCAAAATCTCACTCATCAGCTAGAATTCGTCAAAATACTAACTTCGCCAATTCAAGCCTAATTCTACACTGGACCTCCAAAATCAATTCTGAGCATACTCCTAAGTCACAAATCATCCCCCAAAGCTAAAACAATTACCGAAAATCACATTTGAGCCCTCTAACTCATAAGTCAACGTACGGGTGACTTTTCCAACTTAAGCCTAGTTAAAAGAGGCTAAGTGTCTCCTTTTTACCAAAATCAATCCAAATCAACTATAACAAATCAAATACTAATAACGAAACATGAAGAAGCTTAAAATGGGAGAAACGGACCGATAACTCATGAGACGACCAGTTGGATCGTCACATTTATCAGTTGGGGTGTTCAGCTGTAGTTGAAGATAACCTGAAGGGACCACTTATGTATTTCGCCTAATTTCTATTACATATGTGTTATTCACTTGATTTGAATTTATTAATTTGTACTAAAGCGCCAAATAATAGTATTTGTATTTTTATTTAAGTAACAAGTGAAAAAAAGCAAATAGTATATAATAAAAAGTAAAACAACGACAAAGTCAAATCAAAACCTAACTTCAACCTCAAATCCTCTCCCTCTCAACAGCCACCCCCTCCTCCCGCTTTCTCATTTTCTTCTTTGTCCATTGTTAAGTCGATGTCGTCTTTCTTCCTAATTATATCCATATCTTTATATTTTAAGGTTTCTAAATCTTGACTTAGATTTGGGTTAACTTTTACTGGTTATGCAACAATTTAATAAATATAGTGTCTTATATTTTATATAAATATTGCGTGGGAACTTGAAAATTACAAGGATGTAATATTAGGATGAAGATCCTTTAAGACGTTCTCAAAAAAGTTTATAGGTTTGTGTACTTGTACTGTTGCTTTGAGTATTTACATTTTGTTATTTGTTAAAAATTCGTGTAGAAGAAATATCAAGATATTATTTTTTATTCTTGAAATTTTATTAATGTTTTTACAAATTAAACTTGCATCTTTGTATTATAGTTTTCCGTGGATTTGCTCATCATTTTTGTGCTAATCGTTGTTTCTTTGAAATTTACAGGATGCATCTAAATTTTTGAATATAAGATTTGAAGCTATTTCTTCCTTGAATGCAATTGGGTAGCAACGTCTTGAATCCCCAAATCAAATACTTAGGTATTTTTTTATACGGAACCCTTATATAATTTTATATATAAAGAAAAAATATCAAACCCAATGTACATAGTTTATATTATTTTAGTTTGACAAGTATTTAAATTTGAGTTATCTTATTGTTTAGTCTCGCAATAGCTAGTTTTTATTCTATAAACTTTATTGTTTCTCTTGTAGAAGAATTGTATGTATATTGAGGATGCATGAGCTTTAGATATATATAGTATATTTTATAATTAACTTTTGGAATTCTTGATATGGTTTGTATGAAGTAATTGATATTTAGAGATTATTATATTTTTAATTTTCATAAAATAAGATATTCATGGATATGGAATACTTGAAAATTTGAAAATATTTAGGTAAAAGAAAAGGCTATAGCAAGGCATTTGTGACAGAATCATTTATTGTCACTAATAAATCAATTTTTCATCACTAATTTAAAATGTAAATAGAAATTTGGTCAGAAATTAAAATATAACTCAAAAAGATTTAATCATGAATAATGGTGACCATTTATAACTACAAAATAATGAATTTGAAGCTTAACATAAAAACTACACTACGTGACTAATATGTTAACACGGATAGTTGTTAAAGTTTTTGTGGCAACTTAAATTACACCATTTGCCACAATATATCCCTTGTGGCTAAACTACAAAGGATAGCTACAAAGTTAGTTTGTTGTAGCAGCAAAATTTTTATCAATATAGACACCTCATAAAAATTCTTGTAGCAAATATGTATTAATCCTAAGCCATGAAATATTTGTGCTATATTTTGTTACGCATGCTCAGTGGCAAAGCCACATATTAATAATGGTGGTCAACTAACCAACCTTCGTCGAAAAATTACACTGTTTACATAGGTGAAATATTACGTTTTAGAAGTATATAACACATGTTGAACACCTTTTATCAGAATTATTTTCCACTTCTTTTAAATTTGAACACCCTTGGAGAAATTCCTAGCTTCACCACTGTGCATGCTACGAGAAAATTTATTGTAGCTAAAGTGTTTATCCACAAAAATTTTCAATTTAGCTATGATATACTTCGTAGCTGGATATGCTTAATGTTATAGTGACGGGTGGCACGTTTGAGGTGGAAGTATTGTTAAACTCAGCAAGCGACTCCTTGAAAGGACCTAAACAATTGCTGGTAATGGATTTACCAAGAGAAGAAATATCAAAACCATTGTGATGGATATGCAAACTGCATGAGGCTTGTCTAAATATTTAACACCATATAGTTGTATCTTTTTAGGATTAGAGAAGTATGTGGGACACAAGTTATATATTTATGCTATGAAGACTTATCAGAAAAAAACCTGAAAAAATCCGAAAAACTCGAGATTGAAAAACCTGATTTCGTTGGTTTGGTTTGGTTTGGTAATTGAAAAATCCGAACTAACCGGGTCTATGTACACCCCTAAGGATTAGGATATATGCATGTATTTATAGACGATATAAAAAGAGGCAACGTCTTTATATCTTAATTTAAATTAAATATTAATTTTAGCACTATGACATAATGGCCTTACTTTTGATTTTGTCTATCTGCAGTGGCATTTGCTACAACATCATATAATGACATATTACTAAGGTCCCGCAATGAGGACAATCTACTTGCAGGAATTGAATTGTCCACTGCGTTGTAATATTATGGCCACTTCCCCAAATATGTTAAAGACATAGGTATACGTCTATTTTTGGGATACGTTAGCATCATTGACAAACATATGGACTAAATTAGAGACTAGATTTCTTCATCTATTGTAGAGCAAGCACGATACGGACACTTTATCATTCACTCACCAATTCATTAACAAAGCCGTATATTAGCCAAGTAAAATGACAATCAAGATTACCATCAACGAACATTCAACATTAAGAAATCAGACTAATTCAGCAACTGTACTCATTTAAAGCTCTTATTCTTTTCTCCATTCACGCATTGTAAAAGCTAAACTTAACTCCTTCACTCTTATATTTTAATTTTTGTACGATATATCAACCGCTATACTTCTCAGAACTTGGGAAATGATAACTAAATTTTATTTTATTTTTGGTTATTTTTACATTATATTTTGCTCATTACTTTTTAAATTTTTCTTATTTTCGTAAAGCATGAAGTCACAAATAAGTTCACCGTTATGGAGAGTAAATCATCATTTCTTGTGTAAGTTATTTTACACAAAAACGGATTAACTTATCACCATTAGATAATTTGATGATGTGAAAATATGCACAAATAAAACGTACTTTAGTGAAAAGGTATATGTGCAAACTAACATGCATCTATTGAATGTACGGATACATTTTTCACCTCTTGCATATCTCACCACAAATGCCAATAACAAATTTTGGGAGGTAATTATGGAACTCTATTTTTGCACGTGAGAAAATTTGCATGGCATAAAATCTTGTGGGGACCAAGAGAGACCTTGAGATAGCAAAAGATATTTCTATTTATTGTTAATAGTATTAGTTGCGGGAAAACAAAACATGTCAAATTAAGATTTGAGTTAACTAGATTGGGTGAAAATTATCTTAAACATTCAGAACCTTGTGATAAAAATATTAGATAATCATTATATATTAATTAAGAAGCAGGATATATAATTATTTTTTATTTCAAAGTAGATTAAATTTTTTTTTCTGTATCTAATAACAATCCAACCATTAGATATCAGTACTTGCAATTACTGCTAAAATCTGCTCTCACACTAAGCAGTTTCACAGTAGCTCTGGACTTCTCTAATGGCAGAAGCTTCTAGAGCACCGAAATGAAGAGGAAACAAACATTGCAAAATAATTCTCTATTGCTTCTCTGAAGTTACATGGAAGTATTTATACAATTCTCTAATGGCAGAAGGTTCTAGAGCACATAAATGAAGAGGAAGCAAGCATTGTTAATTCTCTATTGCTTCTCTGAAGTTACATGGAAGTATTTATACAAGCATAACTAACACTAATTATTAACTGATGAGATGGACATGAGCTGGCATTAACCGACTAACCAACTAACTAACACATTAACTACAATAACTAACATAACTAACTAGAGTTCACAAGATTTACTTTCGTTTTGCGGTTAATATTAAAAAATACTAAACGTGTCAGATAGTTATAAAGCTTGTTTTAGCATATTATCATGTTGATTTAAACAAAATTCTTACTACCACTTTGTTTTTTATCTCAAATTCAAATAAGCTAAGTTTTATCCTTTTATTACACATCTATTTTCTCTTTTTGTTCTTTCACAGTTATTGCATTACTTGTTATTTGATGAGTATATAGTTATAATGTCGGGTTTTATTAGCTTATAATTGACTAAATATCTTACTTATCGCCATTTTAATAATCCTCGATAAATATAATTTTTCTCTCTTGCATATCTCACCGTCAAATGGCAATAGCAAATTTAGAGGTAATTTTGGGACTCTATTTATGTCACGTGAAAAAATATAGGCGGCATAAAATTTGGGGGGGGGGGGGAAGAGAGACCTTGAGGTAGCTAAGTATATTTTTATTAATCATTATTACATCACAAGTTGCAATACTTGAAAATATGGGGTACAAGGATTAAAAGATATGACGAGATTTCAACATAGGAAAACATAAGAATAATAACCTATTGATAATTAAACCTAGTGTTTGAGGAGTATTTCGTTGATAAGTTTATCTATGTTCACAGTAGATGATCCTGTTGTTTTTTCAGCAGCTTCTTCAGCCAATTTCTTCCATTCCAATGATTTTTTCTTCATCTCTTTGCCTTTTTTCCCGACCATCAACTCTCTTATAACGCTTTCAACTTCATCCCTCCTCACATTATTGTCGATCTCCATTCCGATGCCTAATTTGGTGCAACAAAACCAGCAGTTAGTTGGCTGCTCTGCAAAGAACGGCCAACAAATCACTGGCACCCCACAACTAATACTTTGAAGGATCGAATTCCATCCACTATGAGTCAAGAAACTTCCAATTGCAGAGTGACTAAGTACTTGTTCTTGTGAACACCAACTTGCTAACATCCCTCTTTTTTTAGTTCCTTCCAAGAATTCGGATGGAAGAATTGCTTGTTCCCCTGATACAATATCAGGCCTTATGATCCATAAAAATTCCATCTGGCTATTGGCAAGTCCCCAAGCGAATTCAATAAGTTGGTTCTTAGTCATAACAGCAATGCTTCCAAAATTAACATAAACAACAGAATTTGGTTCCTTGGAATCTAGCCATTCTACACACTTTTGGTCTTCTTTCCAAAGATTTAATTCTAACTCCTCCAAATTCTTGTCATCAACATGTTTCTCAAGCAAATGCAATGGTCCAATGGCATACACCGGAGGAAGAAATTTTTGAAGTGATTCAAGAACTTCCTTTTCTAATGGCTCAAATGTATTGACGACTATAGCTGAAGCTTTTTTGGATCTCTCTGTTTCTTGGATTAGAAATTTAATCATATATTCATCTGGATTTGTAGTTCTAATAAAACTTGGAAGATCCCTCAGACGTATGTCCTTCATGCCTGGTATCCAATCCAAAGTCTTCTCCAAATACCCATTTGTCAAGTCACTTTCATCTACAAGAAAAAAAATGTAACAAGACAAATACTTAAGAAAAACACATGCAATTGAAACAGACCATTTAAAAACATGTGTATACCTTTAAGTGGAGTGTATCCTCTTTCAATAAGGCTGCTGTAATGCAAGTAACCTAATAAACCACAAGCACTTGCGGTCCAAAAGGAAACTTGAGGGATGCCAAAATCTTGAGAAGCAGCTAGAGTGAAGCTCATAACACCATCAGAAACGATATACGAAACTGGTGGCACGTTGGATGAAGAAGTATTATTGAGCTTTTCAAGCAACTCTTTGAAAGGAACTAAACAATTAGTGCTAAGGGATTTACAGAGAGAAACAACATCTTGAGTTGAATCAGCATCAGATGGTGGGAGGCCGTCGGGGATGGTTTCGAAACGAAAGGATGGCAAACCTTTGAGGGAATCAGGACCTCGAGACTTGAGTAGACGCCTCTGGTTGTATTCAGTGTTGACAAATGTTATATGAAAGCCTCTGTAATGGAGGATTTTGGCTAACTTTAACATTGGATTGATGTGACCTTGGGCAGGAGCTGGTACGCAAATTGCATGAGGCATGTCAAGTTTGGAAGCCATTCTTTCGATTCTCTCAAACTGGAAACGGCAAATATGTATGGTTTTGTCAAGTGGAAAAATATGTGGATACATACACTCTTATAGATAAGATAGAGTGATAAATGCAGCATGCAAGAATTCAAAAGCCAATAAACTCAAAATAGAAAGATGGAACTTTAGAGTTCAAATTTTAATTGAAATCAGCTGCCAACGCATAGATCAGATGCGAAGGCGTCAAGGAACTTTAGAGTTCAAATTGGAGTTATATTAATCTAGTTTATGAAAATAAATTTAAATATTAAGAAATTAAGCAAACATTATGTACCCATAATTCCGTCCAAATTAGTTTGGTCGTCTTTTTATTTTTTCATTTTTTTCTTAAAAGATTGATATACCATTTCTATTGCAAGATATTTACTATTTTCTTTTTTTACTATTTTCTTCGTCTCATTTAAACTGTTATTTTACCTCTTTTCACGTTCATTAAGAAAACCAATATAGTTTACTGAGTTAACCTATCAAATACTTTTTGAGAATTGTGTAGTAT
The DNA here is from genome assembly GCA_032618575.1 of Nicotiana noctiflora. Classification (NCBI taxonomy): domain Eukaryota; kingdom Viridiplantae; phylum Streptophyta; class Magnoliopsida; order Solanales; family Solanaceae; genus Nicotiana; species Nicotiana noctiflora. Next base: position 95,465 of record JASVEL010012775.1, read on the forward strand.
TAAAAAAAATATTACTACGTTATTAATAAGGGTATAGTTGGTAAACAATTCCAAACTTAAGATTGAATTCTTAAGATAACAATTATTTTGGGACAAAATTGTTGAACTAAAGTGACAGTTAAAATAACAGAGAGAGTATAACTTTTTAATTACACTTCTTCCAATATTGACGTTATTTGTTATATGCTCACAATGTAGACAACGTTCCGTACATTTTGGTACAACAAGGGTGGTCGGATAAATTGAAATTTTATATATTAGTCAAACTAATTTATAAAGTGTTTTGATTACATTGTATCACGATCCTAACCCCGAACCCGATTGTGATAGCGTCTCTTGTGAATACAAGGTCAGCCGACACCTCCCATTTTTTCAATTATTAACAGATAAGCATGTAAGAACAGTTTAAGCATGATAAGAATAAATCTGAAATAGCCAATACTAACATAAATATGCGGGAGAACACCCATACAAAGCCCTAACCGCAGTGTCACTAGTCATGAGCATCTATAAGTCATAATAAAATTCTGCTAAATCCACAACTAGTACAATGTCTGAAAGGTAATAGGAACAACAAGGAGTAGAGACACGGGGCTGGGACGTCAACAGTTACCTCGTACTCTCCAAAAGCCCGCCTGAATCTGGAGGAATCAGCACTAGGGAGCGGGACCAGATGCACCTGAATCTGCACACAGGGTGCAGGGAGTAAAGTAAGTACTCCAACTTGGTGAGTAACAAATGTAAATAATGACTGAAAGTAAGAAAACATGCAAGGCACAAGGCATTCTATAATGAAGCAGTAAGATCATTAAAAAACTGTAAAATCAATGAAAAGTCAAATAAATCCTCTTTCAACATGTAAACAAATATTTAACAGGTAATTAAGGTAAAGTAATCAAATAGAAGTTCGCCCATCGGGCACAGTATCACCGCATCCGCTCCTCGGGCACAATATCACCAAATCCGCCCCTCGGGCAATATCTTACAACGATAACTGCCCTCAAGCTCAATCTCACATCACAATGGGTACCCGCACTCATTGGGGGTGTGTAGACTCCTAGAGGGACCCCTTATGGCTCAAGCGCAAAAACAAGTCATCTCGTGGCATCAAACTAGGCCCTCGGCCTCATGTCAATCAAGTTATCTCGTGGCAAACATATCTCAGGCCCTCGGCCTCCAATCAGTATAAGTGTTTCCTCACAATAGAGGTCCTCGGCCTTACTCAGTCAAAAATCTTCACAAGCCCCTCGGGCAACAATAAAACAGTATTTCTCAGCCCGAACATCATTTAACATATCATTTATGTCTCAAAACTGAGTAAAAATGGTTGAGTAGTAAAACAGTGGAAAATAACATGACTGAGTTCAAGTAGTAATTAATTTAAAACAGTGAGGATATATCAATAAAATGCCTCGAAGGGTTCAAATAGTTGGCGCGACGTCCAAATATGGCATTCAGTCCAAATCATCATGATAGCAAATAAGTTTCAGTGAAATGCGGTAAAATCATACACCGGGACGGACCGAGTCGCAATCCCCAATAGTGTACAACCCCACACTCGTCAACAAGCATGTGTCTTACCTCAATATAGCACTACGATGTGCACTCCGGGGTTTCAAACCCGTAGAACCTCATATACAATTATTACCCACCTCGAACCGGCTAAATCTCTAGCTCGCGACGCCTTTGCCCCTTGAATTTGCCTCCACGCGCATCGAATCTATCCAAAATCAGAATGAGGGCATCTAAATATGCCAAGGGAACAAAGCCCAAGCGAAAACAATCAATAAATGGCACAAATTCCGAAATTACCAAAACTTGACCCCAGACCCACGTCTCGAAATTCAAAAAATTTCACAACAATGGATTCCTTATCCCCTCCCCCTCCCCTCCCGAGTTCATACATATCAAGAATACTAATATCGAAGTCTAAATGACCCCTCAAATCCTCATTTAAAGGCCTCTTAAACTAAAGCTCTAATCCCCAATTTTTAGCCCTTTAATTGCTTTAATTATAGCCTTAATCTATGAACTACTACTATAAAAATGTATTTTAGGTCTGAAATCCTTACCTCAATGAAGTTCCCTTGAAATCCCTTTCTCAAATCACCCAAAAATCTCCAAGGTCGAAGTAAAAAATGGTGAATAACCCAACACCATGAAATGAAATAACCTATATGTTCTGCCCAGACTTTTCCGCATATGCGGCCCAATGCCCGCCATTGCAGTACCGCATTTGCGGCCAAACCACCGGTTCTGTGGTTCTTCACTTAATACTTCCGCATTTGCGGCTTTGCAGATACGGCCACCGTGACTGCTTCTGCGGCAACTGCTCGCCAGTTCCATTTCGCATCTGCGGTCTTCTTCCTCGCACGTGAGGCATCGCACCTATGGTCCTCAATCTGCAGGTGCGAAATACCATAAGCAGAAAATCTGCAGCTCCAACAAACATCCAACTTCTCCGTTAACCATCCGAAATCACCCTGAGGCCCACAGGACCTCAACCAAAAGCACAAACATATCCCAATACCTTACTCAAACTTGTTCCAATTATCAAAACACTTCAATAAATATCAAATCAACCAAGACACCTCGGATTTAAGCCTAAGTTTCTAAAAACTTCCAAATTCCGCTTTTGATAAAAAATCTAACCAAACTATGCCCGAATAACCTAAAATTTTGCACACACATCCCAAATGACACAACGAAGCTACTGCAACTCTCGGAATTCTATTCCGACCCCTATATCAAAATATCGCCTGTCAATCAAAAATCGCTAAAATATCAACTTCGCCAATTCAAGCCTAAAACTACTCTACCCCTCCAAAAATCATTCCGATCACTTTCTTAATTCATAAATCACCTCAAAAAGCTAACCGAACCATCATAACTCACATCCGGGCCCTCTAACACATAAGTCAACATCCAATTGACTTTTCTAACTTAAACTTCCTTAAAAGAGACTAAGTGTCTCAAACCTTACCAAAACCAACCCAAATTCAATCCAACCAACCCCATACCTCAAAACACGCTTGAACAAAGCAATAAGAAGTAGAAATGAGAGAAACAGAGCGGTAAATCATGAGGCGACTGGCCGAGTCGTCACACCTCCCTAACTTAAACAAATGTTCATCATCGAACGAGTTAAGAAACATACCTAAAGCCTCAAACATGTGAGGATTTTTGCTCCACATCACCTGCTCGGTCTTCTGGTAGCCTCCTCCACGGGCCGACCTCTCCACTGCGCTTTCATCGAAGCTATATCTTTTGACTTCAATTTCCGAACCTGATGCTCCAAAATAACTGCTGGCTCCACATCATAAGTCAAATCACCCTCTAACTGAACCGTGCTGAAATCCATAACATGAGACGAATCTCTAATATACTTCCAGAGCATAGAAATATTGAACACTGGATGAACACTCGACAAGCTGGGTGGCAAAGCAAGCTCATAAGCTACCTCTCCAATCCTTTGAAGTACCTCAAAAGGCCCAATGAACCCCAGACTCAACTTCCCTTTATTTCCAAATCTCATGACACCCTTCGTGGGCGAAACCTTCAGCAGAACCTCTTACTAACCTGTAGGACACATCTCGAACCTTCCTGTCAGCATAACTCTTTTGGCTCAACTGCGCTATACGAAGTCTCTCCTGAATCACCTTCACCTTGTCTAAAGCATCCCGAACCAAATCTATCCCCAATAGCCTAGCCTCACCGGGCTCGAACTAACCAACTGGAGATCTACCCTGCCTCCCAAATAAAGCTTCAGATGGAGCCATCTGAATACTCGACTGGTAGCTGTTGTTATAAGCAAACTCTGCAAGCGGTAGAAACTGATCCCATGACCCTCCAAAATCAATAAGGCAAGCCGGTAACATATCCTCCAATATCTGAATAGTGCGCCCAGACTGCCCGTCCGTTTGAGGGTGAAAAGCTGTGCTCAACTCAACATGAGTACCCAACTCTCACTGAACTGACTTCCAAAACTAGGAAGTAAACTGAGTGCCCGATATGAAATTATGGTCATTGGGACACCATGCTATCGAACAATTTCCTGGATATATATCTCTTCTAACCGCTCTGAAGAATAAGTAGTACGAATAGGAATGAAGTGCGCGGACTTGGTCAACCGATCCGGAATCATCCAAATAGAATAGAAGTTCTTCAAAGTCCGTGGGAGCCCAACTACAAAGTCCATAGTGATCCGCTCCGACTTCCACTCTGGAATATCCATCCGCTAAAACAAACCACCCTGTCTCTAATGCTCAGATTTCACCTGCTGACAATAGAGACACCGAGCTATAAATACCACAACATCTTTCTTCATTCTCCTTCACTAGTAATACTGTCTCAGATCCTGATTCATCTTCGCGGCTCCTAGATGAATAGAATACCTCGAGCTATGGGCCTCCTCCAGAATCAACCCTCGAAGCCCATCTAGATTGGGCACACAAATCCGTCCATGCGTACTCAATACCCCATCATCTCTAATAGTCACATCTCTTGCATCATCATGCTAAACTCTGTCCCTAAGGACGAGCAAATATGGATCATCATACTGGCACTTCTGATGCGCTCATATAGGGAAGACCGAGAAATTACACAAGCCAATACCCGACTGGACTCCGAAATATCCAACCTCACAAACCGATTGGCTAAATCCTGAACATCAACCGCAAGACGTCTCTCCCCAACTGGAATATATGCCAAACTCCCCATACTCACTACCTTTCAGCTCAAAGCATCAGTCACCACATTGGCCTTCCCCGGATAGTACAATATAGTGATGTCATAATCCTTAAGCAACTCCAACCATCTCCGCGGCCTTAAATTAAGATCCTTTTTCTTGAACAAATAGTGATGACTACGATGATCAGTGAATACCTCACAAGATACGCCTTACAAGTAATGCCTACAAATCTCTAATGCGTGAACTATGGCAGCCAACTCCAAATCATGAACGGGGTAGTTCTTCTCATGGTGATTCAACTGACGAGAATCATAAGCAATAACTCTAACCTCCTGTATCAACACACAACCAATCCCTACTCTTGAAGCATCACAATACACGGTATATGAACCTGAAGCTGATGGAAAAACCAACACTAGAGCTATGGTCAAGGCTGTCTTGAGCTTCTGAAAGCTCTCCTCACACTCGTCCGAACATAC
>JASVEL010012776.1:0-84324 GCA_032618575.1 Nicotiana noctiflora
TATAGAAATACTCAAGTCTGAATACAAAATAACAACTGGAAAGAGGAGGAGTAGCTAGGTTCTGCGAACGTCGGCACCTACCTTAGCAACTCGGTATGACTCTGAAACCGCTGGAAATGCCTGTCTACTGCTCCTGAGTACCTAAGTCTGCACACAAAAGGTGCAGGGAGTAGGGGTGAGTACTAAGTACTCAGTGAGTAATAAATATATAAAAGCAGCTGAAAGTAAGAAATCCACAAAATACCACAATATGAAGCTACACTACAGTCCGAATCTCCTACGAACTAGCATCAACAATACAATACAGCTACCACAGAGTAATTCAACAAATAAAGATGCAATGTAATGCACATAACCGCTACGGCGTGTAGCCCGATCCAATTTAACGTCGACGACGCTCACTGGGGGTGTGTACGGACTCCGGAGGGGCTCCTACAGCCCAAGCGCAATACTGCTGCGGCGTGCAGCCCGATCCTCATATCAACCGCTGCGGCGTCAAGCCCGATCCATCCTCAGTCCACATAAATCAGATAAGTCACAAAAAAAAAACAGTTCATTTTTCTAAATACCAGTTTCCAGTTCATAATATGAAAAATACTTAACTTTTATTTATTTTGCAAAAACCGGTGACTTAACATATCAATACTGTGATTTCAATTTCCAGGACTGAGATCAGTGATAAAGCAAATATAGCTATCACATAAATATTGTCCTCTAAGGACGCTACAGGTCGGCACAAGGCCCCAAACAAGGCTTACCACCCACAAACATATCAAATACGATGTATTTCCAACACTAATAACATATTATTCATTTCCGAGATGGACCAAGTCTCAATCCCCAGTCACAATCAATCCCGCACCTGCCACGGTGTGCGAGCCACGCCCTACTAGCATCACAATGTGCTAAGTCGTGGTTTCGAACCCTCAAGCTACCATATACACAAACTACTCACCTCTAGCCGGTCGTAGATTCGTCCGCGATGCCTTTTCCTTTGAAATTCGCTCCCTCGTGCGTAGAATCTAGTCAAACCACAATAATTATATCAAATACGGATCAAAGAATCATAACCCATTTCAATTTACATGAAATTCGCATAAATACACTAAGTTGGTAAAACCCGACCTTGGGACCATTGCTCGGAAAATTCCAAAATTAGTACCAATGCGATCCTCGTCTCGCCACGAGTCCGTGCATATAAAATTTTTCGAAATCGGAGTTCAAATGGCCTTCCAAAACTCAAAATCCCGTTTTCAATACCTAGGCCACATTTCTTCAAAATTCTACCCAAATTCATGAAGGTTGATGTTAATCCTACCATAAAATTATGTTTATGGGTCAAGAATCTTACCTCCGATGAATACCCAATGATTTCTCAGTGTTTTCCTCGAGTTTTCTTCTCTCTAGAGCTCAAAATTGTATTTTTGGGGTGTAAACCCGCGAGCCCTCTGTTCTGTGATTTAATTCACTGCCAGAACATTTTGTTCTACGCGTTTGCGTGAGCCCTCACGCGTTCGCGATGCTCGGCTTCCAGTTACTCTTCGCGAACGCGACGCCAACCACGCGTTCGCGATGCTCAAACTCCCAGCTGCCCAGATTTTCCTTCTACGCGTTCGCGGTCCCCCTCTCGCGAACGCGATGCACACTCTCACGTACCTACGCGAACGCGACGCCAGGAACGCGATCGCGAAGCACAAAACTCCTGGCCTACGCGAACGCGACACCCCTGACCGCGAACGCGATGCTTTGCCCCGCCTGACCTTCGCGAACGCGGCCCATGCCACGCGAACGCGAAGGCTTAAATGCCTGGGGAGTAACCTGCAATTTTCTGCAGATTTTGCCAAGTTCAAAATGCCCGGTTGATGGTCCGAAATCATCCCGAGGCCCCCGAGACCCCAACGAAAACCACCAACATAGTTCAAAACATGATACAGACTTGTTCCAATCACAAAAACACCATCCTAAACATCAAAATCACCATTTACACACGGATTCAAGCCTAAGTTTCTTCAAAACTTCTAAAACTAACATTCAATCCAAAACCCGATCAAACGATGTCCGAATGACCTGAAAATTTGCAGACATATCCAAAATCACCTAACGAAGCTACAGAAATTGTCGGAATTCCATTCCGACCCCCGGATCAAAATCTCACCTACCATCCAGTTTTCGCCAAAATTCAACATTCGCCAATTCAAGCCTAAAACTACACCGGACCTCCGAATTCAATTTCGATTGTTCTCCTAAGTCATAAATGATCCCCCGAAACTAGTCGAATCATCGGAATCCGGTTTCGAGCACTCTAACTCAATAGTCAACTCTAGGTTGACTTCCCATATTCAAGCTTCCTTAAATCATACCATTTGCTTTATTTTCAACCCGAATTACTCCTAACTCACCAGATATATTCTAATACTGATTTAAAAGCATAAGATATGTAAATGCAAGGTAACAGGGTGGTAATTTCCGTAAAGACGGGCCGGGTCGTTACACATTTTCTCCATTTTAAATACTTCTCTTCTCTATGGAAGATTGACGCCAGACACCACAAAAAATTCACATTTAATCACCTTCATATTATAAAGCAAAATTAGGAACTCAAGTACACTAATCACGAGTTTGTGAGTCTAGATTCAAATCTAACACAAATATAATGCAAAACTCAAAACTCCATTAAAGTTGGTTATGGCCAACTTCATGGTTGCTCAATTCGTGATATAGATTCAAACCCAAATTTATAAAAATTCTCTTGATATAGATTTGTTTTAACTTTCTTTACCAATTTCTTCCAAAGCTATTTTATATTATTGTTATTCTTAAAATGGTGGACATGCAAGATGGGAAAAATGGGTGGTGAAGAAGACGAAAATGGGAAAAGGGGGAAGACAAGCAACATTGTTGGGGGGGGGGGAGACGAAGAGGGAAGGGCAACTAAAGAATATAATACAGGAGATGTTTGAAATTGGGAAGAAGACACACACGGTGGAGGATTGGGGGTTGGGGTGGGGAAGAAGACAAGAGCAGGAAGGGTTATTTTTTCTTTCTTTTTTTATTTGTTAATTGGTATACAAAGGAAAAAAAATTTAGAAATTAGATACGTAGATTCTTTATAAAATTTCTGAAATAAAATTTTGCATTTATGCGTCTGTTTGATGTGAAGAACACGCGGGTGCCACATAGCTAAAGTAGTGTGTAATTGACACACTTTTAAAAGATTTGGTACGTAATATTGTTCCCGTATTCAAAAAGTGTATAATAAAAATTTGGTCCTAAGATTGATGGGTAGATTATGTATTTTGCCTAGAATTTTAGATTTCCAAGCTAAGTGTCAATGACATTAGATAATGTGTATAGAACATTTTCTCTTAGTGAAGATGTGTCTACCATATGAACAACAGACTGAGTATGTAGTCTAGCTGATATTTTAAATATTCTACTTGGTAACTAAATTACTTTTAAATTTAAAAAAGAATTATTCTTTTCAAAAATGACCTAAAAGAAAATAGAACACATAAACTCCATAGAGAGAATGGAAAATAAGAGAGAACGGCATTTTGAAAGAGAGAAGTGTCAATAGCGTGACCCCGACGGCCTTGTCACATCTCATATGATATGACGCCCACATTCACCCAATAAATATTTCCTCCACCATTCGCCCGCCCGTAGGAAATTTGGAAAGAATTTGTCGCGCTCACATCGAATCATATTAATTTAATATTAATACATTTTTTTAATGTAGTACAACATGAATTAATTATAATCTATTTATTATTAGCATATGTTATTCATATTAGTTTTATGCAAGCGTTGATACAAGTGGAAAACAAATATTACTAGTAGTACATTTTTACCTCTCCAAACCACGTGAAGGGTTTTTGAGAATTGAGCATTTCATGTTTACATTATCAAAACATCGTAAACCCAAATGTTCAGTTGACTACTTATGTGCAGTGCTTGGTTCTTGAGTGGTAATTTTTTAGAAAATTATATATCCTGCGGTTCAAAATAAATAATTTTTTTGGATATTTTTATATAAATTAAGAAATTTACTTTTTAGAATTAATTAATATTATCTCATATAAATACTTCTAACACATATTCTAACACTATTTACTCCAAGGACAATATAGAAAAAAAATAATTAATTCATTCTTGAAATAAGGAAAAATCACTTATTTTGGACCACAAAAAAATACCAAAAAATCACTTATTCTAGACCAAAGAGAATAGTGTTATTCAGTAAAGTACCTTAATTAGACGGGGAAACAGATTACTTAACCACTAGACTCTGGGAAAAATTGAAGACAAATAGACTTCAGCATGCATTTAAATATTGCAATTGTTCATATGCGGCTTCAGAATTTAACTTGATATATTTGACTTTCAAATTTCTTAGCTAACGTTTGACCATAAATGTCAAATTTATTTTGAAAAATCTGATTTGGATGAAGTTTGGTTTAAGGATGAAAATATATTTGGATATATGTTTTTAAAACATATTTTCCAACTTTATTTTGAAAAAACATGTATATAATTCTCAAGTTTTGAGGTTTTGGTATAATAGCTGATTTTGGGATTTGAAATTTGAAATTTGGGATTTTGCCAAAATATGGACAAAATTTATTGTTAAACATGAGTTTTGAAAATAAATCCCAAATTTATTTTAGCAAAACCAATGGCCAAATAGGGCCTTAAACAGAGGCGTATCTATAGCCTAGAATATGGGACACGTGCACCCATGGTTCGTCGGTCAAATTAGATATTTTATATACTTATTTTTTTAAAATTTATTCCAGTATTATGTATTGGCATCCATGCTCCATAAAAGTTGAATGGTGCACTTGGTTCAACACTTAATTAGTTTCCCTCCTTTTTTAGTAGTGCACACATACTATCGAAATCCTAGATCTGCATCCCGCCTTAAATTGTTTACTTCTAAAATTGTCGCCTATCGATTCACGTCTACCGTTTAGTTGAAATTTTTTATAAATACATAATTATACTCCGCGCTGAAAATATTGAATTTGCAAGAACTCATTGTAGCTGCATCTACAACTGCAACTGCCGTAAAGGAATCAAAATGGAATACGATGGAATTGTTAGGCCACGTGTATTATCAAAATCAACACTGTTTAAGAAAAAAAACAACAAGAAGAAGAAATAGAATATATAATTCCGAGATCACAATTTACTTGTGTGTCCTTAAGGAATTTTAACCCCCTCACAGTTGCCAAGGTAATGGATTAAATCCTCCCAGGATAAAACGGAATAACCTTCCTGCGACAGTGGCAATACAAGAAGCAGGACACCAACGAACTCAAACAGCGGAGCGAATCACACTTACGGTTTTCAAGGAACAAGAAAGCTCAAGAATTTTTGGATTAATGAACTTGCAGAGAGAGGGAAAATAATTTGTTGGTTTCTGAATTTCTAGAATGGAAGTCATGCCTGAATTTATAGGCAATTGTTGGCTTTGTGAAAAGGTATGGTGCCTCTTCATGGTGTCTGTTCATTGTGAACAGACACCTGATAGGAAGATACGTTCTTTCAATGTTATTTATTAAACTGGGTCAACTAGTTTAACCAAATAAACCGGGTCAAATTTTGAAGCCCAATCTAGTCCATTTAATTTCCCACCATTACCCAATTCACACTACTCATCTTTAAAGCTCAATGGCTTAAAAGTCCAACAATCCCCCACATGAATGGGGAATGGCTATATAGAAAAAAAAACATATATGGAAATTGTGTGATTCGCAAGAAAAGATCGATCGCATCTGAATAAGTAGGTTTCCCTTTGAACTTTCCATAGTGAACATATGTCGGATATACTCGGTCAATCGGTAGATTTGATATCTTTGAACCGTCGAACTTTGGTGTATACCTAGACAACCATATGTCACACAATCGACCTTTAACCGTCTTTTGGTTCTCATTATTGTGTTCGTTTCAGCCATGAACACCACCTGGTCTCATAAGTGCGTAGAGAATTGGCCTTACAGAATTCTCCTTGAAGCGGCTTATACTTCACACTTACATAGGTGATTCCTAAACATGTAATCCTTTAGATTAACACTATTTGATAGATACCTGATCAAACTTAGGTAATCATTAAAGAACGTGTAAAGTTCTATCCTTGTTACTGAACATTGTCTTCATCACGAGAATGGACCAAAGATTTTATTTTGACAACGTTGAACCGGTCAATCACAACTTTGTTTGAGCTCCTTGAACCAAGATCTCGGAACATCCAAAATTCTATGTAGAGTTACCGCCATATTGACTTGTCCTCGGCCATAGTCCCATTCCCTTAGATGATTTCTCAACTCCTTCTCTAGTTAAGCCTTTTGTAAGCGGACCCGCAATATTATCCTTTGATCTTACATAATCAATAGTGATAATTCCACTAGAAAGTAGTTGTCTAACGGTATTATGTTTTCGTCGTATATGACGAGACTTTCCATTATACATAACGCTCCCTGCCCGTCCTATTGCAGCCTCACTATCGCAATGTATGCAAATAGGAGCCAAAGGTTTTGGACAGAACGGAATGTCTTCTAAAAAATTTTCGAAGCCATTCAGCTTCTTCACCGGCTTTATCCAATGCTATAAACTCTGATTCCATTGTAGAGCGAGCAATACACGTCTATTTAGAAGACTTCGAAGATACTGCTCCTCCACCAACAGTAAACACATATCCATTTGTGGACTTTGTTTCTATTGAGTCGGTTATCCAATTTGCATCACTATATCCTTCGATAACTGTAGGATATTTATTGTAGTGCAACGCGCAGTCTTGAGTATACTCCAAGTATCCCAGAACTCGTTTCATTGCCACCCAGTGATGTTTGTTGGGATTACTTGTGAATCGACTAAGTTTACTTATCGCACAAGCTATATCAGGTCGTGTACAGTTCATGATGTACATTAAGCTACCCAACACACGAGCATACCCCAATTGAGATGTACTTTCACCTTTATTCTTCATAAGATGATGGTTTAAGTCAATTGGAGTCCTTGCACTTTTAAATTCCAAATGTTTGAATTTTTCAAGTACCATTTTCACGTAATGTGATTGAGACAAAGCTAGACCTTGAGGAGTCCTTTGGATTTTAATTCCTAGAATTATATCGGCAACTCCTAAGTCTTTCATATCAAACTTACTAGCAAGCATGCGCTTAGTAGTTTGAATGTCGGCAACGTCTTTGCTCATTATTAGCATATCATCAACATATAAGCAAACAATGACTATATGATTTGGAACGTTTTTAATGTAAACACATTTATCACATTCATTAATCTTAAATTCATTTGACAACATTGTTTGGTGAAATTTCGCATGCCATTGCTTGTGTGCTTGTTTTAGTCCATAAAGGGACTTAACAAGTCGACACACCTTATTTTCTTTTCCCGGAACCACAAACCCCTCGGGTTGGTCCATGTAGATTTCTTCCTCTAAATTACCATTTAAGAAGGCTGTTTTCACATCCATTTGATGGATTTGAAGATCATACAAGGCGGCTAACGCGATTAGCATCCGAATGGATGTAATTCTTGTTACCGGTGAGTATGTGTCAAAATAGTCAAGACCTTCTCGTTGTCTAAATCCTTTGACGACAAGTCTTGCCTTGTATTTGTCAATAGTACTATCGTATTTCATTTTCTTCTTGAAAATCCATTTAGAACCTAACGTTTTGTTACCTGGAGGAAGATCAACCAATTCCCAAGTATGGTTGCTCAATATGGATTCTATTTCACTATTGACAGCTTCTTTCCAATATTGTGCCTCTGAGGAAGACATTGCTTCCTTGAAGGTACGAGGCTCATTTTCTAACAGAAAAGTCAAAAAATCTGGACCGAATGAAGTAGATGTCCTTTGACGTTTACTTCTTCTCGGATTTTATTCATTAGGCATACCATCTGTTATTTCCTCCCAAGGTCGTTTTGACTTTTGGAAGGTCACTTCACTTTCCTTTTTATACGGATAAATAGTTTCAAAGAATTCAGCATTATCTGATTCTATTATCGTATTAATGTGAATCTCAGGATTTTCTGATTTATGAACCAGAAAACGATATGCCTTGCTATTGGTTACATATCCAATAAATACACAATCAACCATTTTTGGACCTATCTTAACCCTTTTAGGTTTAGGAACTTGTACCTTAGCTAAACACCCCCTCACTTTGAAGTATTTCAAGCTAGGCTTCCTTCCTTTCCACTTTTCATAAGGAATGGATTGTGTTTTACTATGAGGTACACGATTGATTATCCGATTAGTTGTACGTATAGCTTCTCCCCCCCCCAAGTTCTGTGGTAAGCCAGAACTTATTAGCAATGCATTCATCATCTCCTTCAACGTTCGATTCTTCCTCTCCGCAATTCCATTAGATTGTGGAGAGTAAGAGGCAGTTGTTTGGTGAATAATGCCATTTTTCAAACATATTTCTTCAAAAGGAGATTCATATTCGCCACCCCTATCACTTCTTATCATTTTGATCTTTTTGTTTAGTTGCGTTTCAACTTCACTCTTGTATTGCTTGAAAGCATCAATTGCCTCATCTTTACTATTAAGTAAATAAACATAGCAGTATCTCGTGCTATCGTCAATAAAAGTAATAAAATACTTTTTTCCACCGCGAGATGGTGTTGACTTCATGTCGCAAATATCTGTGTGAATTAAGTCTAAAGGACTTGAATTCCTTTCAACGGACTTATAAGGATGCTTAGCATACTTTGATTCCACACATATTTGACATTTAGAATTAATCCAATCAAATTTTGGCAATACTTCTAGATTTATCATCTTTCGCAATGTTTTGAAGTTTACGTGACCTAACGCGCATGCCATAAAGTGTTTGACTCAAGCAAGTAAGAAGAAACATTCACTTTATTGATTGGAACTGCTATTACATTTAGCTTGAAAAGGCCCTCACTTAGGTAACCTTTTCCAACATACAAATCATTCTTACTAATTACAACACTATTAGAAACAAAAATACATTTGAATCCATTCTTGACAAGAAGTGAGGTAGACACAAGATTCTTGCGAATTTCTGGAACATGGAGGACTTGGTTTAGAGTCACTATTTTTCCAGACGTCATCTTCAACGCAATCTTGCCAACTCCTTCAATTTTGGCCGTAGATGAATTTCCCATGAAGATAGTCTCGTTGGGACCTGCAGGGACATAAGAAGAAAATAATTCCTTGTTAGCACAAACATGGCGGGTGGCTCCAGAATCTATCCACCACTCTTTCGGATTTCCTACCAAGTTGCATTCGGACAACATGGCACACAAGTCTTCCATTTCATCTTCAACCATGTTGGCTTGATTCTTTTTCTTCCTATCATTCTTTGGCGCACGACAATCTGCCGCCTTATGCCCAATTTTTCCACAGTTGTGGCAATTACCCTTGAACTTCTTCTTGCTTGGGTAATTCTTTGGTCCGAGCTTTCTTCCTCTTCTTATTTTGTGGTGCCTCCTCAACAATGTTTGCCCCCACAATTGTCGAGTTTCTACGTGACTTCTTTTCAGCATTTTTGTTGTCCTTTTCTATCCTCAAACGAACAATCAAGTCTTCTAGAGTCATCTCCTTCCGTTTGTGTTTAAGATAATTCTTAAAATCCTTCCACAACGGATGCAGCTTCTCAATGAAAGCAGCAACTTGAAAGGCCTCATTAGTGACCATACCTTCAATAACAAATTCAGAGTTAATAATAAGATATATCTTATTAATAGAATTATTGATTTGGGTCATACCTTCAGCAAGGAGGTCATGTACAAGGAGGTCATGTACAATGACTTGTAGTTCTTGGACTTGTGTTATGACCGACCTAGTGTCAATCATCTTGAAATCCAGGAACCTTGCAGCCACGAACTTCTTAAGTCCTGCATCCTCGGTCTTGTACTTTTTCTCAAGCGCATTCCATAACGCTTTTGAAGTTTCCATGACACTATAGACATTGTACAAACCATCTTCCAAACAACTCAAAATGTAATTTTTGCATAAGAAATCAGAATGTTTCCATGCTTCAGTTACAACAAGTCGTTCATTGTCCGGAGTATCCTCAACCATGGCCGGAGGATCCTCCTTGATAAAACGTTGCAAACTCAACGTAGTAAGATAGAAGAGCATCTTCATTTGCCAGCGTTTGAAGTCAATACCGGAAAACTTTCCGGGTTTTCTGCCGGTGCCATAGCATGGGCCGGAGTAGAACGGCTTGACGATGCAGCCACACTCGTCATAGTAGCACCCGTTCCCGCAACATTTCCATTAGTTTGGTTTTAATTCGTCATATTTCTGTAAAGTCAAAAACAATACAGAACTTTATTAAATCAGTGAAGTTTTTATATCTTCAAACTGAATACCAAACCAAACATACAACACGTAACAATGGTGAAGTTTTTATATACTTCAAACCCGTACGTTTATTATTCCGGCAAAGTTTTTATGTACTTTAAACCGGAGAGAAACAATTAATGGAGTAGAAAGCAAGAAGGATTTAGTCTCCAAATTAATGCAAAACAATGCCGGAAAAAAAAATTAACTTGCGGTAGAAATTAATACTGCAAAATAAATTAAATTGCTACTGCTTTCAACACCAAACGTTGCTTCAACAATTTTAAAATTGTAACCAATCAGAAACAAGAACTACTAAAACAAAGCAGTAACCACTTTTTGCTCCTTGTCCTTTATTATTAAACAAAATTTAAGGAATGTATAAAGAGGGAGTATGTTTCTTTTTCCAATTGACATTATCCTTCTTTGCGTCTTTTACGAGGTTAGGCAACGATCAAACAATTAAAATGTTAGGCAACGATCAGCCAATTAAGAAGTTAGGCAACGACAGTACTAATTTCTCTAGAAATCGTGTTAAAATTCCTTAAGATGTTAGGCCACGTGTATTGTCAAAATCAACACTGTTTAAGAAAAAAAACAAGAAGAAGAAGAAATAGAATATATAATTCCGAGTTCACAATTTGCTTGTGTGTCCTTAAGGAATTTTAACCCCCTCACAGTTGCCAAGGTAATGGATTAAATCCTCCCAGGATAAAACGGAATAACCTTCATGCGACAGTGGCAATACAAGAAGCAGGACACCAACGAACTTAAAGAACAGAGCGAATCACACTTACGATTTTCAAGGAACAAGAAAACTCAAGAATTTTTGGATTAATGAACTTGCAGAGAGAGGGAAAGTAATTTGTTGATTTCTGAATTTCTAGAATGGAAGCCATGCCTGAATTTATAAGCAATTGTTGGCTTTGTGAAAAGGTATGGTGCCTCTTCATGGTGTCTGTTCATTGTGAATAGACACCTGATAGGAAGATACGTTCTTTCAACGTTATTTATTAAACTAGGTCAACTAGTTTAACCAAATAAACCGGGCCAAATTTTGAAGCTCAATCCAATCCATTTAATTTCTCACAATTACCCAATTCACACTACTCATCTTTAAAGCTCAATGGCTTAAAAGTCCAACAGGAATTCATGAAGGACATAGTTAAACCCAAAATTAAACGATAGAAGGGTCATTTTCTAAGCCCTGCAGGAAAGGGAAGTTGCGCTAAAGTCTATTTTGTCAACAAGCCTAACTTATGCTTTGTCACATTTGTTTGCATTAATTTTCTCATTGTTTCTGTACTTAGTATTGAAAATATTGTGATCAGTTAAACTCATTGATCATATGCATGCTACATTCTTCACCTTAGCTAATTTTAATATAGAGATTCAAATAACTTATAATGGTGATGACAAACGGACAATAGGAGTTTACATACGTCAGACTTAAGAATTTGAAAGAGTAAATCAAACAAAGAAAGAAAGAAAATGAAAAAATCCTATGCCACATAGGATACTTTATTACCCTCAATATTTAAGGTTTGACTTAACTATACTTAATATACTAAATTACCAATTCTATACCATCGTGTATTTTAAGGGTATAATTAATACTGCCAAACAAAACCAGTTAGAGCTTTAAATTTCCAGCCTTCAAAAAATTCCATATGCGATCGTAACAGATACCATGCGATCACATTTCATCAAAACTTATCACTGTGCGATCGCAACCCTCAGTAACATGATCGCATCGAACAATCTCACATCCCCTCAAAAACCTTCTATGCGATCGCATGACACCCTGTGCGATCACATAGAACAAAATACTCTGTAATTTTCTACTGCATTTTTACAACTCCAAACTTCCCAATAGCCATCCGAAATCACCCCGAGGCCACCGGGACCTCAACCAAAAACAAACATGTCTTAAAACATCATCTAAACTTGTTCCAATCATCACAATACCACGATTAACACTTATAAAGCCATCAAATTACATCAAATCCTAAGTTCTTCAAATTCTTCCGAAACATGCATTCGATAAAAAATCCAACCAAATGACATCCGAATGACCTGAAATTTTGCACACATATCCAAATTACCTAGCGAAGCTACAACAATTTTTTGAATTTCATTCCGACTCTTGGATCAAAATCTCACTCATCAGCTAGAATTCGTCAAAATACTAACTTCGCCAATTCAAGCCTAATTCTACACTGGACCTCCAAAATCAATTTTGAGCATACTCCTAAGTCACAAATCATCCCCCAAAGCTAAAACAATTACCGAAAATCACATTTGAGCCCTCTAACTCATAAGTCAACGTACGGGTGACTTTTCCAACTTAAGCCTAGTTAAAAGAGGCTAAGTGTCTCCTTTTTACCAAAATCAATCCAAATCAACTATAACAAATCAAATACTAATAACGAAACATGAAGAAGCTTAAAATGGGAGAAACGGACCGATAACTCATGAGACGACCAGTTGGATCGTCACATTTATCAGTTGGGGTGTTCAGCTGTAGTTGAAGATAACCTGAAGGGACCACTTATGTATTTCGCCTAATTTCTATTACATATGTGTTATTCACTTGATTTGAATTTATTAATTTGTACTAAAGCGCCAAATAATAGTATTTGTATTTTTATTTAAGTAACAAGTGAAAAAAAGCAAATAGTATATAATAAAAAGTAAAACAACGACAAAGTCAAATCAAAACCTAACTTCAACCTCAAATCCTCTCCCTCTCAACAGCCACCCCCTCCTCCCGCTTTCTCATTTTCTTCTTTGTCCATTGTTAAGTCGATGTCGTCTTTCTTCCTAATTATATCCATATCTTTATATTTTAAGGTTTCTAAATCTTGACTTAGATTTGGGTTAACTTTTACTGGTTATGCAACAATTTAATAAATATAGTGTCTTATATTTTATATAAATATTGCGTGGGAACTTGAAAATTACAAGGATGTAATATTAGGATGAAGATCCTTTAAGACGTTCTCAAAAAAGTTTATAGGTTTGTGTACTTGTACTGTTGCTTTGAGTATTTACATTTTGTTATTTGTTAAAAATTCGTGTAGAAGAAATATCAAGATATTATTTTTTATTCTTGAAATTTTATTAATGTTTTTACAAATTAAACTTGCATCTTTGTATTATAGTTTTCCGTGGATTTGCTCATCATTTTTGTGCTAATCGTTGTTTCTTTGAAATTTACAGGATGCATCTAAATTTTTGAATATAAGATTTGAAGCTATTTCTTCCTTGAATGCAATTGGGTAGCAACGTCTTGAATCCCCAAATCAAATACTTAGGTATTTTTTTATACGGAACCCTTATATAATTTTATATATAAAGAAAAAATATCAAACCCAATGTACATAGTTTATATTATTTTAGTTTGACAAGTATTTAAATTTGAGTTATCTTATTGTTTAGTCTCGCAATAGCTAGTTTTTATTCTATAAACTTTATTGTTTCTCTTGTAGAAGAATTGTATGTATATTGAGGATGCATGAGCTTTAGATATATATAGTATATTTTATAATTAACTTTTGGAATTCTTGATATGGTTTGTATGAAGTAATTGATATTTAGAGATTATTATATTTTTAATTTTCATAAAATAAGATATTCATGGATATGGAATACTTGAAAATTTGAAAATATTTAGGTAAAAGAAAAGGCTATAGCAAGGCATTTGTGACAGAATCATTTATTGTCACTAATAAATCAATTTTTCATCACTAATTTAAAATGTAAATAGAAATTTGGTCAGAAATTAAAATATAACTCAAAAAGATTTAATCATGAATAATGGTGACCATTTATAACTACAAAATAATGAATTTGAAGCTTAACATAAAAACTACACTACGTGACTAATATGTTAACACGGATAGTTGTTAAAGTTTTTGTGGCAACTTAAATTACACCATTTGCCACAATATATCCCTTGTGGCTAAACTACAAAGGATAGCTACAAAGTTAGTTTGTTGTAGCAGCAAAATTTTTATCAATATAGACACCTCATAAAAATTCTTGTAGCAAATATGTATTAATCCTAAGCCATGAAATATTTGTGCTATATTTTGTTACGCATGCTCAGTGGCAAAGCCACATATTAATAATGGTGGTCAACTAACCAACCTTCGTCGAAAAATTACACTGTTTACATAGGTGAAATATTACGTTTTAGAAGTATATAACACATGTTGAACACCTTTTATCAGAATTATTTTCCACTTCTTTTAAATTTGAACACCCTTGGAGAAATTCCTAGCTTCACCACTGTGCATGCTACGAGAAAATTTATTGTAGCTAAAGTGTTTATCCACAAAAATTTTCAATTTAGCTATGATATACTTCGTAGCTGGATATGCTTAATGTTATAGTGACGGGTGGCACGTTTGAGGTGGAAGTATTGTTAAACTCAGCAAGCGACTCCTTGAAAGGACCTAAACAATTGCTGGTAATGGATTTACCAAGAGAAGAAATATCAAAACCATTGTGATGGATATGCAAACTGCATGAGGCTTGTCTAAATATTTAACACCATATAGTTGTATCTTTTTAGGATTAGAGAAGTATGTGGGACACAAGTTATATATTTATGCTATGAAGACTTATCAGAAAAAAACCTGAAAAAATCCGAAAAACTCGAGATTGAAAAACCTGATTTCGTTGGTTTGGTTTGGTTTGGTAATTGAAAAATCCGAACTAACCGGGTCTATGTACACCCCTAAGGATTAGGATATATGCATGTATTTATAGACGATATAAAAAGAGGCAACGTCTTTATATCTTAATTTAAATTAAATATTAATTTTAGCACTATGACATAATGGCCTTACTTTTGATTTTGTCTATCTGCAGTGGCATTTGCTACAACATCATATAATGACATATTACTAAGGTCCCGCAATGAGGACAATCTACTTGCAGGAATTGAATTGTCCACTGCGTTGTAATATTATGGCCACTTCCCCAAATATGTTAAAGACATAGGTATACGTCTATTTTTGGGATACGTTAGCATCATTGACAAACATATGGACTAAATTAGAGACTAGATTTCTTCATCTATTGTAGAGCAAGCACGATACGGACACTTTATCATTCACTCACCAATTCATTAACAAAGCCGTATATTAGCCAAGTAAAATGACAATCAAGATTACCATCAACGAACATTCAACATTAAGAAATCAGACTAATTCAGCAACTGTACTCATTTAAAGCTCTTATTCTTTTCTCCATTCACGCATTGTAAAAGCTAAACTTAACTCCTTCACTCTTATATTTTAATTTTTGTACGATATATCAACCGCTATACTTCTCAGAACTTGGGAAATGATAACTAAATTTTATTTTATTTTTGGTTATTTTTACATTATATTTTGCTCATTACTTTTTAAATTTTTCTTATTTTCGTAAAGCATGAAGTCACAAATAAGTTCACCGTTATGGAGAGTAAATCATCATTTCTTGTGTAAGTTATTTTACACAAAAACGGATTAACTTATCACCATTAGATAATTTGATGATGTGAAAATATGCACAAATAAAACGTACTTTAGTGAAAAGGTATATGTGCAAACTAACATGCATCTATTGAATGTACGGATACATTTTTCACCTCTTGCATATCTCACCACAAATGCCAATAACAAATTTTGGGAGGTAATTATGGAACTCTATTTTTGCACGTGAGAAAATTTGCATGGCATAAAATCTTGTGGGGACCAAGAGAGACCTTGAGATAGCAAAAGATATTTCTATTTATTGTTAATAGTATTAGTTGCGGGAAAACAAAACATGTCAAATTAAGATTTGAGTTAACTAGATTGGGTGAAAATTATCTTAAACATTCAGAACCTTGTGATAAAAATATTAGATAATCATTATATATTAATTAAGAAGCAGGATATATAATTATTTTTTATTTCAAAGTAGATTAAATTTTTTTTTCTGTATCTAATAACAATCCAACCATTAGATATCAGTACTTGCAATTACTGCTAAAATCTGCTCTCACACTAAGCAGTTTCACAGTAGCTCTGGACTTCTCTAATGGCAGAAGCTTCTAGAGCACCGAAATGAAGAGGAAACAAACATTGCAAAATAATTCTCTATTGCTTCTCTGAAGTTACATGGAAGTATTTATACAATTCTCTAATGGCAGAAGGTTCTAGAGCACATAAATGAAGAGGAAGCAAGCATTGTTAATTCTCTATTGCTTCTCTGAAGTTACATGGAAGTATTTATACAAGCATAACTAACACTAATTATTAACTGATGAGATGGACATGAGCTGGCATTAACCGACTAACCAACTAACTAACACATTAACTACAATAACTAACATAACTAACTAGAGTTCACAAGATTTACTTTCGTTTTGCGGTTAATATTAAAAAATACTAAACGTGTCAGATAGTTATAAAGCTTGTTTTAGCATATTATCATGTTGATTTAAACAAAATTCTTACTACCACTTTGTTTTTTATCTCAAATTCAAATAAGCTAAGTTTTATCCTTTTATTACACATCTATTTTCTCTTTTTGTTCTTTCACAGTTATTGCATTACTTGTTATTTGATGAGTATATAGTTATAATGTCGGGTTTTATTAGCTTATAATTGACTAAATATCTTACTTATCGCCATTTTAATAATCCTCGATAAATATAATTTTTCTCTCTTGCATATCTCACCGTCAAATGGCAATAGCAAATTTAGAGGTAATTTTGGGACTCTATTTATGTCACGTGAAAAAATATAGGCGGCATAAAATTTGGGGGGGGGGGGAGGAAGAGAGACCTTGAGGTAGCTAAGTATATTTTTATTAATCATTATTACATCACAAGTTGCAATACTTGAAAATATGGGGTACAAGGATTAAAAGATATGACGAGATTTCAACATAGGAAAACATAAGAATAATAACCTATTGATAATTAAACCTAGTGTTTGAGGAGTATTTCGTTGATAAGTTTATCTATGTTCACAGTAGATGATCCTGTTGTTTTTTCAGCAGCTTCTTCAGCCAATTTCTTCCATTCCAATGATTTTTTCTTCATCTCTTTGCCTTTTTTCCCGACCATCAACTCTCTTATAACGCTTTCAACTTCATCCCTCCTCACATTATTGTCGATCTCCATTCCGATGCCTAATTTGGTGCAACAAAACCAGCAGTTAGTTGGCTGCTCTGCAAAGAACGGCCAACAAATCACTGGCACCCCACAACTAATACTTTGAAGGATCGAATTCCATCCACTATGAGTCAAGAAACTTCCAATTGCAGAGTGACTAAGTACTTGTTCTTGTGAACACCAACTTGCTAACATCCCTCTTTTTTTAGTTCCTTCCAAGAATTCGGATGGAAGAATTGCTTGTTCCCCTGATACAATATCAGGCCTTATGATCCATAAAAATTCCATCTGGCTATTGGCAAGTCCCCAAGCGAATTCAATAAGTTGGTTCTTAGTCATAACAGCAATGCTTCCAAAATTAACATAAACAACAGAATTTGGTTCCTTGGAATCTAGCCATTCTACACACTTTTGGTCTTCTTTCCAAAGATTTAATTCTAACTCCTCCAAATTCTTGTCATCAACATGTTTCTCAAGCAAATGCAATGGTCCAATGGCATACACCGGAGGAAGAAATTTTTGAAGTGATTCAAGAACTTCCTTTTCTAATGGCTCAAATGTATTGACGACTATAGCTGAAGCTTTTTTGGATCTCTCTGTTTCTTGGATTAGAAATTTAATCATATATTCATCTGGATTTGTAGTTCTAATAAAACTTGGAAGATCCCTCAGACGTATGTCCTTCATGCCTGGTATCCAATCCAAAGTCTTCTCCAAATACCCATTTGTCAAGTCACTTTCATCTACAAGAAAAAAAATGTAACAAGACAAATACTTAAGAAAAACACATGCAATTGAAACAGACCATTTAAAAACATGTGTATACCTTTAAGTGGAGTGTATCCTCTTTCAATAAGGCTGCTGTAATGCAAGTAACCTAATAAACCACAAGCACTTGCGGTCCAAAAGGAAACTTGAGGGATGCCAAAATCTTGAGAAGCAGCTAGAGTGAAGCTCATAACACCATCAGAAACGATATACGAAACTGGTGGCACGTTGGATGAAGAAGTATTATTGAGCTTTTCAAGCAACTCTTTGAAAGGAACTAAACAATTAGTGCTAAGGGATTTACAGAGAGAAACAACATCTTGAGTTGAATCAGCATCAGATGGTGGGAGGCCGTCGGGGATGGTTTCGAAACGAAAGGATGGCAAACCTTTGAGGGAATCAGGACCTCGAGACTTGAGTAGACGCCTCTGGTTGTATTCAGTGTTGACAAATGTTATATGAAAGCCTCTGTAATGGAGGATTTTGGCTAACTTTAACATTGGATTGATGTGACCTTGGGCAGGAGCTGGTACGCAAATTGCATGAGGCATGTCAAGTTTGGAAGCCATTCTTTCGATTCTCTCAAACTGGAAACGGCAAATATGTATGGTTTTGTCAAGTGGAAAAATATGTGGATACATACACTCTTATAGATAAGATAGAGTGATAAATGCAGCATGCAAGAATTCAAAAGCCAATAAACTCAAAATAGAAAGATGGAACTTTAGAGTTCAAATTTTAATTGAAATCAGCTGCCAACGCATAGATCAGATGCGAAGGCGTCAAGGAACTTTAGAGTTCAAATTGGAGTTATATTAATCTAGTTTATGAAAATAAATTTAAATATTAAGAAATTAAGCAAACATTATGTACCCATAATTCCGTCCAAATTAGTTTGGTCGTCTTTTTATTTTTTCATTTTTTTCTTAAAAGATTGATATACCATTTCTATTGCAAGATATTTACTATTTTCTTTTTTTACTATTTTCTTCGTCTCATTTAAACTGTTATTTTACCTCTTTTCACGTTCATTAAGAAAACCAATATAGTTTACTGAGTTAACCTATCAAATACTTTTTGAGAATTGTGTAGTATTAAAAAAAATATTACTACGTTATTAATAAGGGTATAGTTGGTAAACAATTCCAAACTTAAGATTGAATTCTTAAGATAACAATTATTTTGGGACAAAATTGTTGAACTAAAGTGACAGTTAAAATAACAGAGAGAGTATAACTTTTTAATTACACTTCTTCCAATATTGACGTTATTTGTTATATGCTCACAATGTAGACAACGTTCCGTACATTTTGGTACAACAAGGGTGGTCGGATAAATTGAAATTTTATATATTAGTCAAACTAATTTATAAAGTGTTTTGATTACATTGTATCACGATCCTAACCCCGAACCCGATTGTGATAGCGTCTCTTGTGAATACAAGGTCAGCCGACACCTCCCATTTTTTCAATTATTAACAGATAAGCATGTAAGAACAGTTTAAGCATGATAAGAATAAATCTGAAATAGCCAATACTAACATAAATATGCGGGAGAACACCCATACAAAGCCCTAACCGCAGTGTCACTAGTCATGAGCATCTATAAGTCATAATAAAATTCTGCTAAATCCACAACTAGTACAATGTCTGAAAGGTAATAGGAACAACAAGGAGTAGAGACACGGGGCTGGGACGTCAACAGTTACCTCGTACTCTCCAAAAGCCCGCCTGAATCTGGAGGAATCAGCACTAGGGAGCGGGACCAGATGCACCTGAATCTGCACACAGGGTGCAGGGAGTAAAGTAAGTACTCCAACTTGGTGAGTAACAAATGTAAATAATGACTGAAAGTAAGAAAACATGCAAGGCACAAGGCATTCTATAATGAAGCAGTAAGATCATTAAAAAACTGTAAAATCAATGAAAAGTCAAATAAATCCTCTTTCAACATGTAAACAAATATTTAACAGGTAATTAAGGTAAAGTAATCAAATAGAAGTTCGCCCATCGGGCACAGTATCACCGCATCCGCTCCTCGGGCACAATATCACCAAATCCGCCCCTCGGGCAATATCTTACAACGATAACTGCCCTCAAGCTCAATCTCACATCACAATGGGTACCCGCACTCATTGGGGGTGTGTAGACTCCTAGAGGGACCCCTTATGGCTCAAGCGCAAAAACAAGTCATCTCGTGGCATCAAACTAGGCCCTCGGCCTCATGTCAATCAAGTTATCTCGTGGCAAACATATCTCAGGCCCTCGGCCTCCAATCAGTATAAGTGTTTCCTCACAATAGAGGTCCTCGGCCTTACTCAGTCAAAAATCTTCACAAGCCCCTCGGGCAACAATAAAACAGTATTTCTCAGCCCGAACATCATTTAACATATCATTTATGTCTCAAAACTGAGTAAAAATGGTTGAGTAGTAAAACAGTGGAAAATAACATGACTGAGTTCAAGTAGTAATTAATTTAAAACAGTGAGGATATATCAATAAAATGCCTCGAAGGGTTCAAATAGTTGGCGCGACGTCCAAATATGGCATTCAGTCCAAATCATCATGATAGCAAATAAGTTTCAGTGAAATGCGGTAAAATCATACACCGGGACGGACCGAGTCGCAATCCCCAATAGTGTACAACCCCACACTCGTCAACAAGCATGTGTCTTACCTCAATATAGCACTACGATGTGCACTCCGGGGTTTCAAACCCGTAGAACCTCATATACAATTATTACCCACCTCGAACCGGCTAAATCTCTAGCTCGCGACGCCTTTGCCCCTTGAATTTGCCTCCACGCGCATCGAATCTATCCAAAATCAGAATGAGGGCATCTAAATATGCCAAGGGAACAAAGCCCAAGCGAAAACAATCAATAAATGGCACAAATTCCGAAATTACCAAAACTTGACCCCAGACCCACGTCTCGAAATTCAAAAAATTTCACAACAATGGATTCCTTATCCCCTCCCCCTCCCCTCCCGAGTTCATACATATCAAGAATACTAATATCGAAGTCTAAATGACCCCTCAAATCCTCATTTAAAGGCCTCTTAAACTAAAGCTCTAATCCCCAATTTTTAGCCCTTTAATTGCTTTAATTATAGCCTTAATCTATGAACTACTACTATAAAAATGTATTTTAGGTCTGAAATCCTTACCTCAATGAAGTTCCCTTGAAATCCCTTTCTCAAATCACCCAAAAATCTCCAAGGTCGAAGTAAAAAATGGTGAATAACCCAACACCATGAAATGAAATAACCTATATGTTCTGCCCAGACTTTTCCGCATATGCGGCCCAATGCCCGCCATTGCAGTACCGCATTTGCGGCCAAACCACCGGTTCTGTGGTTCTTCACTTAATACTTCCGCATTTGCGGCTTTGCAGATACGGCCACCGTGACTGCTTCTGCGGCAACTGCTCGCCAGTTCCATTTCGCATCTGCGGTCTTCTTCCTCGCACGTGAGGCATCGCACCTATGGTCCTCAATCTGCAGGTGCGAAATACCATAAGCAGAAAATCTGCAGCTCCAACAAACATCCAACTTCTCCGTTAACCATCCGAAATCACCCTGAGGCCCACAGGACCTCAACCAAAAGCACAAACATATCCCAATACCTTACTCAAACTTGTTCCAATTATCAAAACACTTCAATAAATATCAAATCAACCAAGACACCTCGGATTTAAGCCTAAGTTTCTAAAAACTTCCAAATTCCGCTTTTGATAAAAAATCTAACCAAACTATGCCCGAATAACCTAAAATTTTGCACACACATCCCAAATGACACAACGAAGCTACTGCAACTCTCGGAATTCTATTCCGACCCCTATATCAAAATATCGCCTGTCAATCAAAAATCGCTAAAATATCAACTTCGCCAATTCAAGCCTAAAACTACTCTACCCCTCCAAAAATCATTCCGATCACTTTCTTAATTCATAAATCACCTCAAAAAGCTAACCGAACCATCATAACTCACATCCGGGCCCTCTAACACATAAGTCAACATCCAATTGACTTTTCTAACTTAAACTTCCTTAAAAGAGACTAAGTGTCTCAAACCTTACCAAAACCAACCCAAATTCAATCCAACCAACCCCATACCTCAAAACACGCTTGAACAAAGCAATAAGAAGTAGAAATGAGAGAAACAGAGCGGTAAATCATGAGGCGACTGGCCGAGTCGTCACACCTCCCTAACTTAAACAAATGTTCATCATCGAACGAGTTAAGAAACATACCTAAAGCCTCAAACATGTGAGGATTTTTGCTCCACATCACCTGCTCGGTCTTCTGGTAGCCTCCTCCACGGGCCGACCTCTCCACTGCGCTTTCATCGAAGCTATATCTTTTGACTTCAATTTCCGAACCTGATGCTCCAAAATAACTGCTGGCTCCACATCATAAGTCAAATCACCCTCTAACTGAACCGTGCTGAAATCCATAACATGAGACGAATCTCTAATATACTTCCAGAGCATAGAAATATTGAACACTGGATGAACACTCGACAAGCTGGGTGGCAAAGCAAGCTCATAAGCTACCTCTCCAATCCTTTGAAGTACCTCAAAAGGCCCAATGAACCCCAGACTCAACTTCCCTTTATTTCCAAATCTCATGACACCCTTCGTGGGCGAAACCTTCAGCAGAACCTCTTACTAACCTGTAGGACACATCTCGAACCTTCCTGTCAGCATAACTCTTTTGGCTCAACTGCGCTATACGAAGTCTCTCCTGAATCACCTTCACCTTGTCTAAAGCATCCCGAACCAAATCTATCCCCAATAGCCTAGCCTCACCGGGCTCGAACTAACCAACTGGAGATCTACCCTGCCTCCCAAATAAAGCTTCAGATGGAGCCATCTGAATACTCGACTGGTAGCTGTTGTTATAAGCAAACTCTGCAAGCGGTAGAAACTGATCCCATGACCCTCCAAAATCAATAAGGCAAGCCGGTAACATATCCTCCAATATCTGAATAGTGCGCCCAGACTGCCCGTCCGTTTGAGGGTGAAAAGCTGTGCTCAACTCAACATGAGTACCCAACTCTCACTGAACTGACTTCCAAAACTAGGAAGTAAACTGAGTGCCCGATATGAAATTATGGTCATTGGGACACCATGCTATCGAACAATTTCCTGGATATATATCTCTTCTAACCGCTCTGAAGAATAAGTAGTACGAATAGGAATGAAGTGCGCGGACTTGGTCAACCGATCCGGAATCATCCAAATAGAATAGAAGTTCTTCAAAGTCCGTGGGAGCCCAACTACAAAGTCCATAGTGATCCGCTCCGACTTCCACTCTGGAATATCCATCCGCTAAAACAAACCACCCTGTCTCTAATGCTCAGATTTCACCTGCTGACAATAGAGACACCGAGCTATAAATACCACAACATCTTTCTTCATTCTCCTTCACTAGTAATACTGTCTCAGATCCTGATTCATCTTCGCGGCTCCTAGATGAATAGAATACCTCGAGCTATGGGCCTCCTCCAGAATCAACCCTCGAAGCCCATCTAGATTGGGCACACAAATCCGTCCATGCGTACTCAATACCCCATCATCTCTAATAGTCACATCTCTTGCATCATCATGCTAAACTCTGTCCCTAAGGACGAGCAAATATGGATCATCATACTGGCACTTCTGATGCGCTCATATAGGGAAGACCGAGAAATTACACAAGCCAATACCCGACTGGACTCCGAAATATCCAACCTCACAAACCGATTGGCTAAATCCTGAACATCAACCGCAAGACGTCTCTCCCCAACTGGAATATATGCCAAACTCCCCATACTCACTACCTTTCAGCTCAAAGCATCAGTCACCACATTGGCCTTCCCCGGATAGTACAATATAGTGATGTCATAATCCTTAAGCAACTCCAACCATCTCCGCGGCCTTAAATTAAGATCCTTTTTCTTGAACAAATAGTGATGACTACGATGATCAGTGAATACCTCACAAGATACGCCTTACAAGTAATGCCTACAAATCTCTAATGCGTGAACTATGGCAGCCAACTCCAAATCATGAACGGGGTAGTTCTTCTCATGGTGATTCAACTGACGAGAATCATAAGCAATAACTCTAACCTCCTGTATCAACACACAACCAATCCCTACTCTTGAAGCATCACAATACACGGTATATGAACCTGAAGCTGATGGAAAAACCAACACTAGAGCTATGGTCAAGGCTGTCTTGAGCTTCTGAAAGCTCTCCTCACACTCGTCCGAACATACAAATGAAGCACCCTTCTGAGTCAACTTGTTCAAGGGTGAAGCAATAGATGAGAATCCCTAAACAAACCGGTGATAATAGCCTACCAAACCAAGAAAAGTGCGAATCTCTGTGGCTGAGGATGGTCTGGGCTAACCTTGAACCACCTCTATATTCTTTGGATCAACCTGAATACCCTCACTGGACAACACGTGTCCCAAGAATACCACTGAACTGAGCCAAAACTCATACTTGGAGAACATTGCATAAAGCTTATCCTCTCTCAATCTCTGCACACAACCCTCAAATATTCCACGTGCTCCTCCTAACTACGTGAATATACCAGTATATCATCAATTAAAACTATGACAAATGAGGCAAGATAAGGCCAAAACACGTTGTTCATCAAATGCATGAAAGATGCTGGGGCATTGGTCAACCCAAAAGACATAACCGGGAACTCATAATGACAATATCTGGTCTTAAAGGCCGTCTTAAGAATATCTCAATCCCTGATCTCAACTGGTGATAACCTGAACGGAGATCAATCTTGGAGAATATCCTCGCTCCCTGAAGTTGGTCAAATAAATCATCAATGCAAGGCAAAGGATACTTATTATTAATTGTTACCTTGTTCAATTGCCTATAATCAATGCACATTCTCATAGTGACATCCTTCTTCTTTACGAACAGAATCGGCGCACCCCAAGGTGACACGCTAGGCCGAATGAACCCCTTATCAAAGAGTTCCTAAAGCTGCTCCTCTAACTCCTTCAATCTGCTGGTGCCATACAATACGGCGGAATAGAAATAGACTGAGTGTCTGGCACCAGGTCAATACCAAAATCAATATCCATGTCCAATGGCATGCCCGGCAGGTCAGCAGGAAATACATAAGGGAAATCCCTCACAACTGGGACAGAATCAACACTCGAGGTCTCAGCTTTAACATCGCTCACAAAGGCAAAATACAAAAGACAACCCTTCCCAACCATACTTTGTGCCTTCAAAAAAGAGATCACTCTACTAAAAACATAATCAGTCACACCTCGCCACTCAATTTGTGGCATATAGGGCATATCCAATGTGACTGTCTGAGCATGATAGTCCAGAATAGTATGATAAGGAGATAGCGAACCCATGCCCAGAATGACATTGAAATCCACCATAATCAATAATAAAAGATCAACTCGGGTCTCTAAACCCCCAATAGTCACCACATACCATCGGCATACACGGTCTACAACAATAATATCACCTACCGGGTAGATATATGAACATGTAAAGCAAGAAACTCACGGGGTGTACCTAATAACGAGAAAAGTATGATGACTTAAAAGAATAGGTGGAACCGGGATCAAATAATATAGAGGCATCTCTATGGAAGACTGAAACAATACCTATAATAATAGCATCGGAAGCAATAGCATCGGTTCTACTTGGAATAGCATTGAAACGGGCCTTCTGCTCCCTGATCGGCCTCCCCCTCTAGGGCGACCCCTGGCTGACTGACCTCCACCCCTAGCTAGCTGGGCGGGTGGTGATGGAGCAATTGGCGCTAAAGATGATGACTGGCCCCTCTTCTGAGATGAACTAGCAACACGGCGGGGACACTAACTCTATATGTGGCCCATATCGCCACACTCATAACAACTCCCGGGTGCTGGAGAAGGGGACTGATCGGAACCCATCACACCGGAGTGACCAGCAGATGTACTCAGCGTAGAAGAGCCATGAACCGATGGAGCACGGGAGGAGCTCTAAGCTGGGAGGGCACTAAGTGAAGAATGGCCCTGGTCTGGACTATGGGAACAATGACC
This sequence comes from Nicotiana noctiflora, assembly GCA_032618575.1. Lineage (NCBI taxonomy): Eukaryota > Viridiplantae > Streptophyta > Magnoliopsida > Solanales > Solanaceae > Nicotiana > Nicotiana noctiflora. The sequence goes on from JASVEL010012776.1 coordinate 26,328, forward strand.
CGATGATGCCCCTCGATAACCTGAGCGATCAGACTGACCATGCAAGAACTGTCAGCCTCTGTCGTGCTAAAAGTGGCCCCTCAAAGAAGCACCGTTGTAGCTACCAAATCTCGAGGTCGCTTGGCCTTACTCTCTTCTAGCTCCTAGCAATGGATAGACTCAATCTCCCGGGCAATATCCATAACCTCCTCGAATGTAGCACCAGTTACCCTCTCCCTAGTCATAAGAATATGGCGCTGATAAGTAAGACCATCAACAAATCTCTTTATCATCTCTCTATCTGCCAGGGCCAACCAGATGGCATGACGATCTAACTCAGAGAAGCTCATCTCATACTGCGAGATGGTCATGTCCCCTTAACGCAACTACTCAAACTATCTACGCAGCTCCTCTCTGCGAGATTGCGGCACATACTTCTCCAGAAAGAGAACAAAGAATTGCTGCCAGGAAAGTGGCGCTACACCAATAGGCCTATGCCTCTCAAAATCCTCCTACTAGGTAAAAACGGCTCTTGAGAACTGATAAGTAGTGAAAGCGACCCCACTAGTTTCCAGAATACCAGCTGTATGAAGCATCCTCTACCACTTGTCCAAAAGCCCTGGGCATCCTCGCCCTTTGCCCTACTGAAGGTCAGATGCTGAAGTCTACCAAATCTATCCAACCTACGCTGCTCATCCTATGGAATGACAGAAAGTACATAGTCTTGAGCAAGTGCAACCGGCTGAGCTGGATGTGCCCCTATCGTCTAAAGTCCATGCACGACCTGCTCAGGTATGCAGGCAGCGGGAGTCTGACTGCCTTTCCTGGCCTGAGAAGTAGATGCGACTGTAGTGGCTGAAACTGCCTAAGCTAGGTTAGTGCAAACTGATAATATCTGAGCCAAGGCCTCCTAAAGACTTTGAATCACAATAGGTACAACTGGTTCTGCTGGAGGGTCCACATTTGGGACTTCATCCTGAACTGGGGCAACTAGTGGATCTGCTAGTGCTTCCCTTGCTGCTTTGCCTCTACCACGACCACGGCCATGTCCTTGGCCTCTAGTGGCCCCGATTGGTAGTACTGGTGGTCGTCCACCCTGTCCAGTAGTGTGTGTCCTCACCATCTGTGAGATATTAGAATAACAGAAGTTTAGTACTCAGATCAACAAACTTGCACGATAATAATTTCAAAAATGTGAAGTTTTTCGGTTCTGCAGCCTCTCGAGGATAAATATATACATCTCCATATCGATATGCGAGACTCTACTAACCTTCTCATGACTCATGAGACCTATGTAACCTAGGCTCTAATACCAACTTGTCACGACCCTAACCCCGAACTCGATCATGATGGCGCCTCTCGTGAAAACAAGGCCAGCCGACACCTCACATTTTTCCAATTATTAATAGATAAACATTTATGAATAGTTTTAAAATGATAAGAATAAATCCAAAATAGGCGATAATAACATAAATATACAGAAGAACACCCATACACAACCCTAATTGGGGTGTCACTAGTCATGAGCATCTATAAGTCATAATAAAATTCTGCTAAATTCGTAACTACTGCAAAGTCTGAAAGGAAATAGGAATGACAAAGGAATAGATACACGAGGCTACGGACGTCAACATCTACCTCGTAATCTCTAAAAGCTCGCCTAAATCTGGAGGAATCAGCACTCGATAACGGGACCAGAGACGCCTGAATGTGCATACAGGGTGCAAGGAGTAAAGTGAATACTCCAACTCAGTGAGTAACAAATGTAAATAACGACTGAAAGTAAGAAAACACACAAGGCACAAGGCATTCTATAATGAAGCAGTAAGATCATTTAAAAACAGTAAAATTAGTAAAAAGTCTAGTAAAATCCTCTTTCAACATGTAAACAAATAATTAATATGTAATTAAGGTAAAATAATCAAATAGAAGTTCGTCCCTCGGGCACAGTATCACCACATCCGCCCCTCGGGCAACATCTCACAATAATAACATCCCCTCGAATCTCATATCACAATGGGTACCCGCACTCACTGGGGGTGTGCAGACTCCTAGAGGGACCCCTTATGGCCCAAGCGCAAAAAGAAGCCATCTCGTACTATCAAATCTAGGCCCTCGGCCTCATATCAATCAAGCCACCTCGCGGCGAACATGTCTCAGGCCCTCAGCCTCCAATCAGTATCAGTGTTTCCTCGTAACATAGGCCCTCAGTCTTACTCAGTCAAAAATCCTCACAAGCCCCTCGAGCAACAAGAAAATAGTATTTTTCCGCCCAAACATCATTTGAAATATCATTTACGTCTCAAAACTGAGTAAAAATGGCTGAGTAGTAAAATAGTGAAAAATAGCATGACTGAGTTCAAGTAGTAAGTTAAAATAGTGAGGAAATATCAATAAAAATCCCCAAAGGGTTCAACTAGTTGGCACGAAACCCAAATATGACATTCAGCCCAAATCATAATAATAGCAAATAAGTATTAGTCAAATATGCGGTAAATTTATCAACCGAGACGGACAAAGTCGCAATCCCTAATAGTGTACGACCCTACGCTCATCAACAAGCATGTGTCTCACCTTAACATAGCACTACGATGTGCAATTCGGGGTTTCAAATTTATCAACCGAGACGGGGTTTCATGTACAATTATTACTCACCTCAAACCGGCTAAATCTCTAGCTCGCGATGCCTTTTCCCCTCGAATCGGCCTCTACGTGCATCGAATCTATCCAAAATCAGAACGAGGACATCAAAATATGCCAAGGGAACAAAGCCCAAATGAAAACAATCAATAAAGGGCACAAATTCCAAAATTACCAAAACTCCACCCCCGGGCCCACACCTCAAAATTCAAAAAATTTCATACCAATGGATTTCTTATCTGCCCACGAGTTCATACATATCAAGAATACTAAAATTAGACTCCAAATGACCCCTCAAATACCCATTTAAAGGTCTCTTAAACTCAAGCCCTAATCCCCCATTTTTAGCCCTTTAATTCCTTTAATTACAGCCTTAATCCATGAACTACTACCATAGAAATGTGTTTTAGGTCCAAAATTCTTATCTCAATGAAGTTCCCTTGAAATCCCTCTCTCAAATCGCCAAAAAGCTCCAAGGCCGAAGTCAAAAATGGCGAAATAACCCAACTTCGTGAAAATGAAATAACTTTTATGTTCTGCCCAGGATTTTTCGCATATGCGGTCCAATGCACGCTTCTGTAATACCACATTTGCGGCCGAGCCACCGTTTCTGCGGTTCTTCACTTAATAACCAAAAATGCATATGCGATTGCACTTCCGCATATGCGACTTCGCAGATGCGGCCATCTTGACCACTTCTGCGGTATCTGCTCACCAGTCCCATTTCGTATCTGCGGTCTTCTTCCTCGCACCTGCAGCATCCCACCTGCGGTCCCCAATCTGCAGGTGCGAAAATACCAGAAGCAGAAAATCTGCAGCTCCAACAAACATCCAACTTCTCCGTCAACCATCCGAAATCACCCCGAGGCCCCCAGGACCTCAACCAGAAAGACAAACATATCCCAATACCTTATTCAAACTTCTTCCAATCATCAAAACAGTTCAAATAATATCAAATCAACCAAAACACCTCCAATTCAAGCCTAAGTTTCTAAAAACATCCAAATTTCGCTTTTGATAAATAAATAAAAACCCAAACAAACCACGTACGAATAACCTGAAATTTTGCACACACATCCCAAATGACACAACGAAGCTATTCCAACTCTCAGAATTCCATTCCGACCCCTATATCAAAATCTCGCCTATCAACCGGAAATCGCCAAAATATCAACTTCGCCGATTCAAGCCTAAACTACTCCACATCTCCAAAACTCATTCGGATCACACTCCTAAGTCATAAATCACCTCCCGAAGCTAATCGAACCATCGGAACTCATATCCGAGACCTCTAACACATAAGTCAACTTCCGATTGATTTTTCCAACTTAAACTTCCTTAAAAGAGAGTAAGTGTCTCAAACCTTACCGAAACCAATCCGGATTCAATCCAATCAACCCGATACCTAAAAATGCGCATGAACAAAGCAATAAGCAGAAATGGGGAAAACGGAGCGCTAACTCATAAGATGACTGGCTTAGTCTTTTTTCGCTTACCACCTGACAAAGATTTGTCACTATTTTATCCCTAAGGAGGGTAGTGTGTATGTATACTTTATCCCTACCTTAGGGTAGAGAGTTTCCAATAGACCTTCGCCATCCTTCTCTCCAAAAACTCCCCATCTTGATCTTGGGGTGACTCGAATTCGTAGAGAGGTTGTTTCCAATAGACCTTCGACATCATTCCCTCCAAGAACTCCACATCTTGATCATGGGGTGACTCGAACTCATAACCTCTTGGTTGGAAGTGGATGATGCTTACCACCGGAGCAACCCACCTCGTGGAAAATTATCTTTCATAAGCTTATCTTTGTACATTAACCAAGCCTCCTTTAATATATCTGTGTTAAACCTAATAAATATTAAAGGTAGTCGTAGAAATGGTAGGTGTGTAGGGGGAGGTGCAGTCATTTCTCATTAGTGTTATGTTATATCTATCTCGAAAACGGACTAGCTAGGGAGGCTCTGGTATGTAAAATGCAATTAATGGGCTTGAGTGCAACTGTACTTTTTCGATTGGAAGATGAATAAAATGGACAATTAATATTTAAAAACCAAAAGGATGAATTTACTCAAATGGGGTTGCCATATTATGAGACAAAAGCCTGCAAAAAAGATTTGTGATATGGTAATATTTCGGAAAATTAAAACAATAAAGAGGTACTATCCAAAGTGATTAAAAATTAAAAATATATGCTTTCTTAAGAGTTATTATACAAATTAAAAGATACTTTGATCATTCAAATAGCAGTTAATGGATGGTAACAACTTGCATATGACCAATTCTGTGAAATCTAAATGATTATTTGGGACAACCATTAGTCATATTAAGATAAAAGTATGTTTTGGGAGAAAGCCAAAAAGTCAGAAAGCTTTCCCTAGTGTGATCATCCTTGAATATTACATACAAGTGTAACGGTATCGAATTATGCTACTAATAATAATTATCACAATTCATATTAGATGAAAATGATATTTAAAGAAAATGCAACTGAACATGGATTTTAAGTTGTTTATCTTTCATATTAGAAAAATATCATGCCATATTTTGGTGAGATATATCTTTCGTTACAGCATGAAGTCCAATTAGTTCACTTGTTATGGAGGAGTAATAAATAACAACAGTGAATAATTGCACAACAAGCTCAACCTAGCTAATTAGAGTCTGCACAATATAATTAAGTAGGTCTTGGACCACAAAGTTCGTAAGTATTCTAGTTTAATCAAAGCCCACATCATAAATATAAACATCTCATAGATGACAAATAAATAAATTGATTTCTGCTTCTTCAAATATTTTTTTTTATGATTTGGACGGCTGATTTTATCCGGGTTAATTTCACTTGGTCATTCAGATCTTTTAATTTCACTAAAGCCGCTTAACTATTTTTTGTTACTTAAAAGTAACTAAACTTTATCATTGTTACTTAAAAGTCATTTTGGCTCAAACCCTACCATAAGTATATATGATGGCATAAAATTTAACGAGAAAATTCAAAAATAAATACCACATATGCTTAAATGGGTCATATCCACTATATCCATTTCTCCCTTAATGTGATTTGACTCATGACCCAAATGGGTGTCACGGCCCAAAATATAACCATGGTCGTAATGGCGCCTATCGTGTTACAAGACAAGCCTATTTTCCAAAATATTACTACTAAATCGATATTATAAGAAATCAATAAAATATTTCCACATTTAAATTTTTCATAAACTAAATCAACTCTAAATATAATATAGAAAAATACGGAAAATGAGTCCCATGCATTAGAGTATCACTAAGTCATGAGCGTTTAAAACTATTAACTAAGATATATAAACTGTCTAACTATCCAGAAGAAGAAATGACAAAAGGAGTAGCAAGGTCCTGCGGACGCTAGCAGCTACCTTGCTTTCTCCAAAGATAGTCGGTTTAAACTCAACGATCGACGCGCTCTAACTCACCTGGATCTACACATAAAGTGCACAGTGTAGTATGAGTACAACTGACACAGTACTAATAGAAATAACTAAGGAATTGAGCAGTAGTGACTAGCTAAAGAAATAGTCTAATTATTTATTTTCACAATTTAAAAATAAAAGGAATAAATAGGTAAATTCCATAACTCAATAAATTCCACAAAGAAATTAACAAGTAAAATGCAGCAACAACAAATGTAAATGCAACCTCACAGAAGTGTCACTCTATCACTCATCAATCGCACACAATGCTCAATACTCAACACTCAATACACTCAATACTCTAAGCTCATTGGGGATGTGTACATACATCAGAGAGGCTCCCAAAGCCCAAGCACTAAGCAAGGACAACTCACGTGCCATTATATCAATATCTGGATCCTCACGATCAACTCACATGCTATGCGGACAATTCACGCGCTATGGTATCAATACCTAGACCCGCACGATCAGGTCACGTGCTACGCGCTCACGTGATATGGTATTAATATCCTCTGTTGGCCCAAGTGAAGGTAGGGGTGTGCATTCGAAACAGTTTATTGATAAATCCAATTGATTATTTATTATCGATTTATCGATATCGGTTTATCGATTTATCATTTTGATTTCAAAAATTTCTTATCGAGTTATCGGTTTCAATTTTGATTTTGTCCTATTCGGTTATCAGTTTATCGATAAACCGATAAGATATAGTAAAAAAAAATTAATACCTTTTCCTTTACCCTAAGTTCCTGACCCTATTATTTTATCTACCACATTTAAGGAATGGTCATATTTAAAGCTCAAGGGAATGAAGTTCAGATTAATGAAAAATAAAATTAGTCGTGATTATATACTTTATTGTTTTATTTTTTATATCGTTGGAGTGTTAGTGGCATATATTTGATCCCTATGATGACCCGGCTCGTTATCACGTGAGTTACCATCATGTTTCCCCCATTTTCTATTTTCTTATGTTTCAAGACTCTTGGGTGAATGACTTGAATTGGATTAGTTTTAGATGGAAATGAGACACTTAGTCTCTTAAAGGAATACTTATTTTGGAAAAGTTAATCGGATATTGACTATTGAGTTAGAGGGTTCGGATGTGATTCGGCTAGCTTCGGGGGGATGATTTGTGACTTAGGAGTGTGATCAGAATTAATTTTGGAGGTCCGGTGTAGAATAAGGCTTGAATTGGCAAAGTTAGTATTTTGGTGAATTGTGGTTGATAGGTAAGGTTTTGATCCGAGGGACGGAATGGGAATCCAAAAGTTTTTGTAGCTTCGTTAGGTGTTTTTAGATATGTGTGGAAAATTTCAGGTCATTCGAAAGTGTTTTGGTCGGGTTTTTTATCAAATGTGTATTTCAAAAGTTTTTGAGAAACTTAGGCTTGAATTCGGTAAGAATTGATGATTTTAGCGTTGTTATATGTGTTTTGATGATTGGAATAAGTTTGAATGATGTTATAGGATGTTTTGGTATTTTGGTTGAGGTCCCGGGGACCTCGGGTGAGTTTCGGATGATCAAACGGACCAATTCTAGATTGTAAAGGTTGCAGATTTTCCAGCTGAAGTGTTGCAGATTTTTGCCTATCGCGTTCGCGTGAATGGTGTCACGAACACATAGAAGGAATTTGATGGCAAGGATTTTTTATCTTTGCGTTCGCGTCTGAGGCCTCGTGATCGCGTAAGGTAAGGTGATCAAGCATCGCATTCGCGTGAGGGTACTCGCGTTCGCGTATAAGGACTGGGGTTCAGAGGCGAAATGTTCTTCGCGTACGTAGTGTAGCTATGTGCTCGCGTAGGCTTAGGGGCTCTGACCTCCGCGTTCGTGAAGGATAATTTTGAAAGTAGCGGATTTTGTTCATAGGGAACGCGAGAGGTCCCTCGCGTTTGCATAGAAGAAAATAGGTCTGGGCAGAAGGGTTTTATTAAACATTTCATCCGCGAACCAAGTCTTATTTCCACCATTTTGTAGCAACCTTAAGAGCTTCTGGACGGAAACTGAAGGTGATTTCGACTGGGTGTGATTGGAGGTGAGTTCTATGACCTAAATACATGATTTAATGGTAAAATTTACATAAACATTTGTTTAAATTCATCAAAATGGGGTAAAGCTAGGGCTTGGAAATTTGGTATTTCAAAGTGGAATTTGAGGGGTCAAATGGACTCCAATTTCGGTAATTTTGATATGTATAGACTCGTGGCGAGATAAGAAATCCGATGATGTTATTTTTCTGATTTTTTTAGAATTGGGCTCGGGACTCGGGTTTTGTCAGTTTCGTGACTTTTGATATTTTTCGAGTCTTTTCGATTGGGTTATGTTCATTTAGCCTATTGTAACGTATTCTTTGTGGTTTTGATCAATTCGATATGTGAGGAGGTCGATTTGCGAGGCAAGGGCAGAGCGAGCTAGGATTTTGGCCGGCTTGAGGTGAGTAATGATAGTAAATTATATCCTAAGGGTTTGAAATGCCGAATTTGCACAACGTAGTGCTATGTTGAAGTGAAAATACACGTTTAATGGCGAGCACGGGTTTGTTTACTGCTGGGAATTGTGACTTGGTCTATCCTATTTGATATTTTACCGCGTATTTGACAAAGTTGATTTGATTATCATCGTGATTTGTGCTTATTGTCATGTTTTGGGCTTGATGCCAATTATTTGGATCCTTAAGGATTGTTATCACTATTTCCTCACTATTTTAACATATTATGTGAACTCAGTCCTAATGATTATACTTTTTTGCAAACTCAACCGTTTTTAACTGAATTGCTTTAGACTTTACTGATATTTCATTGTTGTCTCGGCTGAGAACTATTATTTTATTAATGCCCCAAGGGCTTATGATATATTTTGGACTGAGTTAGGTTTTCAGGCCTTGAGTGTGATGTGAGGAGGCTTTTAGGCCTTGAGCATGATGTGAGGAGGCTTTTAGGCCTCGAGCGTATTGTGATGAGGCTTTAAGGCCTCGAGTGATATATGAGGAGGCTTTCAAGCCTCGAGTGTGATATAAGAAGGCTTTTAGATCTTGATTTATATGCCACGAGGTTTCTTGATATTGCGATTGGGCCGTAAGGGGCCTTTCCCGGAGTCCGTATACCCCCAGTGAGCGCGGGTACCCTTGTGATGTGATACTGAGCCCGAGGGGCTGATACTGTTCTGAGTGATGTGATACTGAGCCCGATGGGCTAATATTGTTCTGAGCTATTGATACTGGGCCCGAGGGGAAGGTTTCCACTCACTATTTACTTGTCGTTTTTACCTAATTTATCAGACTTATTTAAAAAGGGGATTTCATTTTTATCCTATACCGTTCTACCGTTTTACTGCTTTTACTACCTGATAGAGAATTCTATTGTGTAGTTATGTGATTTCTTATCTTTGGTTATTATTTGTTATTATTACTCACTAGGTCGGAGTACTCACATTACTCCCTGCACCATGTGTGCAGATACATGCATTGCGGAGTCTACCCCTGAGCACTAATTCTTCCCAAATCAGGAGGCTAGTCGGAGCAACAAGGTAGTTGTTGACGTCTACAGCCCTTATCTCTCCTATTTCATATCTTTAAGTTTCCTTCAGACCATTGTATCAGAATTTACATTTTGTTGACTTATTTTAAACTCTGTAGTGGCTCATGAGTTGTGACAACCCGGTCTGGGCTGTGTCTGGTTGATATCGTATGTTGGTATTGTTATTTCCGCACTTTATAACTGTTTACACTTGTTCTAGATTTACTAAAAACTTAATAATTTCTAAAAGAGATATTCGCATTGTTCTGGCTTTCCTTGTCTTCACGAGAGGCGCCACCATGATCGGGGTTACGAATTGGGTCGTGACAATCCCTTACATTAGTTTTGTTGCATGTGCTTGTTGACACAATTTTTATGTTATAAACGGTGTTTACTTATTTTAGCTTCTTTTTGTCCATATTAGTTAGACGTGTTTATGCCGATATACTTTTCGTGGAATCCCATAAATTTTCTTATTGGTGTAACCGATAACAAATCGATAAGCCACAAAAATCGATAAATCGAAATCGAAAAAATCGAAACCTTATTAAAACGATAACGATAAGCATATGTACATTCGATATCGATAAGTAATCGATAAGGGACAAAATTGAACCGATAAATCGAATGCACACCCCTAAGTGAAGGTTAGTTTTAAAGATTGACAAAGGAAGCTTATGCATGAACCAGGTTCATCCCTCAGGCGCACAAAAACAGGTCCATCCCTCAGGTGCACAAAAATGGGCAGCTTCGAGCTTGTGGGATACACGTGAATGAGATAAGCTTAAATTGGTATATTTAATATCTCCTGATCGAAAAAGTTATATAATTGATAAGAAGGACTCCTTACTCAAAGACAATATTATCCAAGATAATGAAGGAGTTAGAAGATGAGATCAACTAGAACTCTTCCCTAAAGGAAGAGTTGCACTAGTTATTTCTCCATCTACTAATTCTATAAATTGTAGGATGTTCTCACATTACACTGTTGCACAAAAACGTAGAAGTTCAACATGAATTGGGAGCAAAATAGCAAGGCTTTTTGCAAGCAGTTCGTGTGTGATTCAAGTGTGAAAACATGTAGCTACATGAACTAGGGGTGTGTTTGGTATTAAGAAAAATATTTTCTGGAAACTATTTTTTAATTTTCCCATGTTTGGTTGGCTTAAATGTTTTGGAAAATATTTTCCTTATCAAAAGAAGAGAAAACATTTTCCGAAGCTCCTTCTCAACCTTTCTCAACCTCAACAACCCACCCCACCTCCTCTCCAAAAAAAGTTTTTTTTTTTTAAATTTCAGTTTTTTCGTTACCATCCACCCCTCCACCACCCCCTGTCAAAAAAATATTTTTTTACCTTAAATTTTTTCTTTTGCAATTTCAAATTTCTATTTTTTTTTTGTTTTTCTGCACCACCCTCCCCCACCTCTCCCCCTCCCCTCCCGCACAAATTTTTTTTTTTTACTTTTTTTGTAATTTAAATTTTTATTTTGTTCTTTTTACTACCCCCGGCCCCGGCCCCCAACTACGCCCCCTCCCCCCTCCCCCCAAAAAAAATATTTTAAATATATTTTTCAGTTTTTAACTTTATTATTTATCGATTTAAAGGCTCAAAAATTTACAAATTCTAAAATTATGAGTTCGGAGGTTTATGTGTTTGGAAGTTTACGGGTTCAAAAATACGCGGTTTTGCGTTATAAAGTAAAGCATCACATTAGTTCATTTATATTGTGTCAATTTTTAGAGACTTCGGGAAGGGGAGGGAAGGGGGAGGGGTGAGGAGAGTTGCATAAAAAATATTCTCCTAAGAAAAACTATTCTACTCACTAACCAAACAATAGAAAATATTTTCCACTTACCAACCAAACAAGAGAAAATAAGTGATAAAACCACTCATTTTCCATGAAAATATTTTTCTTCATACCAAACACACCCTAGATTGAAGAACCAGCTCCATAAAGAGTGTTATCTGTCTTTTTTTTATTTCTAGTTAAATTGTAGTAGGTGTTTTATATTGTACTTTTCAGCTTTATCTAGAAGAAATTGTATTAGGTACTCAGAATTTTCAAGTTAGAGTTAACTTGAAGTTGTCGCAACATTTAGAGGATGTGTGCTACAACGTGATTAGAGGTAATTCTTAGGTTTACAAAGAGTTTTGTAAAGTCTGTTTTGTCTTAGTGATTTTAGTAGAGAGTTTTGGAAAATCATACTGGAAAGTAGGTCATGGTTTTTTCATCTTTTGAGCCAGGTGTTTCCACGTAAAATCTTTATGTTGTTTACTTTCTACATTTATTATTCTGTAACAGTAATAGAAGGAACACATACAAGAACCAGGTCCTTTCATAATTAGTTTGAGCAAAAAATTGAACACTACACAAATCACCCCTTCTAGTGTGGTATTGAAGTGTAAAACATCATCCTCACCACCAGTCACTCAGCCTCACTCAATCATTTACTTCACTAGCCTCACCATCATCAACAAATAAAGGGCAACCCACATCAAGTATCACACCATATTAGAAAATAATAGAGATTGAGGTAAACATGTACAATAATTTCTATGACTGAGTACAAATAATATGAGCATGAATGAATCCAAAATATGATCTCTAACATGAAGGCAAACAAAAGTTCAACAACAAGTTACATAATCATAGATAATAATCGTAGGCCTCATAACCTCACAGAACGGACCAAGTCACAATCCCTCGCGGTGCACATTCACATGCAAGTCATATAGCATGGGTATCACCACCAAACAATCACATAATATTAATTTCTCTGGGTTTATATTCTCAAAGCCAGAGTTAAAACTGTTACTTACCTCAACAACATAAAATCCTACTTCGGGATGTCCTCGTCAATCGACTCAGTCTCCAAAAGTTATTAATCCAACCATAATCAGAATAATATCATCAACATGGCTAGAGAATCGAATTCCACAATAAAAACTACAAAAATAGGCCAAAATCCAAAATTGACCAAAAACCGGGCCCACTTCTCAAAACCAGTTAAAAATAGCAAAATAATAAACCTTGTCTCTCCCAAGTTTAACATCGAGGTACTGCAGAAAAAAAAAAGTAAAATTCGATCCAATTTATAATAATCTTGTAATAATTATAACCAAATTAAGAATTTGAACTAGTATATAAAATACATCAAAATCGGACTCCATTTGGTTCCTCAAATCCTCACTTAAAACTCTCAAAAACTCAAATCCTAACTCCCTCAATTTAACTTTAAAATTATCAATCAAATCTCAAAACCGAAGATGGATTCATGAAATATAACCAAAATCGAGTAGAGAATACTTACCTCAATCTATATGGTGAAAATCTTATGTTCTAAACGTCAATAACACACAAGAGGGGGGGAGGTGATTTGTGTGGTACCCAATTTTTGCTTAAAGTGCTTCTGGAATGACCTGGTTCTTCTAGGTGTACCAACGATTGCTGTTTGCAGAATTAAAAGTACATAAATAAAGAACACAGAGATTTTTACATGGAAAACACCTGGCTCAAAAGGTGAAAAAATCACGACCTACTACTCCGTAGGATTTTCCAAACATCCATTATAATCACTGAGCCAAAACTACATTTACAAAACTCTTTGTAAACCTAAGGATTAACTCTAATCTCGTTGTGGCAACCAGCCTCTAACTGCTACGACAACTTCAAGTTAACTCTAACTTGCTCAAATTACTTATTAAAATTGCTTCTAGATAAAGCTGAAAGGTACAATATAAAATACTTATTACAATTGAACTAGAAATAAAGAAAGACACATAAAACTCTTTATGGAGTTGGTTCTTCAATATTGTTCATGTAGCTTTAGGTTTGCACTTTGAATCACACACAAATTGTTTGCAAAAAAGCCTTGCTATTTTGCTCCCAATTCACATTTAATCTTCTGCGTTTTTGTGCAACACTTTAATGTGAGAACATCCTGCAATTTATAGAGGTAGTAGATGAAGAAATAACTAGAGTTCTGATGCAACTCTTCCTTGGTGGAGGAGTTCTAGTTTATTTCAACTTCTAACTCATTCCCTATCTTGGATTGTATTCTCTTTGAGTAAGGAGTCCTTCTCCTTATCAATTATGCAACCTTTTCGATCATGAGATATTAAATACACCAAGTTAAGCTTATCTCCTTCACGTGAAACCCGCATGCTTGAATCTGCCCGTTTTTGTGCACATGAGGGATGGACCACTGGATGGACCTGGTTCATCATGAGTTCTTTTGTCAGTCTTCAAAACTAACATTTACTTGGGCCAACAAATTCTTCATTTTTTATGATGACAAACTCTGTGTTTTTCATAAGCTTAGCCCTGTTTCAACTCAGCTCAACATCAACACAATGTTAGAAATATTTTTTTTATCACTTATCATCAAGAACCGGGTACATTAGGTTATAAACATCATTTGTTCAAAGCACAACCTTTTTCCCGCTTTTGGCATCATCGAAAAGTTGCATAAAAATGTGAGATAACCAAATTTTAAAGCTTACTCATGGCCACTGCGGCTACTTCAAATGCAAACATGGATTAATCATCATAGATCAAACTAAGAATTTCAACCATCAAAGAAATATAAATAAACAGTTAGAGCAAAAACAGTGAACTTCAGTGATAATTTTACTCAAAATTTTATTTCTCAGGCTTGGAACCTCAGAATTCGATTCCAGGCATACGCCTGAGTCCCATATATTTCTACGGACCCTCCGGGACCGTCAAATTACGGGTCTGGATCCGGGTCCGTTTACCCAAAATGTTGACCAAAGTCAGACTTAATTATTTTATGGAAAAGGGCCAAAAATGTCACTAAACTTACAGAAATGGCTCATCGATGCCATCCGTTAAAATTTTGCCAATTTCATGCCATCCCCATTAAGGAAATGGCCCAGATATGGCATTATTTATGTAACGTAGGGATTTTATTTTTTAAAATTATTATTACACTTAAAATATCCACGTGTCATTTTATTACTTGTCCGAAATAACCCAACCCCACTTAGTTCTAACCTTAGTTAGGTGTCATCCCCAAACCCAAACCCGGCTCCAACATAACAAATCCCTAACCCCTACACTGCTAAAACAAAACAAACCCCCTTCAGCAAATCCCCTTCTTCTTCCCCAAATTTGTAACCCTAAAACCTCCATTAATTCCAATTTCTCCATTATCAATCTGAAATTGTTACTCTAGCTCTCTTGCATATCATTTCACGTTTCCACCAACGTAATTTTTTATTGTTAAAGAGTTCAAAATGTCTGCTGGTTCAAGCAGCTCAATTGACTCAAAGAGGAAGTATCGTTGTGGATTTGTAGCGCATCATTTTACAGCGACAACTCCTATGAACTGTGGGAGACATTTTTACAAGTGTCCATTTCCTGAAGTAAGTATAATTTTCATAATGCAATTCGGGTTTTTTTTATGTAATATTTTATTTTTATTGGAACATAATCAGAGATTATAATGTATAATTACTTGTCAGAAACAAGGTTGTGGGTATTGGGAATGACACGATGTTCAATTTCCCCCGCGAGCTGTAATCGTCATTAGCAGTCAAAAGAGAAAATTGGTAGCTTTTGAAGTTGAAAGAAATAGGTTGTTGAAGAAGATAGATGATTTACAAGCTTCTGATGTTATTGATGATGCAACGATAACAGAGTTGAGGGAACGATTGGATGCAATTGAAGCATCTGCTATTGAGGATAACTTGAAGATTGTGGAGTTGGAGGGAAAAGTATTCCGGTAGTCGATTTTCTTGATTTGCTTGTTCGCTTGCCTTATAGTGTTCATGGAAGCATGGGCTACCAAATGATCCATGTAATGATCATTGCTTAGAATTTCAAAATTTTCGTCTTTTGTTAGGTATATATTTGTTCTATGTAATTTGGACATGTATCCAATCTTCCCAAATCATGTAATAGTCTATATTATGAACTTGTAATAGCTAGACCTGGTCAAGCTAATGCACAAATAATATCTTCCTAACCTTTTGTCTCTTCATGTCTTATGCTGCCCAATTAAATTGAAGTTCACATTGTTGATGAACCAAAATTACTTTGTTTCAAATATGTGAACCAAGATAAGCTACAGCCTTCTTGGTGTGGTGTTGATATATTTTTGCATTCTCATATTATTGGTATTTGACAAAATCTTAGAAGAGTAGAATTTGTGAAGGACACAATTGAGCTTATGACAAACCTGCCTTATTCAAGTTTATGACATACAAACTTGCCCTTGTAAAGATATGCTTGAGCAGACAAAATGAGGTCACAAATATTCCCTTGAAGTACTTTTGAATTCATTTAACTAGAGTACTATTTTTAGAACATAGATATGCCCACTTAAGGTACTGAATAATTCTAACACCTGATAGGAAAAACAACAGTCTATCTTACAAAAATGGCATATAAGGTATTGCATATAAGGTAACGTTTTTCAGTAGCACCTTACAAAAGCATAAGGGAACAAGTAAATCACAAAAAAAATACTGCATATAAATATGTTTAAGTAGCACCTTACAAAAACCTTACAAAAATAGTTATCTAGCTGCTAGTGCTAATTACAAAAACTGCTAGTGCTTTCAATCAATCTGATGTTGGTGCTCCTTGGCCCTTCCTTGCCTTCATTTTGTACTTCTTTTTTCTAACTTCTGCTTGAAGTTAGCTTGAAGTGATTTCTGGTTTTCCATTCCAAGTAGCCTTTGTTGGTGAATAAGGCAGGTTTATTGGTGTTGCTGCACTTGTTTCATCTTCTTTAAACTAGATCCTTCTTGTACCAGTTGCAATCATTTATACCTTCATCATGGCTAGTCTTGTGTCAGTCTCAGATATAAACTTGGCCTAATTGTTGGGTCTTCATCATCTCCAACATCAGGTCCATAACTGTTGAACTCTTGTATTCTAGCTTGAGTGTTAAATACTGATTGTTGTGACTGTTGTGTTCCCACTTCAGTTCCAAAGAATGCTTCACCAACATCTTGTGTTTCATCTTATGAAGATGTCAATGCTGGGGTTGTGTCCACAGCTTTCCCCTTGTTTGAACCAAGTTCAGCCTAACTACCCTGCCAACCAAACATATTAACATAATAAAAATAGAATAAAAAACTGAACTAAAAGCAGAATTGACATACGAAATGGTACCTTTGCATATGTGATATGAATGTGACTCCAGCCCTATTATTTAGGTCCAAAGACCTCTTCAAAAGATCAACAAACCAGCTCCAAGTCCTTCTTGTTTTCTTGTCAACCATTGCCCAAGCAAGTAGATAGAACTGATTCATAGAATTCTGTCCCATTGCCACCAATAGCTGACCCTTGCATTTTCCCTTCAAGAAGGTACCATCCAAACCAATAAGTGGTCTCAGTCCACTTTTGAAGCCTAGCTTCAAAGCTTGGAAACATATGTACAATCTCAAGAACCTCCTTTTTCCTTCTTCCAAAGCATCCTTTGATATGTTGATTGCAACATCACTCCCCAGGATTAGATAGTCTTAGTTCTTGACCATAGGCTTCAAACTTATTATATTCATCCTTAAAACTCCCATCTAACTTCTCAAGGATCATCACCTTAGCCTTTTTATGCTTGGATCTTATCACATTAAGCTTAAAATCATTCTCTAATTTCCCTCTCATATCCTTAATAGTATATTTGGGATTGTTTTGTAGTTTATTCTTAAAGTATTGTGCTAATGTCTTTGCATCAGCCCTTGAATTTTTATAACAAGGATTACAATTATGTTCTGCTTTCAAGTTTTTTATACTAAACTCATTAGCCTTTTTATCTCTTGAAATAGAACATCTAAAAGGGCATCCAACATCACAAATATATCTAGCCCTAGTAGGATCTATTTTTTCAATCTTCAAGCCATACCCATTACCAATTGCATAATAGTTCACTACCCTTCTAGCTTCCACAATATCTTTAAATATCATGCCCTTTTCCAACTCCTTAAAGTTCTCCAACCTATCATTCACTACCCTACTCCTTTGCTTGCTAATAACCTCAAGTCCTTTAGAATCATATTCAACATTAGATGGAGCATCAACATCAAAATCATAGTCCCCAATAATATACTCATTTTCAGATACTGCTTCAACATCTACATGAAATTTTTCACTATGGTGCAGAATATTTTGAGTATGAACAGTCGACTCTAACTCATCTACTGCAAACAAGTTTATGATTTTGAAACTATATGCAAAATTTGTAACAAGAGATTGTAATTCCCTTATACCATCATCTCCATCAATTATATAGAAGCTACCTGACGGCCCAACAACTAAAAGTTGTTTCACTTTAATAAACCCTAACGTTTTTGTGAACGCTTCACATAAATCTTTATAAGACAACAAATCTAGGTCAAACTCATTCCATATATGGACCAGCCTCTTGTTATACAATAATTCCGGAGAAATTACCCATTCACCCCCATAATTGAAATACACGTCAACTGTGTCAGTCATGTTTCACTGAAGTTCACATGCAAAAGGAAAACAAAATAGAAAATTGAGGGAATAAATCAGAATTACACATTTAGTCAATTAAAAATATAAAAATAATAAAACCCTAGAAAGACAATTTTTTGGGGGGGAGGGGGGAACCGACATAGAAAAGAACAAACATATAAAATCAAACCGTACATACACGGTAAAGCACATCCACCAAACTAAATAAGTATTTGGATGTACTAACCTTGATAATTACATTAATCTTCCAACAAAATTGAATTTTGAAGCCACTTTCCACAATAGCTTTGGTTCCGTTCGACTCAAGAGGAAATTTTGAAAATGGAATTTTTCTTCGATGAGAGATGAAAGAGTCGACTGGAGGGTTCTATTGGGGTTAGGAATTTGTATGTTGGAACCGGGTTTGAATTTGGGGATGGATAGTGCACCTAACTAAGGATAGAATTAAGTGGGGTTGGGTTATTTCAGACCAGTAATAAAAGGACACGTGGATATTTTAAGTGTAATAATAATTTAAAAAAATAAATAAATAATGGCATATTTGGGCCATTTCCTTAAGGGTGATGGCATGGAAGTGGCAAAAGTTTAACGGATGGCATCGATGAGCCATTTCTGTAAGTTTAATGGTATTTTTGGCCCTTTTTCGTTTATTTTAATACCAAATTTTAGCATTTTTCACAGAATTTCACATTTAGGCTTTCCGGCTACGCGCCTGGACTGCGCATGGAATTCGAGGAGATAAAAATAAGGTTTTTAAGACCTCGGAGCACGGTGAGAGTAAGAAAAACAGGTGATGATCCTTTGGTTTGTCACAGTCCTAGGATTGTGCCCTCCTTTAATGAGGGTCATTGATGAGGATGTAACGGTCACATAAATGTCATATTCCCTGTAATGGACCATCGCTCTTCATGTCATATATATTTATTGAAACGCTAATGAACTCAAGCAAGAAATCTATACTTATAGTGGAATTAAATAAGGAATTTTTTCATTCCTATATACTATTTGAAACCTTATTACGAAAAATATCCATATTTTGGTTTTTACCCGACCTAAACACATTTTAGTTCTAAAATATATACAAACCACCTTAAAAGGCTCCCAATACATTATTTATGCATTTAATCAAGGAATTTAGTTACACCCTTTTTTTTTTTTCTCTCATCTCCCCCCTCTTACAACAAACAAGATCAGTGAGCAAAATATACAAGTCACTGATGTATTGACTGTAATTCTTCTTTCCGTTTATTCTTCACTTCTCGACCTTAGTTATCAAGCTTATTTCGCAACTAAAAGAAATAAACAATTGATAAGAGCACATGCAACTAGTACTAGCTATAGTACATCATAAAATAGAAATTTATTTGACAGAGGAAGAGCATTTGTCTCCTCTTTTTGATTTCCTAACATGAAGTCCGTGCAAAATAAATTTGTTAGCTCAAACACACAAGAAACCTTTTTACATAAAATTTTCAGTTGGGTATGAATATATCAATGGGTAGTAATGGAATATTAAGTTGTCAGTTTGTTAATATATTATGAATTCGTTTATATGCACATAATATATTTATGGAAATTTTTTCGTCCATTATCCAATTAAAATAACATACAGCTTAAATACAAAATTTATACAATATATCTTTTGTATATTTTGTATCTGATTTATATATAATAAAAATAAATTTTATACAACTAATTATATATTATATAATTTATCTACAACTTATCTATACGTTTTACACATTATTTCTACACAGTTAAATACAACTACAATAACATACAACTTAAATACAAATTTTATACAAAATTTATACAATTTGTCTTTCATATATTTTGTATCTGATTTATACATAGTAAAAATAAATTTTATACAATTAATTATACATTATACAACTTATCTGCAATTTTCATACATTATTCTACTTAGTTATATACAGCTACAATATCATACAACTTAAATATAATTTTTATACAATGTTGTTCAACATTCATGCAATAGTAAAATAAATAAAAGAAATATATATAAATAACATAATACAATTTTTCTACAATTTTACTACAACTATGTAAATATAATGTATATCGTGTCTTTTTCTTCTTCTTTGAGTTTCAATCTGAAATTCAGCCAAAACCAAGTCAAATCTTCACCAAAATTGAGATATAAACTCCAAAACTTATTCTCAATTGTTTGCAACAACACCCAATCCAAATAAAAAATAATTTTTAAAAATTCAAACTCGAATTCAAAGTTTCAAAGCTTCTTAATGGTTGTCAATGATGAAATTGCTGCTATCTTTTCCTTTGCTTTACATTACTGAAATTAGGAATTGAGAGATAGAGAGATATGTTGAGATAATTCTCAATTTTTTGCAGCAACATCCAGTTCAAACAAATAACATTTTTTGAAAATTCAAATTCGAATTCAAAGCTTCAAAACTTTTTATTGGTTGTCAATGATGGAATCGTGGGTAGGTACAAGATACATGGGAAAAGGGGTGGGATGTGGAGAGAGAAATGTGGGAAGTAATATGTTAGAGTAATTTTAGGACACTAATTATTATCATTAATTCCCTTAAAATGTATATAAATGGTAATTGGATATATATAATGTAATTATAGTAAACTTGAGTAGGGAAGGTAATATAATTTTATATAGTGTATAGGAATATAAAATTTCCTTTAATTAAAGTTATAATTGACGCCTGATTATACTTTTAATGAAGATCAAATACCTAATATTAGCCGTGCAATTTATTTTTAAAAGAATAAATGCATGAGCCGTAAATTCAATTAGAGTTGTAGTTAACGACTGATTGTAATAGGCGTAAAAACTATTGATTAATTTAACTTATATTTAATTTGAGTAAATTATAAAAGGTGGGCATTAAAATAACAATATGTATAGTTCCACCTATAATAATAATTAAAACTAAATAACAAACTACAATAGTGATCAGGTGCTCAAATAGTGAAGAGCTAAAGACATAGCAACAGATAATGTCAATCAGACTATAGAAATTTATATCGTTATAAATCAGTGATAAATAGAAAGTTTCGAATAAAATTGTTATATACGAAATCTATAGAAATATCATTCATTTTTGAATTTATACATCAATCAAAAAAAATTGTGGTGCAGTTAACTTTTAACTACTTAGGGTGTGTTTGGTACGAAGGAAAATGTTTTCCATGGAAAATGTTTTCCTAGAAAATATTTTCAAGTGGAAAATGAGTGATTTTATCACTTATTTTCTCTTGTTTGGTTGGTAAGTGGAAAACATTTTCCGGAAAATATTTTCTATGTTTGGTTAGAGAGTAAAAAATAGTTTTTTTAGAAAAATATTTTTTTGCAACTCTCCTACCCCCCCTCCCACCTCCCCCACCCCTCCCCTTCCCGAAGTCTCTAAAAATTGACACAATCTAAAGAAACTAATGTGATGCTTTACTTTTTAACGCAAAAATCGCGTATTTTCGAATCGGTAAATTTATAATTTCTAAACCCGTAAACTTCCGAACTCATAATTTTGGAATTTGTAAAATATTGAGTCCTTAAATGATAAATAATAAAATTAAAAACTGAAAAATATATTTTAAAATTTTTGGGGGGGGGGAGGGGGGTGGGGGTGGGGCTGGCTGGGCACTGGGCGGAGGGGGGGTAGTAAATCGAAAAAAAAATAAAAATTTAAATTACAAAAAAAAGTAATTTTTTTTTGTGCGGGGGGGGGGGGGGGGGGGGGGGGGGGGGTGGGTGGTGCAGAAAAATAAGATAACAGAAATTTAAAATTATAGAAAAAAAATTAAGGTAAAAGAATTTTTTTTTTTGCGGGATGGGATGGAGGGGTAGTAGGGTGGATGGTAACGGAAAAACCGAAATTTTTCTAAAAAAAAAACTGTTTTTTGGAGAGGGGGTGGGGTGGGTTGGTGAGGGTGAGAATGGTTGAGAAGGAGATTTGGAAAATGTTTTCCCTTCTTTTGATAAGGAAAACACTTTCCTCCAATTGGAGGAAAATGAATTGATAAGGAAAATGTTTTCCAAAACATTTAAGCCAACCAAACATGGGAAAATTGGAAAACATTTTCCAGAAAATGTTTTCTTTCATACCAAACACACCCTTAAACTTTTAACTTCATTATTATCTAACCCCTTGCTTTTTCTTTCTCCTAAAATTGTGGTGCAGTTAATCCAGATCACTATAGTAAAATCCTTCTAAAATCTAAAATAGAAGTCAAGACATTTGTCTCTTTTCTTGCTTAAAGCCTTAAACGTGTTAAATGACGCCCACTGAAATAATTATTTTTCTCCAGAATTTGAAAAGTAATATCTGAAGTTCCAAACAGTTCCCTACTTCTACAAGCATCCTTAAGGTCACGAATCCAATTCCATCTTTTCTTTCCTTCCCTTTCTCCATCATCATGTTTGGATTTTCTACAATCAAATCTCTAAAATTAAAAAGGACAATAATGTTTTTGGTCCCTCAGTTATTGGTAAAATTTCATTTTGGTCTTTGTGAAATATGGCTAAGTAAATCTGTGTTTTTTATTCCTTTATGTAGGAATTGATTACATTTAGACTCGTTTATGACTAAATCTATATTATCTTTAAATGTAATGTAATAATACAAACTTAACATAACACGTAAGCAATCAAATGATGTGATTATATATTTTATTAAATTTGTGAGGGTTCACAAATAGAGCGATCAAAATCGTAAATGTTAATAATTAAAAATTAAATGAGCTTAATAAATATTACACTACTCAAAATAAGAATTTGTCAAAAGATGAGGGACTAGAAGTGCAAATTTCTCATTAGAAAACAACAAAACCGTTAAAAGAAGAAATCCAATTGTAAAAAATCTAAAACTTCTAAAAAAATCAACATACACAAATAAGATTTTGCAAAAAAAAAAAAAAAAAAAAAAAAAAAAATTGTGATATCATGTAGTATTATGTATTACGAGTTTAATTTTCAGCCTTACATAACGGTCCTAACAGACACTGAACCAAAATACTCTTGCTCCGCCACAATATGCTAGCAGTCCCGCCACAACCGTCGCCGTTATTATTCGCCGGCACTTCATTTACTGACCGCTCCTTCCGCCGTCTTTTCTGGCGGAGCAAGCTGAATTCCACTTCCCGCCGCGCAGCGCTGCCGGTTGCCGCAGTTGCGCGGGAGGTGGACGACTTCACAAAGTACTCCGGCTACGTGTTCGAGCTGAATTCGGCGGATGAGGAGTCTCTAACGGAGTACAATATTGCGAAAATTGCCGCGTTTTATCAGAAGAAACCGTTGATTGTTGTGCGTAGACTTATCCAAATCGGTTCTACTCTCGGCAAGTGGTTCGCCGTCAGGTACATGGATATTGTTAACGAACGCGCCGATGAGATGTTCAAAGTTAGTATTAATTATATCGGTATACATATTTTAGAATAATCATCTTCGTTATGTGTATTTGAATTTATTTAGTTTTTTTCCCTTGTAGATTAGAGCTGCAGAATTGAGGAAGATACTAGTACAGCTTGGTCCGGTATGCCTTATTAATTCAACTTGCAAATTTTACTTCAATAATTCTCCCAATAGTTTTATTTTAAGAAATAGTACGAGTACTTTTTATATGGTAGTGGCAATAGTAAGGTGGCTCCCTATTCATAAGCCTCGTTTTAAAATATCTTTTGCAGGCATATGTTAAAATTGCGCAGGCTATCTCATCTCGTCCTGTAAGTAACGAGTTGTTCAGCTAGTCAGTTTATCTCCAATTTTTTGCATTCACTTCCACTCAACATCCAGCAATTGTCTGCTGACAGAGAGAATTTACTTCCTTGCTGGACTAAATTGGCATTAGCTCCCCTTTCCATTTACGAATATTTGTCAACAAGTTCGAATTGTATGACATCTAGCAACAGAAGGACTGTGAAAATGAGAAATAGTTAGCACGATAGCAGCTAGCATGCTGGATTATAGATTTCATATTGAATTTAGTTCCTTTTTGACTGGAGATCTATGGTTTTCTGAAACTCAACTTTTTAGATTCTGGAAAGAAAAAAATGTAGAAAACAAAACTGCAGTTCTTAGAACTCGCTCATCTGCGAGTAGAAGCTGCTTGAAAATAATGGGATTCCAAAAATTCATTCTTCACTCTTCAAGTTATGCAACTATTAAGGTACAAAGATATCTTGAACTAAAATTCTGGCCATGTATCCAAAACATAAACTGATTCAGTTTGCAGCAATTTATTTTTACTTACTGTGAACAACAACAACAACAACAACTACCCAGTATAGTCCCACAAGGTGGGGTCTGGGGAGGGTAATATGTAGACAAGCCTTACCCCTACCCAAAGGGTAGAGAGGCTGTTTCCAATCGACCCTCGGCAAATAATGGGAAATTAAGTGCATGTAGCTCTCTGCAAGAATTAATTGTTTGAAGGTGCACACTCATAGTGACAGCACCCCATGTTTCACTGAAGTTAGTGATGTTCATCAAACTTATATTGCTTCTAGGATTTGGTACCACCGTTATATTTGGATGAGCTATCTCAGTTGCAAGATCGGATAACACCTTTTTCCTCGGAAGTAGCTTTTCAAATTATAGAGAAAGAGCTTGGCATGCCCTTAGATGTGGTGTTCTCTGAGATCTCACCGGAGCCTGTTGCAGCAGCGTCACTTGGACAGGTCTGTGAAGTAATGGGTTTCTTTTTCTTATATTTTAATTAGGCGGACTCATATTCACACTTAGTATAAAGCCAAGCGTGATAGCAACTAAATTTAAGTTCCATTTTTTAAGGTCTATCAAGCTAGGCTACGTTCTAGTGGACAAGTTGTTGCTGTAAAGGTGCAGAGACCTGGAGTTCGAAGTTCAATCTCCTTGGACATATTGATTTTACGTTATCTCGCAGGCTTAATAAGGAGGGCGGGAAAGCTTAATACTGATCTTCAGGTATTGCAGTACAAGTAATTCCTTGCTGAGAGGAAAAAATGGGTTGGGATGTGGAACACATAAATGGTTTAGGCTGCTGTGCATTCTTAGTGTGCACAAGCATCTATTTTCAACCATGACAAGACATATTCTTTGCAATTACTTGTCCTGAGAAAATTTTCTGTCCAATATACAGGCAGTTGTTGATGAGTGGGCCTCAAGTCTTTTTCGGGTATGCAGTTATATCTTAATCTTCCTTATATATGCGCTGTCCACATACTTGCTCTGATACTGTCTCTCATTTAAAACTTAGTCAACTGATCAAAACTTTCAGCTTTTTAAGTTCATATTTTTGTCACGCAAGAGGAATCCCCCCCCCCCCCTTCCTTATTAGCCGGTTAGTGGGTTTTGTGGATTATCATGGATTAAGCTTCTAAATGATACGATTAAATGATGGAAAGAGTTACATAGATAGACTCAGGAACATTGAAAGGATGATAGTGAACTAGTTTGGGTTTATACACTATAGATCTATTACTAAGTTTAAATTATATTTGAAAAGATTGATGGGACTTAACAGGGAGAAAAAGAAGGATCTCTACATTGATACTCCAAAATATGATAGTGTCAAGAAAAATATTCATATCATAAATACATAATTACATAGAGGAGAATAGTTGGAGGAGATACAAAGGACCTTCCTTTACGCCAATGATTTCCTTGATCCTATACTTGCTTATCCTAATTGTGGATGAGTTAACTACTCCTACCGTATAAGGGATGAGGTTTTATGGTGCATGGTATATGCAGATGATATATTGATGAAAGTAGCAAAGGAGTTTGTCAAAGTTAGAACTATGGAGAATACTTGAGAGTAAGTTTTTTAGGATAAGAAGTAAGATAGAAAGTAAGAATATATGAACTGCAAATTTAGCTCAAATAAGAAGAATGAAGGTGAAGTGAGATCAAATGAACATTTTTTTTTGAAGCCATGTAAGATTGGATAATCACATTTGACAAAGGACGCAAGAAGCAGATATGGAAAATAAAATGGAACAAGATTGCTTGAGATGGTTTTGCCATGTTCTGTGTAGACGTTCATATGCACAGGTCCATAAGTATGACAATACGATGATTGAAGATTGGGGATAGAGAAGCAAAGGATCCATATAGGTTATAATTAAAGTAGTCATAGTTTGAGATTTAGAGTGCCCTAATTTGCCTTCAAAGGTAATCATTTAATATTGAAATAAAATGGACCCAGATAGCAAATGGATATAGAGGATTCATATAGCTGGCTCAAATCCTCATGTACACATATCTATAGACTAGAATCTGTGTTTGCCTACATACACACACACACAAACACAAATCGAACTAACAATAATTACTTGTAATAATATAGAAGGAGGAATATTCTTAGTGCTTTATATTGAATACAGGTGATCAAATTGAATGCAGGAGATGGACTACAAACAAGAAGCACAGAATGGAGTCAAATTTCGGTAAAATAGTCAATCTACCTGAATGCATCCTGTATAAGAGTTCTGAAATCTGTTGTTCCTTGCATACCTTTAATCTACTTTTAAATCCAGTCTCACTTAGATTGTTGTGATGAGGGAGTTTGCATTTTAAAAACCTCACAGATTCACTGCTTTTTATGGTTAACGACAAGATAAGCAATTGGCTCCAAGGTCTTTTACAGAATTTACCGTTGATTTTTGAAGTTTGTGAATGACTAGCTTTGATCATGAGATAAATATATCAAATGTGTTAAATCTTTTTTGTTCCCTATTATGACTAATGCTGATTTGGAGCTGTCCATTATATAATAATACCTCTCCTTTTTATTTATTATTTTGTTGTGTTGAAAGTTTCTGATACTGCACCAAGCTTCGGGAATTTAAGAGGGTCAACCGGTGAGTAGTGTTTTTGAAGCTCAAATCAGGTGCATGAGAAGAAATTTTAGAGAATGCTTAATGGATTATCTATTGCAATCAGCTTCTGTTGGTCGCATACATTCTCGCAAAAGCTTTGTAATTGGTTGATATTTCTGTTGAAACACTGATCTAATAATTTGCAATTTTAAGCCTTTCCCTTAAATTAATGTGTAAAACCCGGAAACCTTTCTTAAAACACTATCAACTAAATCTGAAAGTATTTTTTTTAAGCATTTTACTCATTATTATGAAGTATGGTTTTGACCCTTTCCCTTCTGCGAGTTAAGGAAAAAATCTAAAAAATAGAAAGATAGCCTCCAATGTTTCTCTGGTTAATGAGGTGGTTAAGCAGCAGCCAGCAGGTAGGGAGAGAAGTATTTCTTCCTATCCTCTTCAATGAGCCAATGAACTCACTCTCTCTCTCTCTCTATATATATATATATATAGAGAGAGAGAGAAAGGAACTTACGAAACTCCGGTAGACAAATCCTGCGTACTAATTTTCCTTTATTTGGCTTTTTGATGCGTTGAGACCAAGAGGAAATGACCTTGTTCATGCACATGCCACACTAAGCTACTTTGGGATATCATATGAAAACATCAAAAGTACATACGGGAACGGAAATATCATAAAAATGAGGGAGGTAAAACTCGCCTAAAATAGTTGAAAGCATGAAAATAATGAAAAAGCACATTAGAGGAATGTGATCTCAATCTGATTTCACCTGAAATCGTGAACAATTATTTAGGATCAGGTCCATCATGAATGTCCTCTTTTGGATATGGGCATATGGCAATTTGGTATTTCTTATAAAGATACCCGAGGCGGATCCAGAATTTTAAGCTTGCGGGTTCCTATAACAATCTCAAGTTAATCTACAAGATAATTGGACCAACTAACTGGGTTCCAAGCTAAATATTCTTATACTTTTAATGATTTTTTAGAATAAAACAGGGTCTATGCAAAAGTTACTGGGTTCACGGAAACCCGTACCGTTTGCTCTACATCTGCCCCTCAAAGATACTAGCCAACTTTTATTAGATGTTCACTCGCGCGGAGAAAAGTTCCATGCACCATGTGAAAAAGAGTTGATTATCATAGTTTGTGCATCCTATAATATGGGAGAACCAAAAGACTAACTCCATTCGGTGACTTTTGCGATCGCCCTCACTAAACCAACTTGAATCTGAACTACGATTCAGATCAAGTCTTACTGAAATAGGATTTCCTTTTCTTGCCATATGCCCTTAGACTTTACTTTTTCCCTTTTTTTCTTTCCGGTCCAAATATTTATTCTCGGAGGTCTTCGTTTCCATGTAGAAGCAAACTCTCCAAATTTATTACCATCCTTTCCTTCAGTAATCTTACAACGAATAGGAATTTTTCCACTGTAAATTCGTATGGAGCAATCAACAAATTCCGGCAAAATAGAAGATCTATGTAACCAAATTTTCGTGTTAAAAGAAGATCTCTCTTCTTCTTCTTCTTTCACAAGAGGAGTGCATCAACAAAACTTCCCTTCCATATAGATCGTCATGGCATGAACTAATTTCTTCGCTTCAGTTCCGCCCATAAAGCTAGCTCGTACTCCTCCTCCTCCTTCTCCTTTAGGATAGGATCCTCCTTGGTCCTTTTTGCATAACACTCTCGTAAGGAGACCTTTTCGAACCGCAGCATGGGGGATGTCCTCTCTCTGGCCCTGGCTCTATTGTTCTGAGGATGCCCTTTCTTTACTAGAGGAGGAGGAAAAAAGACACTTACATACATAATTCTTGAGGTGATCTATATTAGTCGGTAGAATTTTTTTTAATCTAGCAAAATGAAGGAAATAATGCTTTTCTTAAGGCAATCCATAAGTCAGAAATAGAATGAGGCAGAGAGAGGACCCCTCGGAATGGTATGTGGGCCTTCCTCAAGCAATCCCCTATGACTCAGCCTTTGTTCTTGAGCAAAAGCGTCCTCCTAAAAGACTGACCCATCCGGTGACTTTATTTCCAACAATTACAAAAATTTTGTACTTGCTTACTAGGTTGATTATGCATGCTTCATCTAGCACCAGTGGAATTTGATTGTATGGTACTCTTTAGTTTGTAACTGCAGATTCGTGCATCTACTAAGTTAACAGGGAGAAATCTTCTTTTATTTATCCATGATCTAAACATCTCATAAATTGCATGAGCAGGCAATTGTATGGTGTAATACAAGACGTTGTGGTTCCAGAAATGTATTTGGCACAAACAACTCGGAAAGTGCTCACTATGCAGTGGATTGAGGTACAACTACATACCAGTAGCTATAAGCATACAGTCACGTGATAATTATGTTCGGTGAGATTTTGTGTTAGCCCGTGACAATTATGTTGGACATTATATTATCTTTCCGAAAGTAGCAGTTGGATTTCTTCCACACAAATGTCAAAGTCAATAAAGACCTGATTAGTATAAATGCTGGGAAAAAAATGATTTTTGAGATTTTCTTACAGAAGGGCACCGATCTTGAGAACATTTTGTGTCTTCCTTATACTTGCTGCTCTGATTGAAACATCTCTTTTTGTGATTTCTATGGCTTTCTGACAGTCCCTGACATTCAGGCCCAGAAGGGAAAGGTAAAGAGGATACTTGACTGGGAGTTTCTTTAGATTAACATATTGACTAGTTGATGTGCACTACCTAGTTAGGGGGGAGACGAGCACCAACACAACATTTAAAGAGTTGCATCCAAAGAGGTCTAAGTTAGACTAAGGTTTACATCTCTATTAACTTGGATAAAACGTTTGAGAATCTCGTCATTTCCTTTGAAGAATTTCCTTTTTTTAATTGGTTTCATATTAAGGTATTACAGATAAATACAGTAGCTCCAATAGCACCAACATGATCTCATTTGGTTCTTTGACATATATATGTTAGCAGCAACATGAGAGTGTCAATGATCTTTTTATTTAGGTCACATGAGGTGGCATATCTTATAGCCAACAACTGGTGTCTATTTTCCCCCTCCCGGGGTGTTAAGAAACTTAGACATATTGCTCATGTTACTACACCTTTTTCTTGGCCAGGGGCAAAAGTTGGCTGGGGTCAAGGATCTTTATTTGGTTGAGGTAGTTCATGAAACTCATTTCCTCAATGTTAATCTGTTTTTCAACGTTGAACCATACTTTAAAGTGAACTTAATGTTCACAGGTAGGGGTTTATTGCTCATTCAATCAACTTCTAGAGTATGGATTCTATCATGCAGATCCACATCCTGGAAATCTATTTCGTACATATGATGGGAAACTAGCTTACTTAGGTACTTCATTTATTTTCATTTCTCAATGCGCATGCTGGATGCCATCTTTTAACTAAATATATCATGTTGGAAACCTTTTGTACAAGCTATGTATCCAAACATATGCTGGTAACCTTTTGTACTTGCTATTTTTTCAAATATATGTTGGTAACCTTTTATACATGCTGCTTTCCTTTTTCCTTTCTTACTCTAGCGTTTGTCATTTTTTTCTTAAGGAGAATGTTGAAATGTCTACTTTGTTTAATACGATTAGCTTTCATGAATTGGTTTTAGCTATTGTCTTATAGCTCACAAATGAAAATGCTGCTGAGAACTCAAAGTAGCTATCTACATGGATACTCAAAGTATCATATTTGAATGTCTTATGAAAGTGTATGTGAGAACAAACTTCTCTGTGTTTCTGGGGTTCTTTCTGATGTTCATAGTTATTCTATGTTTTAGTGTTAGAATCTCATATCAAAAGTGTTTGGGTTATAGTCTCCTTATATCGACTTGGACAATCCTCACCACCTGAACTACCTTTTGAGTTTGACTCTGGCCCAAGGTTAACTTCGTATCAAAATGAGATTCATCCATGATGTTGGACCCAATCAATGTTGGCCACCCAAGTTATATTACTTCACACTCCAGATGTCCAGTCGTGGGGGAGAGGAAGTGTTAGAATTCCACATTGATTATGTGTATTGGTTGTAGTCTCCTTATATGGTCTTGAACAGCCTCACCACTTGAGCTAGCTTTTGGTTTGAGTCAGACCTAAGGTCTATTTTCTTAAAGTTAGTTGATAACAATATGGATATTTTGTCCCAGTTGAGTGCCTTAGCTTTAGCTACCTATCATCAATTGCTTAACTTAAACTTGCTTTCAATCCCAGACTTCGGTATGATGGGTGAATTCAAACAAGAATTTCGTGATGGTTTCATTGAAGCATGTCTCCATCTTGTGAATCGTGATTACAGTTCATTGGCCAAGGATTTTGTCACTCTTGGGTATTATTATTATCTTCACTACTCAAAGCAAGGTCCTTCCTTAATATTAGAAAGTTGCTTAGTTCTGCTACATATATGCTTTGACAGGCTTATTCCACCCACAAGTGACAAGGCTGCAGTTACAGAAGCTTTAACAGGTTTTGTCCTTTATTTTGATATTT
The DNA here is from genome assembly GCA_032618575.1 of Nicotiana noctiflora. Classification (NCBI taxonomy): domain Eukaryota; kingdom Viridiplantae; phylum Streptophyta; class Magnoliopsida; order Solanales; family Solanaceae; genus Nicotiana; species Nicotiana noctiflora. Next base: position 57,672 of record JASVEL010012776.1, read on the forward strand.
ATTAGCTCTAAAGTTATATGACTAGACCTAGAAAGTGATATACTTGTTGGGTTCTTCTTTACTGATATGATTTTCACCATTAGGTGTTTTTCGGGATGCTGTCGCCAAAGGAGTCCGTAATGTAAGCTTTGGAGATCTTCTCGGAGATTTGGGAATCACCATGTAAGCGCTTTTCATGATTACTCCTTCCGATTGAAATTGAACATATCTTTGGTTTCCTGCGATTACCTTTTCTTATGTGATGTAATTTGGTCTTATTTCACTTGTGCTTTTATCATTTCTTACTTTCTAAGTTTGTGGAAGATGTATATCTCATGGAGCATGCTGTGATGAGGATAGGCCCGGAGAAGGGAGCTTCTCTAAATAAACAATTTAAGAAGGAAAAGAAACATGTTTTAAAAGATGTATCATATTAAAGGCACTAATCCTTGTTTAGTTTATTGAACAAGCTTAGTGGTCGATCTTGATCTGGATTCTGAGCTGATCTGCTAGATTACCGGATAGAATATTTGTGCTTCTAGCCAGTTTTTTTCTTTCAAAATTCCAAGTCTGAGATATTGACATCCTTATTCTCTTTCTGTCACCATAAAATATATATATAATTAAATCAAATATCCATATTAAAACTAGTAGCAGTGGAGGATGTTCAACCCATTGACTATATGCTACATCTGAACTCATTAACTATATGCTACATCCTCAACTGCTACTAGTTTTAATGTAGGCCTTATATAATATTTTATACAATTTTAATACATATGTAGGGGGGGGGGGGTGTGAAAGTAACTCAAATTTTAAAAAAGTTTAATTTTGAATGCCCAATGGGTTCAATGGTAAGAACCAAGAGGTCAAACCCGTCAGAGTTAAATCCTGGATCTACCTCTTCGTAATAATGCACCCATCTTCTTGAAATCATAGATCCGCCCCTTTTCTCAGGACAATGAAGTATTACAATGGGAGTTACATGCACTGTTGCATGTCGGACTATATGGCTTTTCGAAACGAATGAACTTGCTTGATAGAAAATCTGGAAAACCTTATCATTCATATTGAGATCATTGATGATAATTTTCAGAGATGCTCTTTGTTGTCTGGATAATGCCTTAGTAGATATTGGTTTTTCTTATGAGGACACCAAATGCCACATCTATCATTTGCTCTTTGCAGTATTCTTTTATTTTTTTATTTTTTTTAATAAGTTTTGCCAAAATCTTTGATTACAGGTACAAATTTAAGTTTCAAATACCTTCTTATTTCTCTCTTGTCATCCGAAGGTAATTTGGCATGTAAAGTTTCACAACAAAAAGAATCATTAGGGATTAGTTTGTTTTCAATTTCCTTTGTCCCGTTTATTCTGTTGGTGACTGATGTCATGTGCTGATGCTTCTGAGACATCTAGCCTCGCTGTATTGGAGGGAATTGCTATTGGCATCAATCCAGAATACAAAGTTCTGGGCAGTACGTATCCATGGATTGCTCGAAAAGTACTAACTGACAGCTCACCAAAACTGAAAGCTTCTTTACGAGCACTTCTTTATAAGGTATATGCAAATGTGATCTCTTATTCTTTTTCTTAGCACCAATTCCCAGCTGTCCCCTTGCAGAAGCAACTTGATTGACCTCGTACAACTTCATGTTTCTGACCTCCAGTCAAATTTTTGGTGCCACAGCTGGACCACTAACAATTAATTTTCCTAGACGAGGAAAAGTCATGAATCTGTACTAGTCACGTTCATGAGTTCAAATGATTTAATTGGAAATGACTCTCAAGTATCTTATGGCTTGTGCTTTTTGCATGAAAGAGGGTTGTTTTTCTTCTCCTTTGATATGGAAGAAAGGGATGATTTTTAAATATTTAATTATCAATTTGATGTAATAATGTGCGATGAGCTAGGTTTCAATCATGTATGGATGCAGCTATGCTAGCAACACCTTTTTCTTTCCTCTCCTTTTTCTTTCTCATTGTCTTTCTGGGAATTGCTAAGCATTGTATTCGACACAAACAACTAATTGTGAATTCTTTGAAGGGGCTTTCTTCAAAGAAATCAAAGACTAATTTATTAATGTTAGGTAGAGACATATCAAGCTTCAAGCATGAGACAGTGTACAGAAGTTTTACTGGTTATGGTGTTATTAACCTAATAAATTTTGTAACTGCAAGTTTAACTGTTTATGTACTCGTGGAAAATTCTAATTCCATATACTCTTATATTAGGATGGTCAGTTCAGGATTGATCGACTGGAGTCACTCTTATCAGAGGTACACTTTGTGATATATATTTTGTCGCATTTATATTTGTCATCATACGTCTGACAATTAACTAGTGTAAGTTAGATGCTGCAGCTGAATCTTGTGTTCTTCTTGATATGCGAGTTACATATGAGAAAATTGGAAATCTGTATTTCATAGTTCCACCATATTAGTTACTAGTATTTGTTTCATATACAAGTGTAGATTCTGAATCTCTCTTCATAACAGTCTCTCCGTGCCAAGACAAAGAGAACACTGATTAACAAGCAAAATGGTGAGACGGACTTGAAGGTCGTTATCAAGCAAATTCTTTCTTTTACACTGGATGATAAGGTATTCTATCTCAGAAAATATGACACTATTAAACAGTCCAGAAGCTGGATTGCACCTGAAAATAAAGAAAATAATACACATACGCACTTCTTATTAGTTCATTTGTTTATTTTCAGGGTGCCTTTGTCAGAGAACTTCTACTTGAGGAATTTGCCAAGGTATGGACCACTGTTTGAAATTACAAAAATTCAAGCAAACTTTTCATCAATGCTCAGCACCTTCGTTTGACTTAATTCAAACAGGTGATAAATACTGTAGTGGGTGGAAATTCTTTTGCCTTGAATGTAGATGAATAGGAAAAGACCCTATACCAATATAATAGAAATAATTGTTTGGTCAAATCTGTATGCTGTTTCAGCTTGATAACGTGTCAGTCAAGTTTTCTATTTCAATGGATTCTAGTGACAGACAAACTGATTTGCATCATTAGTACTCGCAGTTGGTTGGTGTTTCTGATTCTCATATTATTGATGATTTGGGAATTCTTTTCTTTGTTCTTATTCCAAAAATAAATACCAGTAGGAGTACTAGAGATAACAAAGAGATAAAGGATAGGTGAAGAGAGGCTTCACTATCATACTGGTCGTTTGTGGATGGAAATCCATCTGACAATGCATGAATGCAAGACCCAATACTTTTTAGGAAAGCAAGATACTGCTCAATCACTGAACATGACATGGAAATTTAAAATATCCTGTACAGTCCCAAAACCAGTGCCCTTGATGATGTCAAGAGTCTGCATTCCTCATTTTCACGTGGAATCAGTATGTGTACTAATGTGAATAATCTAAGAAACTCAAATTGGCGAATTTTCACTTCATTTGGTGTGTTGAAAAGTGGTTATAGCTTAACTCCCTTTCCATGTTGGTTGGTTTCTGATATTGTGTCCAAAATTTCCAGAATGCTACTCTTTCACTGCAATTTTCATCATCCGCACTGGTTGTATTAGGAAGTCACTCTTTTCTCCAATTTACAGGGTATGGATGCACTTGGTATTGCAACTCTTGATTCAGTAGCCAATGCAGTTGCAGCTAGGCTACCGTTCTCTCCCTCCCGACCATCTTCATTGACTGATGAAGATATTACTAATCTAAGAAATCTGCAACGTCTGATACTGTTGATATCAGGACTTAGAGAGAATGAGAACCCCAGCATGGTAAGAGATTCTTGCAAACAAAAATAGACGTGTGTTTTCTTGCAGTTGATATAGAACCACCACGATGCACAATATGGTAAAAGTATCGAACAGTTTTTTGTATGGATTACTATTAGTTACACATGTTTATCACTGTTAATAATAGCGCGAGAATATCCATGGTTACCTCCCATAACATGCTGTATTCTCGAAGAAAAACGCATTCAGACATGCAAACATTTATTATGATCCATGAACAACTAAGATATTGGAACTTGGAAACACCTGAAAAAGCATCAGTTTAATAATGAGAGTTCAGTATCTTCTTATTTCCATAAGAATGTTCTCCCTATTTTACATGTCTTTGAAATTTCCAAAGTTTCATTATGAATATTGATGTAGTGGCCCCTCAAAGACCAATTCCGAGCCTTGCAGTGTATTGCCACACTATGACAACATAATCACACTGCTTGCTCTTAATTAGCTGCGAAAGATCAGATTTATTTCATGATGCATGCTTGAACATGCATGGAAGTCCAAGAAGATGTTTCTCTCCAGCTGAGAATTCTGCTTCACATTTCACCATCTTGGTCTCCAAGCTCCTAGACTCGTTACTTTTTCTTTAAAAGAAATAATCTTCCAGTTACAACTGTTATGTTCTTATGTTATCTGTACATCCCTGTGCATTTATAAAACTAGATTTAACTAGGGATACCACAGTACCAATCATTTCAGTGCCAAGTTGATGTTTATGATTATTGCACAATTACTTGATATGTTAGTAAAACGTGGACTTATAACTTATTATCTATAGAAGGTTAAAGGAGTTGGCACGTCCAAAGAGCAGATGATATCTTTGAATGGAGCACCTGTATCTCTTCAGCAATTTGAAGCTGTCCAAGAACTTCTCCCCCTCCTTTCAGTTCTACCTGAGGTAAAGCTCAAGACATTTATTATCTCCATAATATAAACCAACTTTATAACTCGTCGCTTCTTTATGATGGCAGTGATAGTGTGTATCTCCATAATTCTAATCCAGTCTTTTAGCTGTTGTTTATAGAGAAAAACTGATTCAGTAATTTTTGAAAGAAAGAAGGGTGACAGATGTCATGAGAGCTTAACTGCTTAAGTAAGCCTAATGATAAGAAAACTGGGCCACACCCCTTTAATTACCTCTCTTACACTAATATACTATTTTCCCACCAGTTAACTGTATGATTTCTCTACAGTAAAAGATATTTGATGGCATAAACCAATGGCCCAGCTTAAGTTGATAGGTTTATATTACGGTGTTTACTACAATTTGATGGCTTATGTTTAAAACTTGATCCTCTCATTTTACAATATAAGCTACACTTTTTTGTCAATCTCTTTTTCCAGTTTAACTGCCTTCGACAGCAAATGGTAAAATACGTGCCAAACTCCCAAATTGCTAATAGATGGGTTTTGAAAACAAGCAGGAAACACACTTTTTTATAACCAGAAACAAAATGCACTTATTTGCGTGAAGACTATTTTGTAGCTTTTGCAGGTTTTACTAATGGATGCATGTATTTTGCAGCTTCCACAAGATATGCAACAACGGTTGCTTCTCTTGCCTGCTAATTTCGCTGGAAAGCTGGCTTCCCGAGTCGCTGCAAGGACGTTACAGAGGGTATTCTTGTGAAATATTTCAGCTTTCACCACTGTAGAAAAAGAAAAGTAAGACATTCAAATTTGGTCCTCGTCAAAGAGCTTTTTGAGGTCTGTGGCACAGTGGGAGTGAGCAATTATCTTATCAAGTAGGCCATTCCAGAGCGAAAAGATCTTGGTTGATTTTAACATAAAAAGTCGAGAAGCTCAATTTCCTGAAGCTATGAGTTGCAACAAATACAGAAAGATCTGAAATTATATAGGTAGTAAGAATATAGCATGGAGGCAAAATGTAGGAACCATTTGGTAATTCTCCGATTACAAATACACGGCTGATACCTCTCAAAATTTGCACTGCTGCTTCTTTTTCTTGTACCATTCAAGTTAAGTGTACAAAATTTTCTAGACGAAATGTAAAAACAAATAAGACCTCGTGAATGAGCTTAGAAGCTTGGCCATGAGAACTCAATGAAGTCTTTTTAATAGAAAATCTTCTTTTTATTCAAATTTTGCTACATAAAGGTGTTGAAGTAGCTGAAATGTGCCATCTGCCTCACTGGGAAAGGGAGGATACTGTCTTCCACAAGAAATATAGGGTTTCCTTGGCTGGATTATTTTGCTTGGTGATGTACCGAGGCTGATGCCGTTGGCTGCTCCAGAACGTGCATATTTTGGACTTCTGTTGGTCTATAATTGATGAAAACACCATTATATACAGTGCTCTATTCAGCAATACAGGGAATATAGGATGTCCCTGCATAACTTCTCGAAGGATTTTCGAAACAATCGGCTCTTTTTCTCAAATTTTACTCTTAGCTTCGAAGCAAGATGTTGTCTAATTAGACCACGAATTACAAATGTCTAGAAAAGTTCTATTGCTATTTCACGAGGCAATCCACATTGATGTAATGAAAGTGAAGGACCCACAACAATGACGAACACCCTGAATAATCGACTCGTTTGCCTTAAATTACATCAGAAAATGACTTGTAAACTTTATTATGACCGTCCTTCATTGGTTGTCCCTGGATTCCATTATCAAGAAGTGTATCCACGACTTCTTGTATTAATTTCTCCCAGACACATTACTAATTCTCGTGGTGTAGAAATACTTGTTGTTAATAGATTGGTAAGTGAGATAATCAGGAGTAGCTTCTTAGTAGCCAGAAATGGTTGTGGCTTGAAAGAGCGAGATGGTAGTTTTCTTCCTTTTCTTGTTTTATTTCCAGCGAGTTCCAGGCAATAAACCGAAAAACAAAATGTCGATTGCCTTGCCATTGACAAAGGCAATCGATTATCTCCCTACTGAAACTGGAACAAGAACCATTTAATTGCAGCGCTGAATACATTCAATTTCCTCCATCTGGTAAATCTACATAAAGCATACGTGAAGCATGACATACACAAATGTCCGCGTGGTAATCCTTAGAATGTATCGTATGCGCATCAATCAAAAAAATAACCATACGAAATTACTTTGCAATTCTTTGAGATTTAAAAGCGCCATTTTAGTAATCGATAAGCCACTGAGAAACTAGAAATTACATAGAAAGAGTAGTCTAGATCACAACTTTCAATAGTCCACGCTATGGTCATGCAACTATAACGATAAATGCTTTATAGTCCATCTTGTGGTCATACAACTATAGTGATAAATGCGCACAAGATAGTAATGACCAATCTGAGGTCGCGTGTATCTCAAGGTTTTGGTGTGCTTCTCCTACCACGATTACAGTTAATTGGTGCAACTCCTGCTGCGACTAGGTTCAGAATAGGTATACCTCCTAGATCAAAATAGGATACCTTTCCAATTCTTTTCTGTTTCTGCTGTAATATTTCTCTTGAATTTATCCGTCTTAGGATTATTTCATATTCTTCGACACCCCTAACAAGCCCTATTGACTCCAGCTACTCAGATATTCTGACTACAAATAAACACTTCGGGCAATGCGATGTGCAGATTATTGTTCCTATTGAACGTGTAACATTTGCCTGCTATAAACCTAAGGGGAAAAAACCATTCTTTCCAAGCAAGTTTACAAAATAAAAACGACAAGTATTTACTAATCAAAAGAAGTTAACATCACCATTACCCCTTTGTGAGCAGGATAATATTCATGAGCTAAGACCATAATCAAAGAGAAACGGGAGATATAGGTCAACTTTTCTTTTTTGGGATAACATATCACACCACCTTTTAATGCATAGTTATCTTTAAATCTCAATTTAGTTTGTCTTTGTTTCAGGGGTTTCTTTGGTCAAGGGCCAGGGTTGGAGGAGAATTGAGACAATAATACACCAAGTAAAATTTCCTGATATCTGTAAATTATGTGCTCAGCTTTCCATTGATTCTGGCAAGAAGCCAGATGATAAAATAGCAAAGCAAAACTCTTCACATATTCACGAGGATATATATCTCCCCAGGATTTTATCAGAAATTCCTATTAACACCCACAAAACTGCACAAAGTACTCCAAGTAAAGAAAAACAAAAAAATCCATTCTTGGATTTGGCCGAACTACTTGAAGCTGCAGAGGTATTACCTGCAGCAACATTCATGTTCCTGGCATTTAATTTCATCCTACTAAAGCTAGACATACGCTCAAAGGCCCTGTTAACTAGAGCACTTTCAGCAGCTGAAGCAGGCGTGGTGGGTATAGAATCCACGAAAGCCCACAAATTAGAGGAGATCCACGATTGTGCACCATCATCTTTTTTGGCTATTGGATTTTGATTTGCGCCCACAGGATGATTTGTATTATTATCATATACCACACCTAAACATTGCCAAAACTTGCTAAAGTTAGAATAAAATCTAGCAATAACAGCAGAAGAGCTCTTGAAGCTGGCTCAAACTCCCCCATTTCCACTTGGGCAAAAGAGTTCTTGCCATGCTGAAGATGACATGGTTATTCAATACCATCCATCTGTCCATGAGCTCCACTAAGTCAGATAACATAGAGAATGTGTTTTACACAAATATTGAAAAAGTATGACACTATTAAGGCATTAGCCAAGCAAAACTGGCAGCACCGCTATATGGAATTCTTTGAATACCTGAAGTTGCTTGATGAACTGATTGGTCTCCTTCAATGGGGTTAAAGACGTTGAAACTTTCGTCATGCCTCCACAATTGATGGTTTATCTGGTTTTCATGATTCAATTGCATCTGCCGGTTGTTCATCACGTCATTTTGGAAAGTGCTCATGTATGTAGTGGAATCTGGGTATGCAATCCCATTCACAAAGTTGTTCATATATAGTTCAGCATTTTGCCCCACCTTTGTCCCCTCATTATCAAGAAGCAAGTGTGCATCATGATACAGGTCAAACTCTCCTAAGCCATCGAAGTCATCAAACTGCACAGTCTCCACGTTTCCAGCAGGCTTGTCGAAGATTTGACCATTTGGTGCTTGATTATCAAAGTTTTGAATAGAGAGCGCATAATCATCGAAGTTTTGAACACTCGGTTCTGGACCAAGAAGATCATCCATCTCCAGAAAGTCTTCCAGGAAATCCTCTTCCACCGCAGGTAGCGCCTTTGCAGGATTCACAGGAGCAGATGAGACCTCTGCTGCCTCATGCAACTGCAATTGTGATGTGCCTGATTGTGTCAGGTCAAAGCTTGTGTTCGCATTATACTGCTGGCAGCTTGGGCCAACAACAGCACAATGATTGTACAAATTAACTTCCATTGAGGACTGATCTAGCAAGGTACTTTCAGTATCTTCCTCTTGTACAAGCTGATCCAATGCATAGTCGTTATCGACAAAGAAAGGCTCAAGAAGCACAGGCTCATCATCTGCAATACGTTTCAGCAGTTCCTCAAGTGCATCATCAGCAGCAGCTGGAACTTCATTAACGTGCTTTGTGGAATTCTCCTGCTGAACAGAGACTTCGGCTACCGGACACTCATCATCAGCCCAGTCCTCCTCTCTAAAAGGTGCACCATATTGCTCACCATTCTTGGGGCCAGGCCCGCTCTTCTTAAAGACCTTGTAAAGTGCATAGTAGTCCTGTGCATTCTCACATCTTTTCAGCTCTTCTTCATCCATGGTATATTCATGCATCACCCAATCTGTCCGTTCACCTACAGGTGCCCGGCCTTTATAAAAGACAAGTGTCTTCTTGACTCCAACTGCACGAGAGTTGCATGTAATAATACGATCCTTTCCAGTAGCTTTCCAATACCCGTGCTTTGTTGCCCTGTTTGACCGTGCTCCGTTGGGATATTTTCGATCTCTGGGACTAAAGAAGAACCACTGCCTGTCTCCAGTTTTTAACTTGGACAAATCTGCAATTCAAATTTGCAAAAGCAAACAGTCAGTTAAGAGTTCAGATGATTAAAAGATGGTCATGAAAGTACATCAACCCAAATATGAGTATCAATCAGCAACAATTAGTTTCAGACAATTGAAGAGAATAAAATATTGTATGAAATTCAAATTAGGAAGCATGTCAAGAGAGGAAAAGCCATCAAACAAACAAAGAGAAGCATGAGGAATTTAGAATACAATAGCTATACATGGAACATGATTACTTCCATTAATATCGAAGAATCATAAATATACTTATGTGCGTGTCAAATACTGATAATGATACATCCTTTCTTTTCTCAAAATTAAACTACTGAGAGCTTATATATGCCCTCGATCTCCATTCTTATTCGTCCCTCAGTTCACACAAACTTTGATCACAATATACACAAAAAACACATGACTCAAAGTAGAACCTATCTACCCCCCCCCCCAAAGGCCTGGGCCAAAACCAAAACCAAAAAAAGAAACAGTAAACCTTTAATAGAAACTCAGAGTTACGCAAAAAACCATCTTTATGACAAATCTACTTCACCCCAAATGAATATTTGTCAAGCAAACAAACACATTAGAGGCATGATGACTGATATTCCTTGCACAATGCATAGCACATAAACATCACATATAATCCTTCAACCAGTACACACCTTCATCCACAGAGAGAATTAAGAACGCAAAAAGGGTAAAATCATGCCAAACAATAAAGTCAACAACAAAAATACTCCAGAAAGAAAACAATACAAGTATACAACACCCAGTTAAATCACAATCCTCAAAAACAAAATCACAAACACAACAAAACAACACACTTCACACGCCAAAACCCTACAAAAAACAGTCACTCACATAATCAAATCAATTCAACTCCTTAAACAACACATACAAATCTAATCTTTCCAATTATAATAACAAAAATCTAATATAGTAATAGAATTGATACATACCAGGCAAATCCTCAGGGTCCCACTTGTACACATCAGTCTCAGCAATAGCATCAAGCAAGATCCGGCGCCGACAGATCTTCCTCTTCAAGTAGTACACAACAAGCTCCTCGTCTGTCGGGTGAAACCTAAACCCAGGTGGAAAAATATCAGTACTTTCTCCAAAAACCTTAATCTCTTTACAAGATGATGATGATGATGACGGGATTGATGAATCCACCAAAAGCTTCATATTTTCTTCAAAAAATCAATAGAATTACACTGTATATATGAATATGTGGCTGTGATTGTAGAGGAAAAAATGTAAAACTGAAACCCTAGAAAGATGAAATTGAGAAGGGTCGATTGAGGAAAATGACCCTAAGAGGTGGGAGCGTAGAGTTGATTGGTCAAATAAGAAATAGCGAAGAAAATAATACCCCCGCGATTGTTTTTGGGGGGGGGGGGTTTTGGGGGGGAGGGGGTGTGAGGAAGGTTCGTGGGAAATAAAGGAGAGTTCTTTTGGTAGGAATTTGGTTGGAAAAAAAAATTGTGAAAAAAAATTTCAAGTGAAAATGTTATTTGAAATTTAGAGTTGTGTTTGAACATAAATTTTAGTTTGGATTATTTTTGAAATTTTGTGAGTGATATAAGTGAAAATTTGAAAAATAATTTTTTTGAGTTTTTAAAATTTTTGAAAATATCTAAAATGCATTTTTTCTAAATGTAAATTTTACGAATAAACGTTGAATTTAAAAAAAGTAAAAAAAAAATTGGAGAAAAGGAAGAAAAAAAAGTTTCTATCCAAACGGGCTCCTGGTGCGACTATGAGCCCGTTTGGACATACAAATCTTTTCGCTTTTTTCCGAAATCAGTTTTTGACCATAAATTTTTAATTTTTATTTGAATTTTAATTTTAGAAATTTTCAAAAATTTTAAAAATTTTAAAAAGCTATTTTCAAAATTTTCACTCAGATCATTCACAAAACTTCAAAAACAACCCAAATTATATCCATGTACAAAACACAACTATAATTTTCATATAACATTTTCACTTGAAAATTTTTTACTTTTATTTGAAATTTTACAATTCTTATATCCAAAAGCCCACTAGGTTTAGTGAGATTTGAGTGGGGTTCATGTATTATGAATATTATTATGAATTAAAATAAGGTTTTGTTATTTTAGAAAATGGAAATTTGCTTTTTCTTTAAAATATGTTTAGTGAAGAGAAAATTGTACAACGAATAGAAGCAAGTGAGCTGACTAATTTGGAAAATTTGGGACTAAAATAACCTTTGATTCGTTCCAAACTCCAAAGTAAGGTTGTCCATTTGGGGCAAATTCATGTATACCATAAAGGGTAGTGTCATGGTTTTTTGCCCAAAATATTAGTCGCATAATTGGGGACAGTATATTGCCAAAAAAGTTCAAAATAATATTAGTGAAAGATATTATTACTCATATATGTTATTATCTTTATGACAAAAAGATGAGATGTTTTGTAGTCCTCCAATTAATTTTTTCTTTTTTCAAACTTAATTTAATTAAATTAAATTGATGTAATATTTAAAGTAAAAATTTAGATATTTAAAAATTACACAAAAAATTACTAAAACATTTGTCAGTATGATGAAAAAAATATATGCCAAAATATAGACCAAAGTTTATATAGTTTGAATCTTAAATACAAAAAAAATTACATAAGTTAAAACAGAAGGAATATTATGTTTTTTTAGTAACTCCATCTTAATTTAAAGTTTTGAACCGTTCGTCGCTCAGCATTCTTCAAAAAAATTGCTTAATGTTAAATTTTTATTCTACATAAAAAGTACACAAGAGAGTGAGTGAAGAGACAAAGAATCTTCAAATTATATAAAAGGCAAAATTAGTAGACAGTCCCTTAAGCTTGTCACTAACTGCTAAAAAGATGCTTCAACTTTGCAAGCTTGTCACTTGAAGTTGAATTTCATAATTTTTTTAAAAAAACTATTTTACTTCAAATTACTCACAAAAATTTAAAACAACGCTAAATTATATTCATGTCCAAATGCAATATTAATTTTTAAATACTATTTTACTTAAAAAGATATTTTACTTTTTTTTTGGAATTTCACAAATTTTATGTCCAAACGCCCGCGTCATACAAATTTTTCTTACCCCAGCATCAATCAGCCAAATACTATATTTGGCACCACCAAAAAAAGATTATTTAATCTCTAAAAGCAATATCCTCATTTCATTTAGAAAACGCGACACTCCATCAACCTGTATGACTACTGATCACGATCGTGTCTATCAATCAGCAGCCACCACAAAATACTTACAATATTTTATTCATAAACACATTATAAACTATAATACTAAACATAAATAAATTTAGCACAAAATTATTATTTTTATAATGAACTAAATAATACAATATCAGATGACCAACAAAACGAAGCAACAATTGTTAAAAAATAATAAATGGTGGACGCTTTTATAAAATATAAAAGTTTCGGATAATTTTTAAAAAATATAATAGTGATATTTTGGATCTGAGCTAATTTTGGAATTTGGGTTTTACGTTTGAAAAATTTGCCAAAATGTTGATCAAATCTATGGCCAAACATGTATTTACCAAAAAAAAAAATATATCTTTTGGCAATATTTATGGCCAAACAGGTCCTTAATTCTCTCTTTCATAAATTTTCCCAAGGTACTTGCAAGTATATTTGTTGAAATTATTAATTTTTTTGGTTAAAGTTTAAAGCTTTATTTAACCAAATAAAATATATACAATACCTAGCTCTTTTGGACACTTGAGCTAGTTTCCTATACATCCTTGTGTAAGCTATTAAATATATCAAACTAATATTCTATTATCAATACCTAGCTATAAATTTCTATCTAGCTATGATATCTATTCAGTTTTTCTAATTCTTCCATCTATGAATTTGTTGTCCTCGTATATGCAACATTAGGACAATCTCTTTTATCCTTTCATTATATGTTGTCTCAATTTCTTGAAATCTTCTATTATTCCTTTCCTTCCATATCTGATATACCACTGTTGTAAATAAAAACACTAGTATTTTACCCTTTGTTCTATTCGCCATCATTTTTGTTATCCATTTTATTTCGTCATCCCAACTCCTTATCTGATGCTGCATTTCTATCCAGTTAACCATTGCATTCCACATATTTCTGTAGTATGTGCACTTGAATAGTATATGTTCAAATATTTCCTCATTGCCACTACTACATAGTACACAATCTTTGTCAACTATTGTACCCCATTTTGTAGTCTTGGCTCAGCGGTAAGCTTGCTTGCCGTGGTGTGTCAGGTCGCGGGTTCGAATCAGCCTCTCTGCAAACCAGGGGAAGGCTGCCTAGAGTATTCCCTTCCCCAGACACCCACGAAGTGGGTATTGAACTGGGTCGGCCCTTTTTTTCAACAGTAGTTAATCTTTTGTGCACTGTCAATCAAAGAATGAATTGATGTCTTGGTATTGCTTTTGAGGTGGTCGCCAATCTCTTCTAGTTGCACTTCTGGTACTGAGGTCTTGCAGCCTTATACAATTTCTTGATAGAGAACTTTCCTCCCTTACAATAAGAATATATAGTGTAATGTGACGACCCAAAGGGGATCATCACTTGTTTTATTAATCATTCCGAGCTTTTGAGGTCTTGAAAACCTCATTTATAGCTGCCTCGATTTGCGTGCACAGTCCGGGCACAAAGCTGGAAAAATTTTTATGTTGAAATATGTGAAATATGTGAAAAAGTTGAAGAATTTTGATATTAATATTGATATGGTTGACTTTGGTCAACATTTTTGGTAAACGGACCCGGATCCGTGATTTGACGGTCTCAGAAAATCCGTAGTAAAATATGGAACTTGGGCGTATGCCCGGAATTGAAATCCGAGGTCTAGAACCCCGGTAAAAGAATTTTTCTGTTAAATTGTTTTCTGAAAATGTTTAAGGAAAATGAAACTGAATTTTTACTAAAAAGTACTGGTATCGGGCTCGTATTTTGGTTCCGAAGCCTGGTACAGGTCATATATGTTGGTTAAGCGCTTCCTGTAAAGTTTGGATGAAAACGGACGTCGTTTGACGTGTTTCGGCCTTAAATTGGATATTTTGGAAATCTTGAAATTTGAAAGAATTCTTGAGTTTTAAGGCTCAATTCATTGATTTTGATGTATTTCGGCGATTTGATCGCTCGAGCACGTTCGTATGATGTTATTGAGTTAGTGTACATATTTGGTTTGGAGCCTCGAGGGCTCGGGTGAGTTTCGGATAGGCATCGGGGTGGTTTTAGACTTGGAAAAACTACAGAAAATCTGCAGCAGACATTCCTTCTTCGCGTTCGCGTCCACCTGGTCGCGTTCGCGAAGGGTTCTCTTTCCCCTTCTACGCGTTCGCGTCCTTAGGATCGCGTTCGCGTACAACAACATGACCCCGGCCTTTTTCCTCTACGCGTTCGCGTGCAGGCTCCCGCGTTCGCGGAGCCTGGCCTGCCTCTTCTACGCGTTCGCGTACGGCACCACGCGTTCGCGTAGGCCAAATTGCAATCCCCAGATTTTCTTCTACGCGTTCGCGACTGTGTCCACGCGAACGCGATGCCCATTTCTGTCCGACCCTTCGCGAACGCGACACAGTGCACGCGAACGCGAAGGGTAAATTTTCGCACAGTGATTTAATACCCAAAACAGAACATTTACGGGATTTTATCCCATTTTCACAAAATCATTTCTTCTCCACAGCTCTTAGGCTATATTTGAGGCATTTCTTCATCAAAGTTCATTGGGTAAATATTGTTTAACTCGTCTTCTTCATTTTTCATCAACATCAATGAAATTCTTAGGCTTAAACATGTGTAAATTGGTTGAAAAATTTGAGAAATGGGTATAGTTAGGGCTTTCAAAGAATTTGCGATCTAGACCTCGTTTTGGAGTCGAACTTAAGAACAAATTGTATATTTGAACTCATGGAAGATTGGGTGAACTTATTTTGGTTCGAAACTTGAGTTTCGATTATGTGGGCTCGGGGTCGATTTTTACTATTCCGGGCAGAATGTTGTAAAAACCATATTTAGCAATATGAACTAGTTTGTTAAGTAGAATTGATGATATTAAATCAATTGTGTATAGATACGATTGGATTGGAGTCAAATTCAAAAAGAAAAGGCATTGCTACGGATTGAATCGTTCGTAAACTTTCGAGGTAAGTGTTTGTTCTATCCTAGCTCGAAGGAATAGGAATTTAGTTATGAATAAATTATTGATTAAGAGTTATTGGTGTTATACCGGTAATGGAGATAAATTGTTGAAATTATTATCAATTATTGGTTTAAAATCGGTAATTATAAATATTGTTGATGCAAAGATTATTGGCTAAATGCCGGTAATATATATATTTATGAATTGGGATCGTGTGGCGCGCCGACCACTTATATATATATATTTATGGATTGGGATCGTGTGGCGCGCCGACCACTTATATAATAAGAAATGGGATCGTGTGGCACGCCGACCACAAAATGATTTAAATCTTGGCATTGGCCATAGTTGCCGGTAGCCTATTGATATAGTTGGGAGCGGGTGGTACGCCTACCACAAGATATAATTACCGTGATAGTTGGGAGCGGGTGGTACGCCTACCACGAGATATGAAATGAGAAAGGAATTGAGACATGAAAGTAAGATTTATTCTGTTGATTATATTATTCTGGATACCACGAGTTATTGACTATTATTTCGGAGCAAAGTCTTTCCTTATAAATATTTTGTACATATATATATATGTATTGTAACTGTACAGGTTTAAGTGGGTGACTGGCCTTAGGTACACATATATATATTGAATTGCACAGGTTTATGTGGGTGACTGGCCTTAGTCTTGTCACTAGTTCGCTGGGATAGGCCAGGCACTTACCAGCACATGGGGTCGGTTGTGCTGATACTACACTCTGCGCTCTTTTTGCGCAGATACAGGTTACGGACAGCAGCAGCGGCAGTAGCGACTTGTGGATTTTCCGACTATTGAGATTACGAGGTAGCCTTGCAGGCGTCCGCAGGACCCGTTGTCTCTTCTATCTATGTTTTTCATTCTGTTATCTCATGTAATCGAGATAAACAACTTGTATTTTCTTTCAGACAATTATGTGTATTATTCTTAGAAGTTCGTGAGTATTGTGACACCAGTCTTGGGTAGTGTATCATGTTTGGGTTTTCTTTATCATATTTGACTAAGTCTTCCGCTAATTTTGGTTATTCCGCTGTAATTTATATGTTTTTAATAATAAGTCTTAATAAGAATTTGGTAATTAATGGAGGTGTAATTAATATTTGGCTTGCCTAGCTTCCATTTAGTAGGCGCCATCATGACCCCGATGGTGGGAAATCCGGGTCGTGACAAGTTGGTATCAGAGCACTAGGTTGCACAGGTCTCACAACTCACGAACAACCTTAGTAGAGTCTGAAGGATCGGTACGGAGACGTCTGTATTTATCCTCCAGAGGCTACGGAGTTAGGAAAATATTCCCTTTATTCTTTCCGGTCGTGCGACTTGATCTTTTAAATGTTAATTGAACTTCTACTATGTTCTTCCGCAGATGGTAAGGACACGTGCATCCTCATCTACTGACCAGCAGCCCGAGGTCCCAGCAGCGGCAGCTCTCGCTAGGGGTAGAGGCCGAGGTCGAGGTCGTCCTAGAGGACAAGGTAGGGGCAGAGCTCATCCCCGAGCAGCGGCCCAAGTGACAGAACCTCAGGCTCATATCGAGGAGGAGGTTCCAGTCCCAGCAGCTCCAGTAGGCCCAGCTCAGGTCCCAGGAGGAGTTATGTTTTCACCGGATCTTCAGGATGCTTTGGTTCGGATAGCAGGTTTTATGGACAATATCACCAGAGCAGGTTTATTACCAGTAGCACCAGCCACTTCTCAGGCTGGAGGAGGTAATCAGACTCCTGCTACGCGCACTCCGGAGCCAGTAATTCCCCAGGCTCAGGTTCCTGTGATTCAGCCAGTTGAGGCAGCTCGGCCTATTATTGTGACTCCGTCTAATGATGGTGCAGCCATGTCCGCTGACGCGTTATGGAGATTGGACAGGTTTACCAAGCTGTTCACTACCACATTCAGTGGCACTCCTTCAGAGGATCCACAGGATTTCCTATACAGCTGCCACGAAGTTCTCCGTACTACGGGTATTGTGGAGACTAATGGTGTGGACTTTGCTACTTTTCGATTATCTGGTTCCGCCAAGACTTGGTGGAGAGATTATTGTCTATCCAGGCCGGCGGGATCGTCATCTTTGACTTGGGAGCGGTTTGCAGAATTATTCTTGGAGAAGTTCCTTCCAGCAACTCAGCGGGAGGTTATGCGCAGACAATTTGAGCGTCTTCATCAGGGTTCTATGTCTGTCACACAGTACGAGACTAGGTTTGTGGACCTGGCTCGTCATGCTATTATCATACTTCCCACGGATCGGGAGAGGGTGAGGAGGTTTATTGATGGCTTGAATCGGCCAATTCGGCTACAGATGGCTATGGGGGCAGGAACTGAAATCACTTTTCAGGAGGCGGCTAATGCAGCCCGCCGGATCGAGATGGCTCTGTCACAGGGAGCGAGACATGGATCAGATAAGAGATCTCGTAATTCGGGTAGATTCAGTGGTACCTCGTCCGGAGATAGAGATTTTTATGATAGAGGCCATCCTCCTAGGCCTTATCAGTCAGCTCTTCAGGTTTCTCATGATGCTTCAGGTGATCGTAATTCTCAGCCACGCTACTCTGATCAGCAGCCTATCAGTGCACCACCACTTCGCCATTTTCAGCAGCCGAGGGCTTGTTTTACGTGCGGTGATCTTAGGCACATTGCAAGGTATTGCCCTCGAGCTTCTGACAGATCTCATCAGCAGGGTTCTCGTGCCATGATTCAGGCCCCAGTTCCCTCACAGCCTGCCCAGCCGGCTAGAGGCGGAGGTAGAGGACATAGAGGTGGAGGTAGAGGTCATAGAGGTGGAGCTCGGACCGATAGAGGTAGAGACCAGCCAGCAGCTGATCGTCCTAGAGATACTGCTCAGGGTGGTGGGGCACAGCCCCGATGTTATGCACTTCCCGCCAGACCAGAGGCCGAGTCTTCTGATGCCGTCATTACAGGTATTATTTTGGTTTGTGATAGAAAGGCATCAGCATTATTTGACACTGGGTCTACATATTCGTATGTGTCTTCCTATTTTGCACCATACTTGGTTCAGCCCAGTGATCCACTGAGTGTTCCTGTTCATGTGTCTACACCAGTAGGCGATTCTATTGTGGTTGATCGAGTTCATCGGTCATGTATTATAGTAATTGAGGGTCTCGAGACCCGTGCTGATTTATTACTACTAAATATGGTGGACTTTGATATTATACTAGGCATGGACTGGCTATCTCCATATCATGCTATTTTAGATTGCCATGCCAAGACCGTGACTTTAGCTCTGCCGAATTTGCCTCGTATAGAGTGGAAAGGAATTTCAGGTCATACTAGTCGCAATGTTATTTCTTATGTTAAGGCTCAGCGTATGGTTGGAAAGGGATGCTTGACTTATTTGGCCTATGTCCGTGATTCTAGTGCTGAGGTTCCTTCTATTGACTCTGTGCCTCTGGTTCGCGAATTTCCTGAAGTATTTCCTTCAGACTTGCCAGGTATGCCGCCCGATAGGGACATTGATTTTTGCATTGATTTGGCTCCAGGCACTCAACCCATTTCCATTCCCCCATACCGTATGGTTCTGCCAGAGTTAAAAGAATTGAAGGAACAATTGCAGGATTTACTTGAAAAGGGTTTCATTAGGCCCAGTGTTTCGCCGTGGGGTGCACCTGTATTATTTGTAAAGAAAAAAGATGGTTCGATGAGAATGTGCATTGACTATCGACAGTTATACAAGGTGACTATCAAAAATAAATATCCACTTCCGCGAATTGATGATTTATTTGACCAGCTTCAGGGTGCCAAGGTATTTTCAAAGATAGATTTGAGATCCGGCTATCATCAGCTGAAGATTAGGGCATCTGATGTCCCTAAGACAGCGTTCCGCACTCGGTATGGACATTATGAATTTCTGGTCATGTCTTTTGGGTTGACAAATGCTCCAGCGACTTTTATGGAATTAATGAATCGGGTGTTCCGGCCTTATTTAGACTTGTTTGTAATAGTCTTCATTGATGACATATTAATATATTCCCGCAGTCAGGAGGAGCATGCGCAACATCTCAGAGTGGCCTTGCAGACTCTGAGAGATAGCCAACTATATGCAAAATTTTCAAAGTGTGAATTTTGGCTAAGTTCAGTTGCATTCCTGGGTCATATTGTGACGGCAGCAGGTATTCAGGTTGATCCGAAGAAAATTGAGGCAGTCAAGAGCTGGCCTAGACCGACATCAGCCACGGATATTCGGAGTTTCTTGGGGTTAGCGGGCTATTATCGCCGATTCGTAGAAGGATTTTCGTCTATTGCAACCCCACTGACCAGATTGACCCAAAAGGGTGTTCAATTTGAATGGTCCGATGAATGTGAGGCGAGCTTTCAAAAGCTCAAGACAACCTTGACCACAACACCGATATTGGTTTTACCCACAGGTACGGGACCTTATATTGTTTATTGTGATGCTTCCCGTATTGGGATTGGTGCAGTGTTAATGCAGGATGGCAAGGTTATTGCCTATGCTTCGAGGCAGTTGAAGATTCATGAGAAGAACTATCTAGTGCATGATCTAGAATTGGCGGCGATTATTCACGCATTGAAGATCCGGAGGCATTATTTATATGGTGTAGCATGTGAAGTATACACCGATCATAAGAGTCTTCAGTATTTGTTTAAGCAGAAAGAGTTGAATATGAGGCAGAGAAGGTGGCTAGAGTTGCTAAAAGACTATGATGTTACTATTTTATATCACCCGGGTAAGGCCAATGTGGTGGCCGATGCATTGAGTAGAAAGTCTGCCAGCATGGGTAGTCTTGCATATATTCCGGTCAGTCAGAGACCATTAGCTATAGATGTCCAGGCATTGGCCAACCGGTTCGTGAGATTAGACATTTCTGAGCCTAGCAGGGTGTTAGCCTGCACGGTCGCTCGTTCTTCCTTATTTGAGCGTATCCGTGAGAGACAATTTGATGATCCTCATTTGCGTGAGTTGAGAGATACAGTACAGCGGGGAGGTGCCACACAGGTAAATCTAGATGATGATGGGGTATTGAAATTTTGCAGGGTCGAGTTTGTGTGCCCAATGTCGAAGGGATTCGAGAGTTAATCTTAGCGGAGGCCCACAGTTCGCGGTATTCTATTCACCCAGGCGCCGCGAAGATGTACCAGGACTTACGGCAGCACTATTGGTGGCGCAGAATGAAGAAAGATATCGTTGCGTATGTCGCTCGGTGTCTAAATTGTCAGCAGGTAAAATATGAGCACCAGAGACCTGGTGGTGTATTCCAAAGGATTGAAATTCCCGAGTGGAAATGGGAGCGGATCACTATGGATTTCGTTACTGGACTTCCTTTGACTCGGAGGAAATTTGATGCTATTTGGGTCATTGTTGATAGGCTGACCAAGTCAGCACACTTTATTCCAATATCTGTCTCCTACTCGTCGGAGAGGTTAGCGGAGGTTTACATTAGGGAGATTGTTCGTCTCCGTGGAGTGCCAGTATCTATTATCTCTGATCGGGGTACGCAGTTTACCTCGCGGTTCTGGAGAGCGGTCCAGCAGGAGTTAGGCACCCAGGTTCAGTTGAGTACAGCATTTCATCCTCAGACGGATGGCCAGTCCGAGAGGACTATTCAGATTCTAGAGGACATGCTTCGAGCCTGTGTTATTGATTTCGGAGGCTCGTGGGACCAGTTTCTGCCATTAGCAGAGTTCGCCTACAATAACAGTTACCAATCTAGCATCCAGATGGCTCCGTATGAGGCGTTCTATGGTAGGCGATGTCGATCACCAGTTGGATGGTTTGAACCGGGAGAGGCTCGGTTGTTAGGTATAGACTTAGTTTAGGAGGCCTTGGATAAGGTCAAGACTATTCAGGAGAGATTGCGTTCAGCTCAGTCCAAGCAGAAGACTTATGCGGATCGTAAGGTTCGAGATGTAGATTTCATGGTTGGTGAACGAGTATTGCTCCGAGTGTCGCCTATGAAGGGCGTGATGAGGTTCGGGAAGAAGGGCAAGCTCAGCCCTAGGTATATTGGTCCATTTGAGATTCTAGACAGAGTGGGAGGGGTGGCTTACAGATTAGCACTGCCACCTAGCTTATCAGTCGTGCATCTAGTTTTTCATGTATCTATGCTTCAGAGGTACCACAGAGATCCCACACATGTATTAGACTTCAGCACTGTCCAATTGGACAATGAACTATCTTACGAGGAGGAGCCGGTGGCCATTCTAGACCGGCGATCCCACACATGTGTTTTCCTTCTGTGCGTGTTCAGTGGAAAGGTCAGCCTCCTGAGGCATCGACCTGGGAGTCCGAGTCTGATATGCGGAGCCGTTACCCACACTTGTTTCCTGACTCGGTACTTCTTTCTTTTGTCCGTTCGAGGACGAACGGTTGTTTTAGAGGTGGAGATTGTGACGACCCAAAGGGGTCATCACTTGTTTTATTAATCATTCCGAGCTTTTGAGGTCTTGAAAACCTCATTTATAGTTGCCTCGATTTGCGTGCACAGTCCGGACACAAAGCTGGAAAATTTTTTATGTTGAAATATGTGAAATATGTGAAAAAGTTGAAGAATTTTGATATTAATATTGATATGGTTGACTTTGGTCAACATTTTTGGTAAACGGACCCGGATCCGTGATTTGACGGTCTCAGAAAATCCGTAGAAAAATATGGAATTTGGATGTATGCCGGGAATTGAAATCCGAGGTCTAGAACCCCGGTAAAAGAATTTTTCGTTAAATTGTTTTCTGAAAATGTTTTAGGGAAATGAAACTGAAATTTGACTAAAAAAGTACTGGTATCGGGCTCGTATTTTGGTTCCGACGCCCGGTACAGGTCATATATGTTGGTTAAGCACTTCCTGTAAAGTTTGGTTGAAAACGGACGCCGTTTGACGTGTTTCGGCCTTAAATTGGATTTTTTGGAAATCTTGAAATTTGAAAGAATTCTTGAGTTTTAAG
Source organism: Nicotiana noctiflora (assembly GCA_032618575.1). Lineage (NCBI taxonomy): Eukaryota > Viridiplantae > Streptophyta > Magnoliopsida > Solanales > Solanaceae > Nicotiana > Nicotiana noctiflora. The sequence goes on from JASVEL010012776.1 coordinate 80,401, forward strand.
GCTCAATTCATTGATTTTGATGTTATTTCGGCGATTTGATCGCTCGATCAAGTTCGTATGATGTTATTGAGTTAGTGTACATATTTGGTTTGGAGCCTCGAGGGCTCGGGTGAGTTTCGGATAGGCATCGGGGTGGTTTTAGACTTGGAAAAACTGCAGAAAATCTGCAGCAGACATTCCTTCTTCGCGTTCGCGTCCACCTGGTCGCGTTCGCGAAGGGTTCTCTTTCCCCTTCTACGCGTTCGCGTCCTTAGGATCGCGTTCGCGTACAACAACATGACCCCAGCCTTTTTCCTCTACGCGTTCGCGTGCAGGCTCCCGCGTTCGCGGAGCCTGGCCTGCCTCTTCTACGCGTTCGCGTACGGCACCACGCGTTCGCGTAGGCCAAATTGCAATCCCCAGATTTTCTTCTACGCGTTCGCGACTGTGTCCACGCGAACACGATGCCCATTTCTGTCCGACCCTTCGCGAACGCGACACAGTGCACGCGAACGCGAAGGGTAAATTTCCGCCCAGTGATTTAATACACAAAACATAACACTTGCGGGATTTTATCCCATTTTCACAAAATCCTTTCTTCTCCACAGCTCTTAGGCGATCTTTGAGGCATTTCTTCATCAAAGTTCATTGGGTAAGTATTGTTTAACTCGTCTTCTTCATTTTTCATCAACATCAATGAAATTCTTAGGCTTAAACATGTGTAAATTGGTTGAAAAATTTGAGAAATGGGTATAGTTAGGGATTTCAAAGAATTTGCGATCTAGACCTCGTTTTGGAGTCGAACTTAAGAACAAATTGTATATTTGAACTCATGGAAGATTGGGTGAACTTATTTTGGTTCGAAACTTGAGTTTCGATTATGTGGGCCCGGGGTCGATTTTTACTATTCCACGGGCAGAATGTTGTAAAAACCATATTTAGCAATATGAACTAGTTTGTTAAGTAGAATTGATGATATTAAATTAATTGTGTATAGATACGATTGGATTGGAGTCAAATTCAAAAGGAAAAGGCATTGCTACGGATTGAATCGTTCGTAAACTTTCGAGGTAAGTGTTTGTTCTATCCTAGCTCGAAGGAATAGGAATTTAGTTATGAATAAATTGTTGATTAAGAGTTATTGGTGTTATACCGGTAATGGAGATAAATTGTTGAAATTATTATCAATTATTGGTTTAAAACCGGTAATTATAAATATTGTTGATGCAAAGATTATTGGCTAAATGCCGGTAATATATATATTTATGAATTGGGATCGTGTGGCGCGCCGACCACTTATATGTATATTTATGGATTGGGATCGTGTGGCGCTCCGACCACTTATATAATAAGAAATGGGATCGTGTGGCACGCCGACCACAAAATGATTTAAATCTTGGCATTGGCCATAGTTGCCGGTAGCTTATTGATATAGTTGGGAGCGGGTGGTACGCCTACCACAAGATGTAGTTACTGTGATAGTTGGGAGCGGGTGGTACGCCTACCACGAGATATGAAATGAGAAAGGAATTGAGACATGAAAGTAAGATTTATTCTGTTGATTATATTATTCTGGATATCACGAGTTATTGACTATTATTTCAGAGCAAAGTCTTTCCTTATAAATATTTTGTATATATATATATATATATGTGTGTATTGTAACTGTACAGGTTTAAGTGGGTGACTGGCCTTAGCCTCGTCACTAGTTCGCTGGGATAGGCCAGGCACTTACCAGCACATGGGGTCGGTTGTGCTGATACTACACTCTGTGCTCTTTTTGCGTAGACACAGGTTATAGACAGTAGGAACAGCAGTAGCACGATTGTGGATATTCCGACTACTGAGACTACGAGTTAGCCTTGCAGGCATCCGCAGGACCCCTTGTCTCTTCTATCTATGTATTTCATTCTATTATCTCATGTATTCGTGATAAACAGCTTATGTTTCTTTCGGACAATTATGTGTATTATTCTTTGAAGTTCGTGAGTATTGTGACACCAGTCTTGGGTAGTGTATCATGTTTGGGTTTTCTTTATCATATTTGACTAAGTCTTCCGCTAATTTTGGTTATTCCGCTGTAATTTATATGTTTTTAATAATAAGAATTTGGTAATTAATGGAGGTGTAATTAATATTTGGCTTGCTTAGCTTCCATTTAGTAGGCGCCATCATGACCCCGATGGTGGGAAATCCGGGTCGTGACATGTAATTTGGATAATTCTGCATGAACCACCCTCTTGCCTCAAAAATCTTCTTAACAATCCAACTTGCTTGCTTTGGAGTGCCCATATTTTTGTCGTTGATATAGAAGTTGTGAACCCATTGTATCCACAAGGTCTCTTTCTTCTTAGTTATTGTCCATAATAGCTTGCATAGGGCAACATTATTTCAGTAATAAAGGTCTAATATATTTAATCCTCATGCTGATCTTGGTCTGCATATAGTGTCCTAGGCAACTAGAGCTCTCCTTGACTGCTCAGTACTTTCAGTCCACAAAAAAAGTTCTACAGATTGCAACTATCATCTTGACGATCTTCTTTGAAGTAGAAATATATGTGCCCAATATGTTTGCATCTCAAAAACCACTCTTTAGCAACTACATCCTTACACTATATGACAAAAATTTAGCTGTCCAACGATTTATTCTTGCTGTTATCTTCTCAACTAGAGGCATCCATTATTGTATGGACAGTTTCCTTGAAGATAGTAGCACTTCTAGATACTTGAATGGCAGCTCTCCCAATGTGAATTGCATCTCTTCTAGTAGCTGGTCTGTAAAGTCCTTTGTGACTCCAGCTATGTATAAAGCACTTTTGTCCATATTTGCCTTGAATCCTGACACCTTAGAGAAATGATTGAACCTCTCTTAGTTAAATTGAGATCATGTCCGCTTTACAACAAAGTATCATGTCATTTGCAAAACAAATATGTGTTATATTATTTTTGAAAATTTTTGGGTGATGGTTGAAATCTGGATTTGATTTAGCTTTTTCAAAGATCTATTTAGGTATTCCATCACTAGCACAAACAAGTACAGAGACGTAGGATCTCCTTACCTTAATCCCTTTTTAACTTGGAATTTTTCTGTTAGACATCCATTTATCAATAAAGAGTAGCTGGCTGTCAAGTATCTGTAGAAATTATTTATTGTTTGTTAGTTTAATTTAATTTAGTTTATGTTGAAACGTTTTTTGTTGTTTTCTATTTAATTTTTTTTGTTTAGTTCATAAGCTCTCTTTTTTTAATTATTAATGTTAATTTAATTTAGTTTGTAACTCGTTTCTTATTGTATTTGTGCAAATAATAAATTATTACTTATAAATAATAAAAAGATTTTATAATCGATCAAATTTCTTAGAGTCAGTAAATTTCAAATTGGACAAAATTAAAGTTTATTAAAGTAGATAAAGTTAGATTATTTAAATTAAAATAAGCAAAAAATTGTTTAAAATGTAGAGCACCAGCTTTAAGAAGACTTTATTATGAGATTACAATTTGAACAATAAAGACAAAAAACTTACTTCTCGTGTCTGATGCCGCTTATATTAGTTATAAATTTCTCCAATTGAATACGATTGCATAAAATCCTAGGTCTGTTGTTTCATACACGTCGACGCCCTTTAAAAATATTATTTTAAAAGGCAGAATTGGGACTCATTCGGCCCTCGCTCCTGGGCGGAGCACTTGTAAAACACCAATAGGCTTATGTGTGGGACTTAGTTCCGTGAGACTTATGACTTGGCCATTAGGGCTTACGCCCCGGACGCGCCTAATGTCAAGTGTACTGTGATCGCCTAATAGAACGTTATGCAATTGTATGTAACTAGCCTTGTAAATTCTCACATTTTCTTAATAAATCGTTGACTATTCAAAATTACTTTTTTCTTAATCATAAATCATTAAGTTGGGAGTATTTTATGTCATAATTAATATATAAAATAT
>JASVEL010012777.1:0-193227 GCA_032618575.1 Nicotiana noctiflora
CGGAGGTGATTTGGACTGGTTTTGTATCAAAAATTCATAATTAAATCGAGTTCAAAAAAGTCTTCTGCGACACATGTATCACGCATGTATCTCACACACAGGTATACATGGATATACATGTGATACACAATTGATACAAATATGATACATATGTGATACACAAATGATACACCGTGTGATACGCATATCTTTTTTTTTCATGCTCAACTTTTACTTCGAATTTTCAATTCAAACCACCTCAAAACTTCACCAAATCATCCCAAAAATGAGATTCAAGCTCCTTAAGTTGTGTCCAATCTATTCTAATAACACCCACTCAAAAGAAAGCAAAATTTTGATTTTTTTTTGCTACAAATAGCTAATTGACTAATTTGGCTAATATTAGTAATATTTTATCAATTGGCCAATTTTTGTAATGAGCTACTTATAAATGGACATAGCTGATAATTTCCTTTTTATTTTCTTATGTTTATTGGTCATAGTGAAAATTAGAAAGGGCGATTTTCAAAATATAAGATAAAATTTTATTAGTTTGCTTGATAAAATATTTGTTTAAGTATCTCTCTCTTCCATAAAAAACTCCTTAAGCCAATCCAAATTTTGTTGTTTCATGAAATTTTCTCTTTTTCCATAAAGCATTTAAATTACAATAAGTTTATGACCCCATCTATTTTGTAGTTACAATAAGTTTGTGATATACATTATTTTACTCAATCTCATAGCTAAATAAGCATTAATAATGATAGCACTTAAAAAGAGAAAGTTGTACTTTCTAAATCCCAAAAAAGCAGAAAAACCAAACCATAAAGAGAGAAATATAAGAAACCGAACCATAAAAAGAAAACACAACTAAGCCAGTTCAATTTGGACTAGATTACATTTTCCAAAACCAAGAAGACCGAATCCAAATAATACAAAACCAAATGCAGATCCGACCTCAGAACAATGAAATACCATTTATCATTGTCTTAAACATAAAACTAGTAGTATGGTTGAGACACCACTAGATTAACATATACTCCCTTTATCCAATTCTATATGATACATTTCCATCCAAAGGTTCCAGAACATTTCACACCATTTCACTAATAGTATAATTACATACAACTTTTAGTGATCAATGAAGTGGGTGCAAATCTTCGAGACCAAGGTTCAAATCCCAATATAGATTAATACACTAAGTGATTTCTTCTTATCTGCCTAAACCTTGGTGGGCAAAGTTTCCCGACACTTGTAATAGTGTAAAATAGCAAGGTGCATGCAAGCTGGCACAGACATCATAGATATCAAAAATAAAACCAACATTTTTTTTTTATTTGCACCGGGTGTCCGAGTCTCTAAGAGCCCCGACTAATCCCCGGGATGCACAGACCCTCGGCAAGGAGTTTTCCGCAAGTGCACCACGGTTAATTCAGGTTTTACCCAGTTCGCTGGCCCTCAGAAATTGTTTGCACCCACTGGGTTTCGAACTTGAGACTTTGAAAGGGAACAAACCCCAAGGCGTCTATTGCCACCAGGCCAACCCCTGAGGGTTAAAATAAAACCAACATTTAATCCATTACTTTTTAATAATTTCTCCCACTATTAGACAAGTCAAATCATTATATTAAACTTCATGGGACATTGAATAGTGTCAACCAAGATGGGCTAGAGTAATTTATTAAAATAATAATGAATGCTTTATAGCCACAAGCATGTTTAGATGATACCTATTTTGGTTAAAAACATAAATAATTCAGACATCAAACTATGTTATGCACAAAAAGTAAAAAATTCAAAGGGAACATGTGTTTATTTGTCATTGTTTGTTAGTCATTGTTGGGGTGTACATGCAATGGGGAGAGAGAGTAAACTTAGAGAGAGAGAGAGAGAGAGTTAAGTTTACCTATGAAGTGTATAGAGGTTTCGAACACTCCTGTCTGCATCGGGGGACAAATATTTGCCATTCTCCCTATCAAGGTCAAGTTCCAGAGGAAATTCGTAGCGGTCATTTATCTGTGTGCCATAGAAGGAAACATTATCAAGGTGCCATAGAAAGAACCTGGAAACCATAATTATAAGACTAAATGCTCTTTCATTTATATTAGGGGAATACTTAAGCAATGTTTCAGACACAAGATATTTCCTGCATTACATGGATTCCAGTATATGAATGTAGAAAGAGTGAGGACAAGTATCTGACATAGATAAATCAATTTTAAGCATGTTTTATATATTTTGAAGGATATTAATGAAGTACCCATACTTTGTTGCAGCCATTTAACACAGGTATGTCAAGGCACATAGGTGCATCTGGGTTGTTGCTTAGTGAAGGTAATAGTCAATCACAAGAACTATTAGGGGTCGATTGACACATCATATAACAAGGAGTAATAGTGAAATTACCTTACATATTACATTTTTTGATAATTAGAAAGACATCATATAACAGACAGTCATAGTATAAGTTCCGGTGATATCCTTTCACTGGTAGAAAAGATTTATGAACATAGACAGAACAGCACCCACATTAGCCAACTGTAGTCCTAAAAATAAGAAACTCTATCATCGAAAATAACCCACCCCCCGAGACCTCCAAATACAGGACCTCACAGATGGGAGAAAAGGGAAACATCGCGTTGAATAAGTAAATACTGTGGTTCTGGACTTTTGACAGATAATGAACCCAAGAAAAACCCTTTGTGACTGACGCTTGTCCACCTTGATTTTCTTATGTTGTAATTTCTGATTTTTTTAATGCTTTCTCTTTCTACATTGAGCCCGTTTGGATTAGCTGATTTGAAGTAGTTGATAAGCATTAGGTAGGTGCTGAAACTGTTTTAATAAATAAGCAGTTACGTGTTTGGATACAAGTGTTGAAATTCATAATAAGTTGTTGCAGTATTTTTTTTTATTTGCACCGGGTGTCCGAGTCTCTAAGAGAGACCGACTAATCCCAGGGGTGCACAGGCCCTCGGCAAGGAGTTTCCTGCAAGTGCACCACCGTTAATTCAGGTTATCCGCAAGCTGCTGCAGTATTTGATAAAAAAGTTCTAATAAGCTCTTTTTTCTGTTAAATTGACTTAAATAGCCTTAGAACTGTTTACACTTATAAGGGCGTAATTTCTTCAAAATTTTAGATTCCAGAGCAATTCAAATACAAAATGTTCTATTTTTCATTTTATTTAAAATACAAATGTGCTTAGATATGATAACTTTTATGATAAATATAATTTATTTTATGATAAGCATATAATCATAAGTTATAATAATTAATAAATTGACAAAGATTTCTCGGTAAAAAATAAACCTAAATAGGAAAAAATATTTGAAGAGAAACAAACACTGTCTTCATCACCACAATACTTATAAAGCAATACATCAAATATTTAATATGTCATCATTTATTAGATACAGTTCAAAGATTAATACACAATCAGATAGATACAAATATGCAAAAGAATAGAGAATTTGTTTATCTTAAATAGTCAATGAGAATTGCATACTTGAAGAGGCGCGCGGAGGGGGATACTCGAGGCAGTGACTACCGATGTAAGAGTTTTGTTCCAAAAAAAAAAATTTAAGGATAAAATAGTAAAAATCTTGGTCAAACTTAAAGTGCTTATAAGCTAAAAAAATTCTGGGGGTGACTAGCTTATGGCTTATTTTTGACTTATAAGCACTTTTAAATTTACCAAACACGTAGATAAGCCGAAAAGTGCTTATAAGCTAGTGTGACCAGCTTATAAGCTTAGCCAAACACTCTCATTTTCTCATTAGCAAGCCAAGTACGGTCCCTGAAGAAGTATACTATAAATGCTTGAAGCAAAAAATAAGAAATGAAACCATTCCCTGTGGGGAAAACACAAAACCACCATGAGCCTAACCAAACTGGCAATAGAAAAAAGTAAAAGTATAAAGTCTTCCAGAAAGAATAGGAATCATAAGCCAACAAACTTGCAAGTACTAACCTTAACCATTGTATCTCGCATGAAATCATATTCAAACCGCTTTAACTGAAGCTGGAGAACTGGAGGAAAGTCAATAAACAGTACACCCTTCTTAGCATCCTGAAATAAAAACAAGAATCCACTTTTGTAACAGAAACAAGCCAACAAATACGACACAGTTTCCGGCTTAAAGAAGTCCTTTGCGACACTCTATCTTAGTCTCTAAATTTCTTATGAATTAAATGCAGAAAGCTCTTAGAGGTTCAACACATCGGCACCCTAATACTTCTCGTACTGGTGATACCTTTCACAATTGCATTTTGGACCCAACCTTAGCCTTCACCTCAGTCCCCTCAAATAAGATGTCTCCCCTTAGACTAAACATATTATTCCCCATGCATTTCGCAATCTTCAGTTACATGTTATCCCTCTACAACCGCACCCCCACCATTCCCCAAAAGACTGAAAGGAAAAGGAAAGGAGGAATCAGGCTCCAAAATTTTATGCCTATCCTGTCCAGCAGATTGAAAGTTTTATTGCTTTCTCACAAAGATATCACGTGTGTAAGGTTATCGAGAGCTGTTAATACATCACGAGCTCAAGTTCAGGGGTTTTGGATTTGAAGTATCCAACCACCACCTTAAGCTCCTACTTTACAATACTGTATGTATGGAGAAAATAAATGGCCACCATACTTAAGATTAAAGCTAGGGACATCCCCACCAAATAAAGCTATCAATTAAATGCTAATAGTAGGAGTACAAGACCTGCAAACCATGTTCTTCAGCATGGTACTTGTTATCGCCTTCTAGACGTTCAACTTCTACATACTTGTCAAAAGAGGCATAAACATCGCGACAGCCTTTGACATCAAGTTGAAGATCTGCAGAAGTGCATAAAATGAGTAAAGGTAAGTCTATGAACATGCCAGTTATGATTCTACAGAAAACACAAGTATATATAGATACCATAAAATGATTCTTTTCTCGTCGATTTAAAGTCCACATTAATACATTCGATGTAATTCATGTGGTGGCCCTCAAATAACTTCTGAATTGTCCCTTCCACAACCGTGCCCTGACCAAAGCAATTATTAGAAGATTCAACAAGATGTCAAGAGCAAGTCATATTCTCTGAATTGTACCTTCATCTTGTCTTCAAGCTTTTCACACAAAACTCTATTTAGTTCTTGCACATCATGCTGCATAAATGAATCATAAGTGTCCCAGCCAAAGGATTTTGTTAATTCTTTTGTCGCCACACTCGTATCACTGTACTGGAGCTTATAGAATAAACTCTGCAGAGCTAATGGAATGCTCCCTGAAGGCATGTCATTCTCTGTAGTCGGCATATGGTACACAGCCTGATGAATTATAATCAGGGTGAGAATCACTTAATTCAAGAACACCAGTGCCAAGAGTCTACAATTTCTAAATAACTTAAATCACAATCCAACCTTTCTAAAGTAGGGAATATGGTATTGGGTTTGTAGGAGAGAGTTCATGTAACAAGTAGCTCCCTGATTTTTAAGCCCAACATATCCAGTCTCCTTCTTCGAGTCATACGTCCAGTAATCTATGACCTTACGTACAGCTACATCAGCTTCAATAACAACTCTATCATTTACGAGATATCCCTTGTTGGTATCATAAAGCTCACTTAGAAGCATGAAAGATGTGAAGCCCCAGTCACTCTCTCTTTGGTTAAACTGGTGTTGTGTCTCTGCAAACCAAAAAGAGTCCAAATGAAATGAGGATGAAAATGACACGATCATTCTACATTAACTGGCGTTTTAGGCTTCCCCGAGAGCTAAACGAGCAGGATGTTCTTGGTTTGCATTCTCACAATCAGGCCAATCTTTTATACAAAATCGTAAACACTAATCCGACATAAGGTTCACTAGACAATGCAACTGCTTGGATACAATCAAATGCTCAAGAGCCTTTTTCTTGCAAATTTCCATTTAAAGTGTGTTGTTTACAAATTTATGAGATCTTGAATCAAGAAGCAGAAATTCTCTACTTCAAAGGTTAGGCCCACACACAAAGTTCTCCATATGTTGATGGTGTGTAAGTCTGTGTGTATATATTATTAGTTTCTCAGCATGTGTGTTGCACGTGTATGACGAGTCATATCGTACACGCTTTTGTATAATAATATAATAGTACACGCTTTTGTAAAATAATATAAATGCATGTGTATGCCGAGCCATATTGTACACGCATTTGTAAAATAATATTAGTATTATTAAAATAAAATTGATAAATAACTATACATGAAAAGATAAAATAGAAGCTTTTCTTAATGATCAATGGATCATCATATGAAGACTTTTTTTGACAAGATCAAGATGATTGAATATTGTCTAAGCCTACAAAATAATAATTAAAGCTTAATTAGATACATGTGATTTTGGGATCACATATCAAAGAGGTTGGTTGCCACCGTAAGTAATTACGTATTGTGAGGCTGTAGTCCCATCCATTTTGAGAACTATACAACTTGCTTTTGGCAAGTCTTTGTGTTAACAGATCCGAAAATATTTCTTGAACATGAACAAAATCCAGCTCGATTACTCCATTTTGAAATATTTAACTTGGAATTGTTTTGTACCTCAAGCTGGATGTGCTCGTTTGCTCATTTGAGTCCTTTGTTTGAATTTGCAATAGCAATTATTGTGCCGTTTCATTGGGCTTATCATCTCAAAATTTCATATATCAAAAATGAGAAATACATGTTTACTTGTTATAAGATTTTTATTTCAAGAAAATATTCATTTGAATGAAATTTCTCACATCATCCTAACCAAATTAAAAAATATGATATCCACATGTTAAAAATTATTGTATGATCAAACCATCTGAAAATAAGCATAAGTCGCAAATGCATTATAACATCATGAGACACAAACATTTTACACCATTTTTGAGTTGCAAATAATTCACACGCAATTTAAAAAAACTCTCACATTGTATATATTAACACACGAACTCCAAACCATGTTATATGCATGCAAGCCAAGCAAAGAACACAAATTAATCCTACTATGCATCCACAAGGTAATATCAATATGATTTGATATGCACATTTTATCATGAAATAGGAACATCTAAGATTGTGAGAATATTTACCTTTTTCAGTAAGTGTCAACTTGTAACTTTATTATTAAATAACTTGTGCCCAGAATTAGACTGAGTATTATATTTTATATCAATGAGTTATAGGCTATGGGAAACAATCTCTCTATTTCAAACAAGATAGGGATAAGGTTTGAGTACACCCCACCCTTCCCAAATCCCACTTGTAGGATCACATTAGGTATGTTGTTGTTGTTGTTGTTGTAGTAATCTCAAATGACATAGCAACTTTCAAGCATGAGATATGATCTTTCCGAATGATACCACCCATGCATATAATTCGATTACTTAAAGTGATCTTTTTATGATTTCATGCATGTATTTTATATGTATGTCACCTAATCTGCATTATGACAAAGAAATAATAATAAAAACGTTTAAACATATATTATCATAATCATAACACATATGTATGTTCAGTTAAATATCTTGAGATCGTCAAATAGAGGTTGAACTTTATCAAAAGTCACATGAAGTAGTAATTGATAAGAAAAAAATAAGTGAACTTAAGAAAGTATAACCTGATTTAAGAAAACACGAAGTAAAAATTTTAATTTTCTATACTAAAACTGGAAAATACGTTAAAAATTAAAAATTATGATCTATAACCACTTTTAAAATGTAAAAATAGTCCTTTTTGGCAAACAAAGTGCATTTTGATACATATTTCTTTAAAAAATTACTCGAGTTTTTTTACTTTAAATTTGTTAAATTATAACGTACTAAAAAATTCTAAAGTAAATTCAAAGAGCATAAACAATAAACTAAAGTAACACAAAACAAAAAGAGAGCTATAAAGTAAATACAACTAAGAAAGTGTAATAGAACTATAGAAGAAAGAAAGTTTTGCTGGCAGGAAATATATACGTTATTATATAAACTATCCAAGGAAATATATACGTCAATAACGGATCAGTGTTGTCAAAGGCGCGCTTAAGCCCTGAAGCAAGGCTCAAAACATGTTGAGCGCTTCGCCTCGTTTTGTGAGCGCTTTAGTGTCGCATCAAAGATCTAACGCATACTTTTCCTTAGCAATGTAACCCTGAAATGGCGACCTTAAACAACTTATATTTCACTTTATCATGAAAAAAATTTTCAATTTCTTTGTCCATATATTTGTTATTCATGCTTATAATGATTAGTCTTGGACTACTATGCATATTTTTACTTTTTCTCCCGTTGCGCCTTTTTTCATTAAAGCTCACGCTTAATTTGCGCTTTGCGCTTAAAGCCCCAACGGACCTTAGAGTTTTTTTGCGCTTTTCGTCTTTGATACACTGTAACGGATTAGTAAACCATATACGCGGGCTTATAATTTTTATTTTTCTCAAATAAACAAAAGTTCAAAATTTAACAAGGTAAATATCAATAATTTATATTGTATAAAGAAGAAACTTGACAATCGGGAAAAGGGGAGGAAAAATGAATCAGCACAACTTATGGAGATTTTGAACCCGATCAACCATTGCTCACAACTATTGTAGATGTCAAGCATGTTCATTAGTTACTATATATAAGGAGTTTTGTCATCTTTTGTTTTTTTTGCAATATATTTTTATACATATAAATTGAAATTTTTTTTTGCAAAGAGGATTGTCGATTGTAACCCCCCCCCCCCATACGTAGTTTATCCCCTGTTGTTAAAAAATGGGAGTGGCAATTCAATCTCAAAGTTAAGAAGAAGATAGGTCGACAATAAATGATTGTAACTTTTGGTACAGAGTATGAAGCGGCAAGTTTTTCAACCAATCACACGAAAATCCAAAGTGCTTCAACTTTTACGCCTAAAACTTGACTGGTTTGTTTCACACCTTTAAAACAAGTATTTTTGCAGAAAGATATATAGTGTGGTTTTTGAAAATGAGAAACGAAAAGATAAACCTGGATGGGAAATACATCATAAGCTGCATTTGGTAGATGAATTTGATCTTTACAGGGCTGGCAATAGGATCAAGCAACTAAAGCATATGCTTGAGGCCCCAAATTTTGAGGGGAGCCCATTTTTCCAAAATTAGGCTAATAGGTTAATTTTATTGAAAATAGTGAGTACTTTTAAATAGAAAAATAGATACTTTTGTAAAAGGAAGTAGTAGATTTGAGTAAAAGTTTGGTAAATGTGAATCACTTATCCAAACTTTTTCGGTGGATAAAAAATCTAACAAGTGAAATCACTAAATTCTACTTCTTACCTTTATTTTTATCATCAGAAAATATGTAGTACAAAATTATATTTTTATACTATTCACTCTCTTTCTTGGTTTGTCAAAGAGTCAACCTCTCACATAACATTTATACTCTTCTATATTCTCTTTCTTGCTTTTTCCAAATTCTTAAGACAAGAGGGGTTGCTCTGAGGTAAGCAACCCCCACTTCCAACCGAGAGGTTGTGAGTTCGAGTCTCCCCAAGAGCAAGGTGGGAAGTTCTTGGAGGGAAGGATGTCGGGGTCTATTTGGAAACAACCTCTCTACCCCAGGGTAGGGGTAAGGTCTGCGTACACACTACCCTCCCCAGACCCCACTAAGTGGGATTATACTGGGTTGTTGTTGTTGTTGTTGTTGCTTTTTCCAAATTCTTGTATGATAAGTTAGTAGTATTATTCTTAGAAAAATCATAGCTTAAGAGTACTATTGATAAAATATACTGCACAACTCTTTTTCTCCACGCGTTTCAAGCATTGCGAGTTATTGAAGGAGCAATAAGATATTTTAGAATCAAGTCATCAATTTTCTTGAATTAATTCCGTTATTTAAACTTCAGATGTTATTATTATCTCATATTTGTTATTTTTACTTAATAGTTGATAGTTATATATAGTCTATTTAATCATTTATTGGAATTTAAATGTCAACTAAACAATATGAATCTATTTGTTCAAAACCAAAAGAAAAGAGTTAAAATTGTAATAGAGTCCCATAAAAGATTATTAGGAGAAATCAATTATAAAAAGTTCTTAAATAATTTTGCATCTCAAAATGTAACATATATATATGATTTTGTTTAAAATAAAGCTTAAGGCCTCTATCAATGCTGGCTTAGGCCAAAAACACTGCTGAGCCGCCAGTTCTACAAATTTACGAGAAGTCATGTTGGTTAATATATGATTTAGTTTGCTTTAATGTATATTAGTTAACTTAAACATTGAGTATGAGGTAATTTTTACTTTAGTGAAGGGCAAAAAAGTCAATAAAATTTGAAGGATAATTTTGTAATTCAACTTTTGACTTAAGGCCTTCCCACTTTTAGTATAGTATAAATGAGTGTGTGTATAATTATTAATTGTGCATTATATATTGGACAAAATAACAACTCAAATTTTTGTAATTCAACTTTCGACTTGAGGCCTCCCCACTTTTCGTATAGTATAAATGTGTGTGTGTGTGTATGTATTAGTTGTGCATTATATATTGGACAAAATAACAACTCAAATTTTTGTAATTCAACTTTTGACTTAAGGCCTTCCCACTTTTCGTATAGTATAAATGTGTGTGTGTATGTGTATTAATTGTGCATAATATATTGGACAAAATAACTACTTTTGACGGCGCGCAAACAACAACAACAACAACAACAGCTATCAAGTATAGTCCCACAGGGTGGGGTCTGGGGAGGGTAATATGTACACAGGCCTTACCCCTACTCGACAGGGCAAAGAGGTTGTTTCCAATCGACCCTCAGCGAAAGATCGAGAAAAGGAAAAAAACAAAAACAAAACAAAAAGAAAAAGCATTAGACGGCAGGCAAACACTGGTACATAAATGGTATACAAAATATTGGAGAGCTAACACAAAACTATTGCAACAAATGTTACCAGATCGTAGTTTTCAGTTAGAATTACCATGATGCAAAAGCATGTTAGTTCTCGTGTCTAGCAAGAAGAGCGATGGTTCGGATAGTTGAAAATGTGAAGGAGAAAAAAAAAAGATTTTATCAGTTAAGTGACAATTGTGGATGGCCAACTCTAGAACTAGCTGTAGTGGACAATGTTGAACCTGTTTAGAGTATAGTGGTCAATGTGGAGTATAACTCAGGATAAGATACATAGCTCATATATGGACAACCAAACGTAGAAGGAGAAGTCGAGCATGGAACATAGCCCCTGTAGCTCTTTATGTGGGTACATTGGAGACAGAAGAATACAAGGGAGCATTCGTAAAAAAATGATCTCTTGTATTAGTAGTTGTCCCTTCTTTTTGGTGCATACTTGGTGAGCCGACAAGGTCCTTGGTAGTGTAGATAATTGGTGTCACTGTGTAGAGAACTATATCTTTTTATAGGTTCTACATTATTTTGGAATGCCACTTGTATATTGGTGCTTCCTCACAACAGCAATAAACTTATTACTCTCCTTGTCCTAATTTATGTACGGTGTTTAATTGGCCATGGAGTTTAGGTGGTGTTAAACAAGTCATAGACTTTGTATGGCTATATATCATCTCATCAACGGTAAAATAAAAAATTTAAAATGTAATTATTTCTAAATGCAGAAAGATATCATTGATTAAGCAAGAAAGAGTGTTGGAAGTGCTTCATTTATTTAGAAAAAAACACAAATTAATGTAGCAAGATTAAGTATCACATCCTTAACTTAAGATCACAAATTTTTGCAAGTTTTATGCAATAAACAGAAACACTTGCAATACCTTTGGCCTTAGTCTGCCGGAAGAAGGTTAAACTAATGTTACTGATGTGGGGTGTACTTGGAGTAAAAGATCTTAGATATTCAACAGAGCTTTGTTAGGGAAGTAGCTGTGGAGATTCGAGGTAGAAGAGCATGCTCTATGGAGGGAGGTCATAGTAGAAAAGTATGATTCCACGGGAGGGGGTTGGAGGATCAAGGCGATCACAGCACCTTTCGAGTGTGGCATGTGGAGGAGCTTCATGAAGAATTGGGAAACCTTTAGTGGCAACATCACTTACAGGGTGGGTGTGGCATGTGGAGGAGCATCATGAAGAATTGGGAAGCCTTCAGTGGCCACTTACAGGGTGGGAGAAGGAGAATCAGCTTTTGGAATCAAAGGTGGTGTGGAGAGGATACTTTGAGGGTCTCCTCCCCCACGTCTTCAAAGTTTCAAATCAAAAGGAATTGATGGTCCAACAGATTCGCAAGGAGCATGAAGGGGGTAGTATGGGACCTCTCATTTAGAGGGAACATGCAAGATTGGGAAATTGCGGAGCTCCAAGATTTGTTGACACTGCTATATGGACAAGACCTTGTGAGAAGGGGTTTGCGTGGCGATGGTTTGTTCACCGTAAAGTCCTTTTACTAGAGTATATTGGTGAGAGGGAGGCAACTCTTCCATACTCCTCGATCTAGATTCCTAAGGCGCCCACGAAGGTGTGCCTTTTTGCATGGCTAGTGGCAAGGGGAGTGATTTTGACCGTTGAAAATTTGCGAAGAGAGGAATTACACTTATTAGTTGGTGCTATATGTGTAAAAGCTCAGGGAAAGAAGTTGATCATCTTTTGTTGCATTGCCGTGTGTCCTCGACGTTGTGGAGGGTTCAATGGGTGATGTCAAGCACTGTAAAGGAAATGTTATATATCTAGGCTGATTTCTGTAGAAGAAGAAAGCAAAAGGCGTGGAACTTCGCATCGTTAGCTCTCATGTTGATAGTTTGGGGGAGAGAAATAGGAGAGCTTTAGAGAGGATTGAGTCTCCTTTTTCACATCTTAAGAATAGTTTTTAATCTTTGATGGCACTCGTATAGCCCCTACTTGTATAGAAGATTGGGCGTCTTTTGCAGAGAATCATGTTCTGATACAAATTCTCTACTTTTTGGTATACTTCCTGTATACGGGCGTTCTCTCCCTTTTGATTAATACAATTTACCTTATCAAAAAAATAATGTTATTGTTCCCTCTTAATTCTGTTTTCCACTCTAATCTAAGTTGTTGATCCTATAGTAGCAAAAGAAGAGGATGCACATTCCACCCCCACACTCAAAAAGTATTGTCGGAGTTCTATCCTTCTGTCACCATTTAGGGAAAGAATTCCACACCCCAATTTAACGGAGTACAGCCCCTTTCGATCATGAGCCCATCTCAAAGTCTTCCCCATTGATCACCGAGTTGCTATTCTTTAATTTTGTGATAACCTGAATCAAGCTCTTCAACTCCCAATCTTGGCAACTCCTTCTAAGGAAGATGCTCCAACTTGTCCAGCCTACGTTGAGCTGTAGTAGCATTAGGATGAAATATATTTTTAGGATGAACTTGTTCTTTTTTGGGCATTAGGATGAACTTCTTTTTGATAAATAGTAGCATTATAAACTTTCGATGTAACAATATCAGGAATATCCTTCTAGAATCTACTCTTCTGCTCATCCACAACTTTCAGAGAATTATTAATTTGAAACCCATGCCATAGACTACTAATTTATCTCCACAATCCATGACCATGTGGGATCCAACTCTGCTAATGCACCAGCTATCACTTTTTCCATACTTTTTTGTGGTACTTTTTCTCTATAAAGGGTCATCCTCTTGACTATATCCGCACAGAGATGTAAACAAATATCTTTATTACTGGGAATAAGGGTGGCCTTGGAGAAAATTTGGAAATGTAATGCATCCCCTAGTGTGTCATGCTTTGGTTGGATTGTTTTAAAGGAAGCATGTATAACTCAGAATCTTATAAGAAGTGAGATTTATTTGTGCAGCAGATGCTTCATGTGCAACATGGAAACAGAAGATGTAGATCAGTTATTTCTGCACTTCAGAATAATATCAGAACTCTGCAAAATGTTCTTGAACATTTTGTAAGTTTAATGGGTGATGCCCACATTCAAATGTCAATATTTCTAAAGCTTTGGGAAGTTCAAAAGCTGAAAACAGATATAAAAGCCATCAGGGAAACCATATGTGCATCCCGTGGACCATACGGGGAGAGAGAAACACCAGATATTTTTAAGTTAAAGCAGATCACTTCATCAACTA
Source organism: Nicotiana noctiflora (assembly GCA_032618575.1). Lineage (NCBI taxonomy): Eukaryota > Viridiplantae > Streptophyta > Magnoliopsida > Solanales > Solanaceae > Nicotiana > Nicotiana noctiflora. Next base: position 14,004 of record JASVEL010012777.1, read on the forward strand.
ATTATTACTGTATACATCCTTCAAATTGTTGGTGTTAACTAAATGATGGCAAGAGTACTGAAAATCTCACACTTTATTACTTCCTATGTTCCAATTTATGTGGAGGTGTTTGATTTGGCACAAAGATTAGGAAAGAAAGGAAGACTTCTGAAATTTGTGGTTTAAAATAAGCCGTAGATATTGTGTGGATGTAAATCATTTCATTAAGAGTAAAGTATTAAAGTTAAATTATTTTAAATAAAGAAGTATGACATTCTTTTTGGGATGGACTAAAAAAGAAAGTATGACACAAAAATTAGGACGGAGGAAGTAACGTTTTAACTCTTTTTGATAAAGACAAACTCTTTAACTCTATAAATAGATGAAATCTATTTTAAACTCTTATATTGTATGTGGCACCCTCTTGGTGCTTTCACATTAACAAAACTATGTCCTACTTTCTCAAGAAAACTCTTTCTTCTTTATTGTGTCTATGCACTAATTTACCCAAAAAATGAGTAGAGCATCTCACTGTTGTCAAGACGCGCTTAAAGCATGCTTAAGCCTGAAATGAGGCTCAAAACATATTGAGCGCTTCGTCTCGGTTTGCGATCGCTTCAGGGTCGTCATCAAGGTTTTAAGGCATATTTTTTCGTTGCCAACGAGCGCAATTCTAAAGAAGCGACACTAAACAATTGATATTTCACTATCCTAATTCTCTTTCAATTTCTTTGTCCATATATCTGTTATTCAAACTTATAACTATTAGTCTTGGACTACTTATCAAAATAAAACTTTTAGTCTTGGACTACACATACATAATTATTCATTTATTTCATTTCCGCCTTTCTTCATTAAAGCTCACGCATTATTTGTGCTTTGCACTTAAAGCCCCAACGGACCTTAGAGCTTTTTTACGCTTTTCGTCTTTCATAGCACTGGAGCATCTACCAAGTCCGAACAAAAAGATGGAGAAACAAGGAAAATTCAAGAAAGAGAACTTGATATAATGGTAATACCGAACAGATTTTTTAAAATGAAATAAAAAGTCACAATAAAGATGGTTTGAGCAGATTTAATTATTCAATGCCGATTCTCTTAACCATGGAGAATAAAGAGTATTTCAGCTAATCATTTTGCTTTTATGCAGTTTCTGGATGAGACGAAACTGATTATATGATAAATTTTTCTTAATTTTGTTGATTTGTGTCATGTAATTTTTTATACTGAGCAGAAATAGATACCTCGCTAGGTATGAAAATTAAAGAAAGTATCTAAGTTTGCTTGATAACAATAAGAAGAAGCGTAGTGAAATTCCACATATAGGGTCTGGGGAGGGTAAAATATACGCAAACCTTACCCCTACCTTATGATAGTAGAGAGACTGTTTCCGAAAGACCATCGGCTCAAAAGAAGTGAAAAATACGATGATAATTGCCTCACATCTTGTGTAATACTAGTGATAGTTAATGTGCATTATGAAAACTTGAGCTTTATCGTATTATTTAATTGCATAGGAGTGGTCGGAAGAAGAGTGGAGAAAAGAATGAAGGGAAGGGTTAAGGATTTACCTGGTGTGAGATATCACATTGTTCGAGGAACCCAAGATGTTGTCGGAGTAAAGGATCATCAACAAGAGCGTTCTAGTGATATTCAAGACTTGTATCATTTAATGATGCCATGTCAATTGCTAGAAACATGTGAAGTGTATGGCTAACCCAATAACGAAAGTTTCGTAAGGGGTAGCCAGTGCCTCGCATCCACTATAGCACTGAATTCCAGTGCTATCCCCAGTGCCCAGCGGTGACCATAGCACTCAATTTCAGTGCTACCATCCGTGCGGCGCACCACAGGCATTTCGGAGGCCAAGTTGTTCCTATTTTGATTGGACTCGGTTAAAATCGTCTAGGACTTATCCTACACATATAAATAGTTTATAAACTTAATTTTTTAGGGGAGTTGACCCTAACAAGGAGAAACGTTGCCGTGCAATTTAGGAACCGAAAATCACAGAGTTTTTCTTCATTTCTCTCACTATTTGTAGTTTTACGCATTCAAACATTCTTTATTATGATTAGCATGACTATGAGTGGCTAGTTCTTTTTGTTCTGGGTTAAGGAGCGATAGAAGGTTGTGCAAGGACTGCAAGGTTATTCCGGGGGAGTCCCTCCCTACTCCACATAGGTTCCTAGTGATGGATGTCGATCTCTAGATGAAGAGGAAGAGGAGTAGTGCTCGGGACCGACCGCGGATTAGATGGGGAGCTTTGACCAAGGAGAAAGCCCAGGAGTAGAAAATGAGGTTGGTTGATGGTGGAGCTTGGAGAAGTGTTGGGAATGCGGACGCAATGTGGTCAGAGATGGCGAACTTGATTAGGGAGGCAGCGCGAGTAGTGCTTGGGGTAGCAAAAGGCTATTCAGGCAGACATCAGGGCGACTGGTGGTGGAACGATGTAGTCCAAGGAAAAGTGGAGGCAAAGAAGGCGGCGTTTGCTAAGGTGGCAGGGAGTACGAGCGAGGAAGAGAGGAGTCTAAACAGGGAGAGCTACAAGGTGGCGAGGATGGAAGCAAAGCTGGCGGTCACGGAAGCTAAAAATGTGGCGTTCGATCGTATGTACGAGGAATTAGGGGAGAAAGGCGGGGACAAGAAGTTATTCCATTTGGCTAAAGTGAGAGAGAGGAAGGCTCAGGACCTAGACCAAGTTAGGTGCATCAAGGACGAGGAAGGCAGAGTTCTGATGGGGGAGTCTCAAGTCAAGCAGAGGTGGCAGTCGTACTTTCGAGACCTGCTCAATGAGGAGGGGGATCGAGTCATAGAGCTAGGGGAGTTGGGGCAGTCAGAGCATCATATAGACCTTGGGTACTGCAGGCGCATTAGGGTAGATGAGGTCGTGGGGGCTTTGCGTAGGATGAGTAGGGGTCGAGCGACCGGGCCAGACGAGATCCCGGTGGAGTTCTGGAAAGGCGTGGGTAGGACAGGTGTGGAGTGGCTGACTAGATTGTTCAATGTGATCTTCAGGTCTAAGAGGATGTCGGAGGAGTGGAGGTGGAGTACAGTCGTGCCCCTGTATAAGAACAAAGGGGATATCCAATGCTGTAACAACTATAGGGGCATCAAATTACTAAGTCACGCCATGAAAGTCTGGGAGCAGGTGGTTGAGGCGAGGATGAGGGATACGACATCTATATCTGTGAACCAGTTCGGTTTCATGCCAGGTCGCTCCACTACAGAAGCTATCCACCTTGTCAGGTGATTGGTGGAACGGTTCGGGGATAAGAAGAAGGACCTGCACATGGTGTTTATTGACTTAGAGAAGGCGTATGACAAGGCCCCAAGAGAGGTATTATGGAGGTGCCTGGAGGCGAATAGCGTGCCGGAAGCCCATATCAAAACAATCAAGGACATGTACGATGGAGCAAAGTCTAGGATTAGGACGGTGGGTGGAGACTCAGACCACTTCCCGGTGGATATGGGACTTCATCAAGGATCTGCCCTTAGCCCTTTCTTATTTGCCTTGGTGATGGATGCACTGACACGCCATATTCAAAGGGATGTGCCTTGGTGTATGCTATTTGCTGATGACATAGTCCTGATAGACGAGACGAGGGTCGACATTAACAAGAAGTTGGAGGTCCGAAGACAGACCCTCGAGTCTAAGGGTTTCAAACTAAGCAGGTCTAAGACAGAATACCTGGAGTGCAAGTTTAGCACCGAGTCGAGCGAAGTAGGCGGGGACGTGAAGCTTGGAGCTTAGGTTATCCCCAAGAGGGACAGTTTCAATATCTTTGGTCGGTGATCCAGGCAGACGGAGAGATCGACGTGGATGTCACCCACAATATAGGGGCGGGGTGGTCGAAATGGAGGCTTGCATCAGGAGTCTTGTGTGACAAGAAAGTACCACTGAAACTCAAGGGGAAGTTTTATAGAGCTGTGGTTAGACCAGCCATGTTGTATGGGGCGGACTGCTAGCCGGTTAAGAACTCTCATGTTCAGAGAGTGAAGGTTGCGGAGATAAAGATGCTCAGGTAGATGTGCGGGCACACCGGATTAGATAAGATTAAGAATGAAGTTATTCGGAAGAAGGTTGGGGTGGCCCCAGTGGATGAGATCCTCGTGATACACTATGATGGCCATCAATATTGCAGAATAAGATGCTTAGCTGATGCTCCCGTGAGGAGGTGTGAGAGGCTGGCATGGGAGGGCCAACGAGGAGATAGAAGCGGGCTATAGAAGTATTGGGGAGAGGTGATTAGGCAAGATATGACATTGTTCCAACTCACTGAGAACATGACCAGGATAGGAAAGTCTGGAGGTCTAGAATTAGGGTTGTAGGATAGGGTCTTCTAGAGCTTTTCGTACTTCTTTCCTGAGGCTAGGTGTGGTTTGGTAGGGCCCTCCATATATGTCTTGCGTTTTGTATCGTGCTCCTTATGGTAGTTACTGTTAGGTGTTATTGCATGCCTTTTAATTTACGATTTTATGTGTAGTTATCTGTTTATGCATTTTCTGCTAGAGTCACTAATGCTCTTTTGTTTTTCCTTTTCTTTTTCTCTTCTTTCTCTTCCCTTTCACTTGAGCCGAGGGTCGATTAGAAACAGCCTCTCTGTCCTTTCGGGTATGGGTAAGGCTTGTGTACGTATTACCCTCCCCAAACCCCACTTTGTGGGAATACACTAGGTAGTTGTTGTTGTTGTTGTTGTTTGTTTATTTAATCATGCACTTAATTATTTGCTGCATACCTAGCAGTGAAATACTATCTACAATTCTAGAGTTGAACTCGAAAATGAGAATTCAAAATTGCATATATGATTAAATAGAGCAAGTTCTTGAACTTGAACATCGAGGAATGGGTTCGCGATTAGGATCGACATACGACTAATTGCCTTGTTTGGTTGATATACAGGAATTACAAATGCTTTCTTGTTAGTCCTAATTTCATAGACGTATAGGTGTTAGGTTAACTTGAATAGGCGTGTAAGAACTCGGCGGATTCTTACGAGTAAGATCAACAAACCAGATAAATCAATTAGTTAGTTGAAGCAGAGAACGTATACAAGATTGTTAGCTAGCCTATAACCCTGAAATATCTTCTCCCATTGATTTTTATCCCAAGTTGCCCACGTGCATCATTAGATCTCTAGTTTACTTGATTGCTCTAAAGTTTCTTTTGTAGTTAATTAATCACCAACACACTTTGAGTAAAACCACTCGAATAGATAATTAGTTTAAGTCAAATTTAGTTAATAGTTAGTCATAAGTCTACGTGAGAATGATACTCTACTTACTACTTTATTACTTATCGACTGCATATACTTGTGTGTGGTTTAACCCCAACATTACTCGTCAAAAGCATAATATATGTACTCTCCGGACAACATATCACAAAAAATGGGCAGCATAGTATGAATATGATTGAATTAGTAGACGTAAAGTCGTAAACTTAAATTTTCAGAGAGAAATATAAGGAACCAAATTCATTCAATGATAAAATGACAAAAAAAACCTCGACAATGAGAAAAAGATAGTAAATTTCACCAAGCATCATATCCATAAGCTCTAAGTGAAGGTATACTTAAAAGACATGTCCTTTGACAACCCTAAGAAAAGGCCAGTAATGATAAAGAAACCTTTTTTTAACGGAAGTTTAAGATAGGCGTATAGCATACAACATAAAGGTACAACTGAGAATGACTTAAACACCTAAAAAGTGAAATTTTATACTTTCTTCCAAAATAAATCCCAATAAGTGCTTCAAAACAAGAAGGCTTCCCAAATTACAAAACAGCAACGAAGAACAAAGCACACTGAAATACCACATTAATAACATAAATAGATCTGGCATTCAAACTTGAATTGAACAAGATAATACCTTTTTTCACGGTATACTTGGAATTTACTTGATTCACAACAGCTAAGCTGAACTGGGCATACCTACTCCACCCATATGGAAGTGTAGCTGAATCTGCTACATCTAAGTACATCGACAAACAATCCACATTATTTCCTTTCGGAAATATCAGCACTCTCCTGAAAAAAAAAACCAATGACATACGGACACCAATTATAACACTTATTACAAAACTTAACGACCAAGATAACTGATATACTTCCCTTTTTAAGGGAATTCAGATAAGTGATAATTTTTCACTAACCATTTATAACTACCAACACTGAAAACCTCGGAATATAACTTCTTCACTGATAGACGAGAGAAATTATCAATTGTCCAAGTAAACCGCGAAGCTTGCGGCTCATCCACAGCTTGATTCTCCACTGCACTAGCATTCTCAGTCGGCGTCACTGAAAAAAATCACATTGACCAATATAAACATAGCAATTCTAAGCATAATCCTGATTAACTCGAAACTATATTATTATTTGTAATAGGGATGCAGGCAGAGCTAAAATAATACAAGGAGGGTGGGAGCAAAACCTTTTATAATTAAATCGTAAATATCTGAAGTTGTCAAAAAGGGGCAACAAGAGAGATGTGTAGGAAAAAGTTTGGAGCACCAAACCTCCTAGAAAGTAGCTTAGTTTGTTTAGCGTTCTGTGTGAGATGCTTTAACAGCATATAACTCAAGAAGAGGAGGATAGTTGTGAGTTGATGTGCATATTCAAAGAACCGGGAGAAAATACTAATCATCTCTTGTTGCATTGCAAGTAGGCTTCACAGCTATCAAAACTTGATTGACAGTGACAAATAGTCGTGGATGTTGCCAATGACAGTGAAGAAAGCAATCACAAGTTAGAGATTGGAGAGGATTGGAAATGAAAGGAAGGTAGCATGGAAGACGGTGCCACCTCGTCCATTTTGCAGTATACGGAGCAAACTAAAAAGGAGATTATATTATACTAGTGAGAACAGTGCAGAAAGCATTACGAAAGCTCTTTGTTTCACTTGTATTTTTGGTACAAGGAGATGAAACCATGGTGTGTGGACAGTTGTTCAAACTTGGCGAAATTACTTGTAGTTAATTTTTTGACACTATTAGTGCTTATTAATGAAGGAAATAACTTGCATTATCAAAACAATAATCATAATGATAAACCAAGACAGCTAAATGGTCAAGATGACCCAACCTTCCATGGGCTGAGGACCTTCAACTAAGGGTTGAGGACCTTCAACCATGTCTGCACGCGGCACCAGCATCTCCTCCTCTTCTTGATGCTGCATTTTGGAATTTCATTAACTACTAAAATAATTAAACAAATCGCAAGAAAAAAACATATGGACAAGAAAATCAAAACCCTCACAAAAGCATATAATGATTAATGAATTCAAAAATCTATGATCCTTTAAAACCCTAACCCTCTTACCCTAATTCAAGAGCCCTACAGTATTCAATTCATTTTTTTTTAAAACTACATTTTTCTCTATCCACAGTGTTTCAATTCAATTCACTCCAAAACCAATAATTTCACAACCAAAACCAAAAAGGATCACACACCACCCACCCCTACACTTTACCCCTCAGCCTCTCCCCCCCCCCCCCCCACACACACACACACATCATGTACACGCAATCAAGCAAACTACCAGCAGCAATTAATATTTTTACGGCCAACAAACAGATACATACGATAGTAAAAAATGAAAATTGATAGTTAGTAATGTAGAAGAAAGAAAGACTCACATCCATTGGTTGAGAATTCAGTATGGTCATGCTTGGTGATAGAACTACCGTCCGATCACACCAGCGAAGGGAAAGAGTTATAGGGGTAGGACTGAGGGATGGGTGGGTAAGGAACAAGAGAGATGTAGAGACAGATGAGAGAGATTCTGAAAATTGGTGTTGTATTTGGGGGTGGGTTTTCGATGGGGGGAAGAGGATATGAATGGAATTAAGAGAAAGGTTAGGGATAAATTAGGGGAAGGAGAAATATTTGTGGGAAACTACTACACGTTTCTTGTGTGCACGAAGGCATTTCTGACATCTAATAAGAAGCTGCCACGTATAAGCAGACCTCTTGGCGGCGGGAGAAATGATTGACGTGCAACACAAGGAGTGGATAAAGGCTCTCATCGTACTATAATACATGTCAATTAATTCGATGCTTGTAGGCTAACAAATTACGCTTTATGTAATTTAGTAATTATATTTTAGTGGTTATTAGTTAGTTGTACCTATCATATATATATATATATATATATATATATATATATATATATATATATATATATATATATATAGTTCTTCTTATGATTATGTGTTTAGATTCTTTAGAATGTATTCGATATATTTAAATTAATGTATTTATGAATATAGTAGTATTTTTATGTGTGAAATATGGAATTACAGTTAGAAAGATTTTTATATTCGAGTGTATTCGATTGTATTTGCAATATGAAATTTGGGATTACAGCTGGACAGATTATTGTATTCGACTGTATTCACAGCGTGAAATAAGGGATTACAATTATTTTTAAACGGAAAGTGAATTAATTAACATAATAGACTCCTAATATAACTCAACAAACTTAATTATAATATACAAATTTTGTATTTCCAGTTATAAAAAAAAAATCTCAACCAAAAAATACTTCAAAAATATAGCAATCTTCAGAGAAATTATATAACATATCTGAGTACATAAATTATATTAATTTAAAAAAACCATATAAATGCATTTTGCGAGACAGTGAATACAAATAAATACATAAAATGCAGCGAAATACATTGAAATACAATTTTAAAAAAATATATATAATAAATACAATGAAATACATAGATTACAACAAGATACATTGAAATACACTACAAAAAAAAAGGTAATCTGAGTACATAAATTATATTAATTTAAAAAAACCATATAAATGCATTTTGCGAGACAGTGAATACAAATAAATACATAAAATGCAGCGAAATACATTGAAATACAATTTTAAAAAAATATATATAATAAATACAATGAAATACATAGATTACAACAAGATACATTAAAATACACTACAAAAAAAAAGGTAACAGACTCTTCAAATTGCTCAGCCCCAAACTCTATCGTCTTTGTTCAAGAATAACCCACACGAGGTAAAAAATTTCCAAAATTATATACAAAATATCCAAAATCATCGAACCTCTAATTTCAAAAATTCTTTCTATGATTTTTGCGTTGGTTTCAAGAATCCAAAATCACCATCTTTGTTCCAAAACTGATGATTCTGACGATGCTGATGGCATCGCCGTTTGTGAGGTCTCGCTTTTCACTTCTCCAAACATTTTATATCTCATTTCTCTACTATTTTCTGATTTTTGCGTTGGTTTCAGATTTATAAGAATTGGAGAGTATCAGTTACGAGCATTCAAGGGAAGATAATGGTAGATATTCGTGAGTTTCAGGAAGGCAGAGGTTTTGCATCAGAAGAAAGATACTATGATTTGTAACGTTGGTTGAGAGAGGGAGAGAGAGTGGAGAAAAATCTGAAAGAACGAGAGAGAAAAATAAATCAAAAGTATATTTTATGGATTAAGGGTAGGAGGTGACCATAAATAGATATTTGGCTATAAAAATCAAAAGGTAGCTATGGAATATCTTTTTTAAAAATGGTATTTCTTTAAAATAAATAAGGTATCAACCTTTATTATAGGAGGTAATTAATCCTTATTTATTGTAACGACCCGGCCCGTCGTTACGGAAATTTCCACCCCGTTACCTTGCATTAACATATCATATGCTTCTATATCAGTGTTAGAACCTATCGGGTGAATTTCGGGGTGGTTTCGGACCATTTCTAGGCCATTTTTAACTGCTGGTTTATGTCTGTAGCAGTGTTCTACGCGATCGCGGACAATGGGACGCGATCGCGGTGAGTAAAATGTGCGAAAAGTATTAATGAATCGCGATCGCGTGAAATGCTCCGCGATCGCGAAGAAGGAAAACTTCTGTGCATTGATCCTACTTCGGAAGCTCATATCTTTTTATCTACAAGGAATTTTAAGGTGATTCAAAAATGAAAGTTGTAGCTCATCGTGTCTAGTTTTCAGAAAGATAAAGCAATAGTGATTTGGACATCTATGTAAATAGTTATGGACGTTACACTATAGGGTGTCCGAGAAGGATCTCTAATACACATGTATAAATTGGGAAGCTTATATCTAGAAATGTATATGGATTCAGGAAATGAGCATCAAATAAGAGTTATAGCCCTATGTGTCTAGTTTCCAGAACATCAAACCATTCATCATTCGGAGTTGTGTGCAAAAAGTTATGGCCATTATACTGAAGCTTGTCCGGAGGAACCGGAGTTTGTTCACCGCGATCGCGAAGCCTTTCCCGCGATCGCGAAGGGTAAATTTTGGGCCAAATTTTGTTCTCCGCGATCGCGATGAGTAATATGCCTGGGCAGAATGTTTTTAAAACATTCCAGTATGTTTTTAAAACATTCCAGTCGCGAAATCAACCCATTTTTCCACCATTTTTGGTCATTCTTGAGAGCTTTTGGACGGGAATTGAAGGGATTTCGACGGGGAATCATTGGAGGTAAGTTTTATGAGTTAAATACATGATTTTATCAAAGGATCTTCCATTAATTCTCTGAATTTGGGTAAGAAATCAAGAAAATTAGGGCTTTGAGCAAAAATCTTAAAATGGGGATTTGAAGGACCATTTGTGGTCCGAATTGGGAGTTCTTGGTATGTACGGACTCGTGGAGAGACGAGGATTCCGAAAATGTGAGTTTCATAATTTTTTCGAGATGTGGGCCGGGGCTCGGGTTTTGCCAATTTCGTGATTTTTGATATTTTTCGAGTTCTTTCGATTGGGTTATGTTCCATTAGCCTATTTTGATATATTTGTGCTGATTTGTGCTAGTTTTGACGTGCGTGGATGCCGGTTCGAGGAGCTAAGGCGTCGCGGGCATGAGCTTTCGTCGCGCTCGTATTGAGGTGAGTAATAGATGTGGGTGATGACCAGCGGGTTCGAAACCCCGGTATACCACTTTATGATGTTGTATAGCGGCGAGACAAGTACTCTCTTGTGAGTGCGGGGTCGATTGTGATTGGGGACTATGACTAAGTCCGACTTGTTGATACTGTATTATGATATTAGGCTATTCTTGAGCCGTCGAACCTCCTTCTCGGATGGTTGCATATTATATATTGTGAGCCAGTTATTGGATCCCGCGAGGATCGTCATCATTGTCTTATCATATAGACATGCTAGTTTACTACTAGTCCGCAGCTATTTTTGTTATTATGCTAATTCGAATCTCTGGAACTTGATATTACTGTTTTCCAACTGAAAAATGATAAAAGAGTTTTCAAAAAAACTACTTTTGAGCCTGCGAGGCTGTATCTGCATATTAGCTGACTAGTAGTGGATCGGGCTGCACGCCGCAGCGAGATATATGTTGGATCGGACTGCACGCCGCAGGAATATCTCTATGAGATGTGCTTGGGCTGTAGGAGCCCTTCCGGAGTCTGAACCCCTACAGTGAGCACGGGTACCCAAAATTGGAGTCGGGCTACGCGCCGTAGCGGTCATATCATGCATTGCGTTGCATTTAGCTACATCTGCTAGTTGTTATGCTATTTATTGGTATTTGTTGGTACAGGTACAGTGAATATTGATTCTATGACAGGGTGGCTGATTATAGCTTTACATAGTGCTTTATTGCGGATTTCTTATCTGCGCTGTCTTACCCTTGTTTATTACCACTGAGTCTGGCAGTAATCATTTTACTCCCTGCACCTTGTGTGCAGATCCAGGTACCTCTCAGCAGACTTGATTCGGTAGCTACTTGGAGGCATTGTGCGGGATGGTCGAGGTAGCTGCAGCGTCCGCAGGACCTGACTCCCCTTCTAGCTGTCATTTCTTATCTTGTTGTCTTTCCTTTCCGCACTGAGTTGTTATAAACTTTATTACACTTATGTTCTTTAGAGGCTCATGACTCTTGACCCTTCGGTCTATGGGAGTTAGTATATTTTGGGACTTGGTCTCCCCGTTGTTGGTATAAATATTACTATTGTTTCATATATTTTGAAATGCTTAAATGGGTTAAAGAGAGCTTCTAGCTCCGTTGTTGATATTGATTGGTCAGGCTGGCTTAGCAATGTGCTGGGCGCCATCACGACCGGATTTGGGGTCGTGACAAGTTGGTATCAGAGCCTAGGTTTACTAGGCCTCGTGAGTCTTGAGCCGGTTAGTAGAGTCTTGTGGATCGGTACGGGGACGCTTGTACTTATCCTCGGGAGGCTGCGAACCTTTAGGAAAACTTCACTTTTCTTGAACTCTGTCGTGCGATCTTGTTGTTCTGAGAACTGAACTTTTATATTCTATTCTCTCGCAGATGGCGATTGGAAGGTAAAGTGCCTTATGTGCAGTGGAACGAGTTCAAACTCAGGAAGACTAAAATGATTATGCTATGTGTATCCTGGTGGAAGGTATTCTGTTGAAATGCTAAATTGAGGCGAGATAGGTGGATTGGTTCTCATGTGTAATTGAAAGGTAGTTGATATGTGTTATGATTCGAGCAGGTACAACGCATGTTCATGTACCAAATATGATAATATGATTTGTGTAGTATTGAGACTAATGTTGTCGATATGCATTGTGATGTCTTGTCGAGTTGTGAATGTATTGCTAGGATGGTTTTGGTGATTCTCTGGCAGGTGGATAGGCCAATTTACAAAGGGAACTCTGCCGAAATTTTTGGAAAATTTGGGACTTAGAAAGATTTATGTCACCTAAAGAGAGTGGGCTCATTGGTGGTGCGTGTATATCTGCAAGAATTGCAGAAGAGCTAAGGTCTCTGATGATTCGAGTCTCTGTCAAGGCTTGTAAATGACTTGAGTTTAATCTCATATTAACATTTCGGCATCACTTGGGTAATAATGATATGAGTGGTTGAAAGTGCTTTGATGAATGGCTTCGAGCTAAGTTGGGGAGGTTGCTATTGATTAGCTGATTGCACTATTGTGTGCTATGTTGATTCTGTCTCTAAGTATGTTGGGAAATTCTGGTAAAGGTTATGACGCTTCGTAGATCTGATGAAGTACTAGGGTGCTTTGAACTGTTGTTGGTAAAGAATATTCACCGTATAGAAAATAAAGATAGCTGATTGTATCTGTAAGTAATCATGTTCTGCGATGTCAGAGTTCTAACAAAACACGAGTGGTTCTACTCAATAGGACAGTTGAATTACAGCTGAATAAGGGTGAATGATGCCCGAGAATGGTTTTGCAGTGTTCAAGATTTTGCTTGTAACAGTCGGGTGCCTTAAGATTTGTGTATGTGGCTAAAGATGGCGGTTTCGTTAGAGAAGATCAAGGCTTGTGTTATATCATGTGAATGATGGGATTCTAGGTATCCGTATTGGGAAGTAATGATAACAATTTAAAAAAAAAATCGCGGGAAGTTCATCAAAATAAAGTATGGTAGAATGTGGTACTTTTGGGAAACATTGAGGGAGTATTCAGTGGCCTATGGGTCTTATGTACAAATCTAGTGTGGTAACAGGAGTTGATGTATTATGGTGTTACAGTAAGCGCTAATATTGAGTTAAAGATGAATCGGAAAGGAAACTGGGTAAATGGAACAACTTGTTAATAAATTAAAATGGTATAAAAAGAAATACGATTGATTTATGGTATGTGGTTGAAGTAATGAGTCTTGCAGACATTGCAACAAAACTCTTGAGTGCTGGCAGTTGTGTAACCTGATATAGGTATAAGGACTCAGTCCTGGCAGTTAAACTTATGCAATGAATGGGAAGAAATAGTTTGTGATGTGTTTTATCATGGTTTGAAGATGAGTATATTCCTGTCGGTATGCGAAGCTTGGAATGTGTAATGAGTTTTCTCTATATGGGATCATAAAAGTCCTTGACCAGTTGAGTGCGTCGATGTTTGCGGCGTAGGAAAGGGATAAGAATTTCCATGTTATTTTAGTATGGTATTGTATATGCGATGAGTTATGGAAAAGTTGATAATGGTATATTCTAGGTTTTGAGATCAGTTCATAATATATGGGAAGTCAATAAAATTATTGAGCAGCGCGGACAGCTGCAGGTGAATTAAGAATCGATCTTTCCGATAATTTAAGAAAATGATACTGCTATTCTATTAACTTGGCAGGGAATATGATCCAAAAAGGACAAGGTAATGTAAAATGATGATATCCAGTGGTATGGTGGTATTCTCTTGTTGGATCGACTATAATAACTGAGTCGTTGATGGCATAGTGAAATTTCTGAATGGCCGTCGTGGTATGAATGGATGCTTGATGTGCGTTATGTATTCGTACGGTGGAGTGTGGAACCAGGTATAGCGATTCATGTGTTATATATGTGTTGGAGACTAGAAGTCCTCGTAATCCGCCTATGTAGTGGTTGTATATCGCGTGTATCGACACCGTTTTGTGATTATTGGAAATCGGAAGCCCTAGTGGCTCTCTCTTAGCTTGATATGATGAATTTGGGTTATGATACCTTATTTCAGACTGGTTGACATAAGACATGTCGTCTAGACAAATGTGATATGGACGATGTCGGGAAATGACACAAATTGCGTAGCAGAGAGCATCAGAGTATGCTCCAACAGAGTAGTTGTACACAGGACCAGCGGACGGCTGGTAGGCATAGCTTTGTCAGTTGGACCTTAGTGGCGGATGTTAGTGTAGAAGTATCTACCATTGATTAGTTCTGGTATTGAGGAACTTTGTCGGATGCGTTTATTGTGGCCAAACTTGAGGCTATATATGTTTATTATGATAAGCAACTTGACTTGACGCGTATTTATTTGGCGAGATTTGACTTGATATGCATTTCCTTTTTGCGAGATTTATGCATGGATCGGGTGGCACGCCGCCACGGGTATGTCATTGGAGCGGGTTGCACGCCGCGACAGAATATTGTGAAAATATAGTTAGTTATATGCTACTGGGTATACAATACTTCCCCACTTCTGAGGAAAAGACCATTTTGAGTATCGATTGGCGAATGGCACATCGGTTGTGTCCTTTCGGGATTTAATAGCATAGGTTAATGATTTCACCGTGGGTGAGGTTGATTGCTTGGGTTCAAGACCTAGATCTGTGCGTGGCTAACCGTTTTGAGCTTAGTGGCTTGAGGTGCTTCATGAGTAATAATGTTGGGGTAGAATCACGAATCGCGACAAGGCTACGTGATGTTATGACCTCTCGAGGAGGATTCAGGTACTCTATTTCTATAATGCGAGACGCGATCTCAGTTCTATGTTATGATGGCACAGAGGAATTGAATTGCAGCTCTATTTGCTGGAGACAGTTGTCATGAATTGAGTTGTCATGATTCGAGTGTGTGCATACATTTCTATTGGAGCCTATGTTGTGCTCGTCGTGGCTTAGGCCGGTGTTGAGGTGTCTTATCACCGGTGCGGTGTGTTATAATCGAAATGACCGTTGGAGTCATTAATGAATACGAGCATATTAGATCTTAGCTTGTTAGAAAGGTAAAAATCAAGGTTTGGCTCCGAAACCTATTGTAGTATCAGTTTTAAGAGGGAAATAGATTCACGAATGGTTAACTTGAGAGATGGGTTCGGTATATCGCGTGCTTCAGCTACCGTGGGCAGGATATGGAGGTGTTGGAATAAGACTCTACCTAATGAAAGAGGTTTTCAGCTAGTATTTGGTTATTGTGGCCAGTTGTTGTGATTAAAGACTATCGTCTCGAGTGATTTGGGTTGTCGATACAGCATATGATCTCACCCGGAGTAGTGAATATGGGTTATTGTAGTGGATTCGAGTGTATCCTGAGTATAGGCATGGGATTTGCATTTGGCATATGATTTCAGAAAGTGCAATGTGATTTATGGTTCAGATGGTCTATGAAATTCTGACTATATGGTGTTTTCGGACTTATGTGAGATAGGGTGACGTATGATCGCCTGGATATATACTTGGTAAGGTCATTTGGCTATTGGGTTGCTTCTAGTACAACTCTGAATCCGCTCGAGGACGAGCATTTGTTTAAGTTGGGGAGAATGTAACGACCCGGCCCGTCGTTACGGAAATTTCCACCCCGTTACCTTGCATTAACATATCTTATGCTTCTATATCAGTGTTAGAACCTATCGGGCGAGTTTCGGGGTGGTTTCGGACCATTTCTAGGCCATTTTTAACTGCTGGTTTATGTCTGTTGCAGTGTTCTACGCGATCGCGAACAATGGGACGCGATCGCGGTGAGTAAAATGTGCGAAAAGTATTAATGAATCGCGATCGCGTGAAATGCTCCGCGATCGCGAAGAAGGAAAACTTCTGTGCATTGATCCTACTTCGGAAGCTCATATCTTTTTATCTACAAGGAATTTTAAGGTGATTCAAAAACGAAAGTTGTAGCTCATCGTGTCTAGTTTTCAGAAAGATAAAGCAATAGTGATTTGGACATATATGTAAATAGTTATGGACGTTACACTATAGGGTGTCCGAGAAGGATCTCTAATACACATGTATAAATTGGGAAGCTTATATCTAGAAATGTATACGGATTCAGGAAATGAGCATCAAATGAAAGTTATAGCCCTATGTGTCTAGTTTCTCAGAACATCAAACCATTCATCATTCGGAGTTGTGTGCAAAAAGTTATGGCCATTATACTGAAGCCTGTCCGGAGGAACCGGAGTTTGTTCACCGCGATCGCGAAGCCTTTCCCGCGATCGCGAAGGGTAAATTTTGGGCCAAATTTTGTTCTCCGCGATCGCGATGAGTAATATGCCTGGGCAGAATGTTTTTAAAACATTCCAGTCGCGAAATCAACCCATTTTCCACCATTTTTGGTCATTCTTGAGAGCTTTTGGACGAGAATTGAAGGGATTTCGACGGGGAATCATTGGAGGTAAGTTTTATGAGTTAAATACATGATTTTATCAAAGAATCTTCCATTAATTCTCTGAATTTGGGTAAGAAATCAAGAAAATTAGGGCTTTGAGCAAAAATCTTAAAATGGGGATTTGAAGGACCATTTGTGGTCCGAATTGGGAGTTCTTGGTATGTACGGACTCGTGGAGAGACGAGGATTCCGAAAATGTGAGTTTCATAATTTTTCGAGATGTGGGCCCGGGGCTCGGGTTTTGCCAATTTCGTGATTTTTGATATTTTTCGAGTTCTTTCGATTGGGTTATGTTCCATTAGCCTATTTTGATATATTTGTGCTTGATTTGTGCTAGTTTTGACGTGCGTGGATGCCGGTTCGAGGAGCTAAGGCGTCGCGGGCATGAGCTTTCGTCGCTTCGAGGTGGGTAATACTTGTAAATGATGTCCTGAGGGTTAGTAAACCCCGGACTTGCACATCTTAGTGCTTTGTCGAGGTGACTTGCACGCCGGATAACGGGCGTGGGGTAGAGCACCATTGGGGATTGTGACTTGGTCCGTCCCGCGTAATAAATAATAACACCTAATTGTTGAAATGAATTGGACTAATTATCACGTTTGGGCCTCGTGCCAATTATTTGAATCCTTCAAGGATTGGTATCACTGTTTTGATAACACTGAGCATATTTTATTCTAAATTTAAGGTTTAAAATGGAATTATTGCTATTTAGCATTTTTTATAAGGTTATGAAAAAAGAGTTTTCAAAAACTACTTTTGAGCCTGCGAGGCTGTATCTGCATATTAGCTGACTAGTAGTGGATCGGGCTGCACGCCGCAGCGAGATATATGTTGGATCGGACTGCACGCCGCAGTGATATCTCTATGAGATGTGCTTGGGCTGTAGGAGCCCCTCCGGAGTCTGAACCCCCACAGTGAGCACGGGTACCCAAAATTGGAGTCGGGCTACGCGCCGTAGCGGTCATATCGTGCATTGCATTGCATTTAGCTACATCTGCTAGCTGTTATGCTATTTATTGGTAACATTCCATGCATAGCTGCAGCTACTGGGAATCGAACCTAAGACCCAAGGCTTTACATAGTGCTTTATTGCGGATTTCTTATCTGCATGTTGTCTTACCCTTGTTTATTACTACCTGAGTACGGCGGTACTCGTTTTACTCCTGCGCACTTGTGTGCGGATCCGAGTACCTCTCGGCGGCTGATCCAGTAGCTGTACGAGGCGACATCTGTGGGATATACGAGGTAGCTGCAGAGTCCGCAGGACCCGATATTCCTTCCTACTGTCTTTTGATTTTGTATTGACATTTCTTTCCGCACTTGGTATTTTTGTAAACCTTTATACACTTACGTTCAGTAGAGGCTCATGACTCTTGACCCTTCGGTCTATGGGAGTTAGTATATTTTGGGACTTGGTTTCCCCGCTGTTGGTATAAGTATTACTATTGTTTCATATATTAATATGCTTAAATGGGCTAAAGAGGGCTTCTAGCTCCGTTGTTTATATTGATTGGTCAGGCTGGCTTAGCAATGTGTTGGGCGCCATCACGACCAGATTTGGGGTCGTGACATTTATTTAGAATAATAGCATCCAGTTAAGCCTGTAAATTAGGCTGGGTTGGCTCATGTACGGACCGGCACGGCTCTTACAACATGTTTGATCAAACTTCTAAAATTACCTATTTTGCAAAGTACTTTTTTGAAAAATATTTTTCTCAAAGGTATTTTTGGTGAGAAGCAATTTGTGTTTGACTAATTAATTTGAAGCACTTCTGAGTATTAATTAGTGTTTGACTTTTAAAAAATAATTATAAATATATTTTCCTCAAAAGTACTTTTTTAAAAGTGTTATAGGATAGATAATACTTTTTGGCAAAATAGCCTCTTGTCCACTTAAACTTGTACCAGATTGCCAATGCGGTAAACGAACTTACAAGTTTTCCAATGTCACACCTCTACTTCACAATATGAGGAGTAATAAACACATAGGTCTGAGCGTGCTCCTCAATTGCTATGTCACAAATGACATGACATATGCTTTGCCTTTCATAATTGACACGTGTAATATGTAGGCCTCATCTTTTTTATTCCAATTTATCAAAATTTTAACTTATATTTTTCTTTCTTTTCTTCCCCACCACAATTGAGACCTGCAAGAAACTCATAAACCAGTAATAAACTCAAGTTGGCCGGAGAACTCTCTTGTATGTCTATGGTCGTCGACCAATAGTTGACTCTCCGTATTGCCTACTCATTTTATCAGTATCTAGCCATTATCTCTATCCAAACATCTTATTCTATTTGATTTCAACCACCTCAATCACCATATCCGTCGAGACTTCCTTACCACCAGCCCATTGGCACAAACAAAATATATCAGAAATGGCATTTCATTCGGCCGCTATTTTTCTTTTGAAAAAAAAAGAGGAAAAAAGATGAGCATTAACCAGATCGGAAAGCTTCTAATAGTGACCTTAACCATAAATCACAACCACCACTTTCGTAGACAAAAAAAAATACTCCAAACACTTAAATATGAATAAGAGGGCATTTTTTCCGCTAGAACTTCGTCAAAAATCATCCATCGCCATCAGACCAGATCGAAAAAACTATTGCGATTTTCTTCTACCAAAAATCGAGTTGTGGGTTACATTCTTTTCTCTAAAACTTTATACTCAATTAATTAAAAAAACTATTATTCCTTTCAACTAATTAAAGGTTAACAAAGAAAAAGATGAAAGGGCCTAAGAGGAAAGGTTGGGGTGAGGGATGGGATAAGAAACGGAAAGAATGGAAAAAAGAGGTGGGCTCAAAGGAGGTGGGAGTGCTGGGATCTCAATATTTTTTTTTTCTGTCTTTTGTTATTATTCATATATTTTGTTTGTTTTAATATTTTTTCGGTTAAAACTATTACATTAACGCGCTATTTAGGTGTGATTTGCACATAGTTTGGCCATGTCAGCAATGTTTCTTCCACGTATGTATAGTCAACGGTCAAAGGTGTTATTACTTAGTGACCCGATCGGTCATTTTGACCTCTAGCGTGTCGTTCAATGGTTTGAAGCCCTGAGTAGCTTCACTTCAGGTATTATGACTTGTACGCGTGGTCGGAATTGAATTCTGGAAAGTTGGATTTGATTTAGAGAGAGAATTCTCATTTCGAAAGCTTTAAGATGAAAGAATTGATTAACATTGGATTTTTGAATAAACAACCTCGGAATCGAGATTCGAAGGTTCCAGTAGGTTCGTATGATGATTTCGGACGTGAGTGTATGTCGGACTAGGTTTTGGAAGACCCGGGAATGTTTCGGTGCCTATTATGGAAGTTAGCATTTTTGGAAGAATTTTATAAGTTTGGGTTGGAGTGCATTTCAATTTTATCAATGTCCGTTTGAGATTTTGAGTCTGGGAATAGCTCCGTATGGTGATTCTGGTGTTGGGAGCGCGATGAGAAGTGAATTCGTAGGTCACTGGTCATTTTGGAGTCAATTGGCCAAAGATAGAAATTTGAAGGTTTTTGAGGAGTTTGACCGGAAGTGGACTTTTTATATCGGGGTCGGATTCCAGTTCTAAAAGTTGGAGTATGTCCGTAATGTTGAATATGACTTGTGTGTTAAATTTGAGGTCAATCGGACGTGATTTGATAGGTTTCAACATCGAAAGCAGAAGTTTGAAGTTTTAACACTCATTAGATTTGAATCGAGGTGGGATTTATTATTTTGATGTTGTTTGATATGGTTTGACACCTCGATCAGGTCCGTATTATATTATGGGACTGAGTTGTGCAATTTGACAGGATCTCGAGGGCCTCGGAGGAGTTTCGGACGTGCGGGAGGAGTTGAAAACACACCAGATTTTTTGGTGTTCTTGGAAGCAGTTGCAGGTCTTGCAAATGCGAGAAATTATTCGCATTTGCGAACCTCGCATTTGCTAGTGAGGCTTCGAATTTGCGACGGAGCCTGGCCTGAGGCGGAGTTCGCATTTGCAATATTTTGGTTGTATTTGCGACCTCATCATATTTTGCATTTGTGACTCATTTGTCGCATTTGCGACCTTGGCAAGGGAGGCTCATGTTTGTAGTTGCGATTGTTTTGTCGCATTTGCGAACCAAGTTTCACAAATGCAATATCTGAGGCCTGTGCACATCTTAATTTTGAGACTTTGACCATTTAGCTCATTTCCTTTCATCTCTTAGGCGATTTTGGAGCTTTTGGAAGAGGGTTCTTACCTAGTACTTTGAGATAAGTAATTTCTACACAACATGAGTTAAATACATAGATTGTGGGTAGATTAACATGTAAAAATTAAGGAAAATCAATTGTTTAGATAAAAACCCTAGAGTTTGATTAAAACAAGATTTATCCATGAAATTGTTGTGGGGTAGAGTAAAATCATATATTCTTTATCCTTAGGTTATAGGTAACAACTTTCTTCAAAAATTTCCAAAATTCGGGCATGTGGGTCTGGGGATGAATTTTAGGAACTTTGTGTTTAGTATTGGAAAATTGTATTAATAATTAGAATATGAGCTTTTGAGCATGTATTGACTAGTTCTTACCCCATTTGAATAGTTTTGGATCGTTCGGTTCCAATTTTGGAGGTTTGAGCGCGTTCTTGAATTGGGATATAGGCTTCGGAGCGAGGTAAGTCTCCTTTCTAACCTTGTAAGAGTGAATTGTCCCCATATGTGAATTAACTGAATATGTATTGTTATTTGTGGGGACTACGTACGCATGAGATGACGAGAGTCCATGCGTAGCTACTATTATACTCAAGTCCGGGTATTCTAGGACCCAAAAGCATGCTTTACTTGCAATATTCGATATCTCGTTGTCAATTTAAAAGTGCTTAAAACATATCGAATGTGTAAATAAATATCTAAAAGACTAGTCATCGTTTCCTTGATTTTTAAAAGTAAAATTTGCCTTTATAACTATTCCTTGATGAACTCTTGATTGATTGTTTAAATATATTTATATATTGTATAGTGGGCCGAATGCCTCGATAGATTAAATAGATGAATCTATGGTTCACGTCATTCGACTATCAGGTAGTGCACAATTTAACTATTATTGGATCAGGCCGTACGACCTCGGCATGATTTGTGCATGCTTGTATTGCTTGCCTTGAAATTTATTGAAGTTGATATTGTTTCTTTCTGTATTGAGAGTAAATATATAAATGATGAAAAGAAGTTTGGGAATATCCTATAAAATAAAGAATTATTTACTTGCTTCATTCTACTGAATTACAATCATATTTATAAAAATTCTTGATTTATTATATTATTGATTTATCATTATTGGACAACTAGTAACTGTCGAAGTCGACCTCTCGTCTCTACTTCTTCGAGATTAGATGGGATATTATTAAGTACACGTTGTTTTCATACTCATTCTACACTTGTTGTGCATTTTTGTAGCACAGACACATGTATTTCTAGTGGCCTACTAGGCGTAGCAGTATGGATGACTCGGAGACTAGGTGAATTGCATTTCTCGATGCGACCCGCAGCCATTATAGTCTCTTTCAGCATATTGTATTTACTTCTGTCTAATTTGTATTTCGGACAGTTATTGTATTTTATTCGATTCTCTTAGTAATTGCTCATGCACCTGTGATACCGGGTTCTGGGATGTCTATGGGATTATTCAGTATTTAATTGTTAAAGATATTATTATTTATTTAGTGGAACTTATTCATTATTGTTTAAAATATATAAAAGAAGTAAATTCAGAAATATCTAAACTAAGAAGTTACTAGTTATTTAGTGTTGCTTGCCTGACAACGGTATTCGGCGCCATCACAGCCCTTAGTGGATTTTGGATCGTGACAACATGGTATCATAGCACTAGGTTCCCTTAGGTCTCATGAGTCATGAGCAATTCTAGTCGAGTCTTGTGGATCAGTACAAAGACGTTTGTATTTATCTTCGGGAGGCTACAGGGTTGTTAGGAGCACTTCCTTTATTGATTTCCTCATCGTGCGATTTGATTCCTTTGAGGCTTATGCCTTTGTTTCCTTCCCAGTCGATCTTCGCAATGTGAAGCGTTTATTTTAAATTAGGAATTGAGAAATACTAAAGGTACTACATAGGTGGTGCGGGATGCTTCTCCCTGCATAGTTGATTTGACTATTGTCGTCGCGTTGTGGAAGGATATTCTGTCATTTCAGCTCAATAGTCGCACTTTTGAGAGCTCTGAGGCTAGGCACAAGTCTCTAGAGTACTTATGAATGGTTGTCGCGCAGTATTAATGTGATGGTAGGATGCTTGCCTACGTGTTGGGACAGTGAATAACTCGAAGGGAGGTTTACTCAATGCATGATTTAGAGATTTGTTATTTTATTCCTGTAGGGGAAAGGCAGTCAGGCTAAGAATGTTCAGATTTGGGTTGATGGAGTAACAAGGCTTGGTATTTACGAGTGTGGTGGAATTTTTCATCTGTGATGAGGTGCCTTCTTCCTTGTTGAATGTACTAAGTCTGCTGGTGTTAAGACCTTCTACAATTCGCCTTTAGGGTAGTATATTATAAGATAGCAATGGAGAAGCGGCTGTCAGAGATTGCGGGGTGCGATTGTTCAGGACAAAATCGATGTTTATAATGTCGATAGCTCGAGAAGAGATGATCTCTGGAGAGGTTTAAGTTAGTAGCGGTCTATTGGTTCAAGAGTTACTGAGTTACATTTTTTATCTAAGGCATACGTTGAGCAGCGAAAGATGATAAAGGATATGTGGAAAGTGTCAGCGGTGGTTAAATTTCTAGAAGTCTATGTGTAAGAAGCGAAAGTCGGCTAGTTGCTTAAAGAATAGGGCTTGGCCAAAGTGGGAGAGTAGCATAGCAACACGTGGATTCGGTCACAGGATAACTATACCATTGGGAAATTTTGGAGTGATTTGGGAATTTTTAGTGGACGGTGATTGGGTCTACGAGATTAATTTGAAATATTTGCTAGTATAACAGCGAGAGATTTGATATGACGGAAAGAAGTTGCTTCATATGAAGAAGGATACAACATAACTTTGAATTTGAAGATATTGTCGCACATTTAGTTAATGTACACAATGAGTGAATGAACTTGTGCAGCTAGTGGATGAGTACGTGCTCAGGATGGGTTATTGATGTCGTAGTAATTATACCCCATGCAGTGTTGTTGGAAGATGTCGGCGCATAGTCTCCATATTTGGGGATGTCTCCTATGACCAGATCAGCGGTCGCACAGTTGGCAAAGCTTCGGCGAAGGATTCTATTAACTATCCGGTAAGAGGTCTAATATGTGAATGTTGCTAGAGATTCAGAGTGTTCATAAAATGCTAAAGGAAGGATTTCGCGGAATATGGTAGTTTGATTGAGCAAGGTCACGTCAATAAGAGATAAAAGATCTTGGTAGGCTCCAGAGTGGGGTAATAGTGGCTTCAAGCTAGGTGGGAGAGTCCCACTGCCTACGATTGGATTGCTTGGTCACCTATTTGTGAGATTTCTAGTTATCAGCATAGTGATGGGTTACCGCGACTAAGGAAAGAGAACATCGGTAGTAATCTGAGAAAATGAATTGAAGAATGTGTTATATAATTGTCATCATCAATTCACATTCAGGCTTTGGGAAGACTCATGAGTTATGCTTCGCGTAGAATTGAGTTGCAAGGAAGGTGATTCAGTGAGGTACTTTATTGAGAGGGTGGTCCTGTGCTAGCAGAGCCTTGTAGTTGATTATATTCGGGATCATGTCAGAGTGGGTCACTCTTAATAACGGTCCTAGTGAATTCAAAGGTTAGAAATGCAGTGCATAAGGATTTAAGCCCGCAACATGTTTAGGAATTGAGCATGTGAAACAACTTATGATAAGAGGCTGAGAATGTTCTATAATGCTTTGACTTGCAGTGAATCATTATGAGGAAGAGAAGAAAAAGACTTCAGATTCATAGAGGAATTATCATAATGGGGATATCAATTGAAGATGCGAATGTGAGTGCAAGGAGTGTATGAAACAATTCATAGGTTTGGAGACATGGTGGTCTCATGGAATAGGGTCACTCAAGGTGAGTGCGAATTCAGGTTTGTGATGTAAGGAATGGAGCTATTATTATTATCTCTAATGCAAGTTAAGGATGAATTAGAAGAAGATAGATTGGTTAGCCATGGTTGAATTAGCATAGTGATGGCAGTGCGTGCGAGGCTCGACGGCCGCCGTAATTGATATTGTTTTTAAGTATTCAAGTATTATGGCATGTTATGTGTAGGCGGATCCCGGAATGGGTTGTGGTGGTTTAGGCCACTGCTTGAGGATTTGAATGTTCTACGGTTATGATAATTCACTCGTATGTTGTTATGGTTCTCTAGAAATGAGTTAATTAAAAAGTTTGCATGCAAGGAAGTGTTTACCATGTTAGTGGTTCAGGAGTTGTGATTAAATTCTTGTACTATCGCACGCTGGCTTGTTTGGTGCAGTGAGCGGTATGAAATTTGAATGTGAGGATCAAGGTTGCGGTTTGGTGTTGATAAGGGTGTCACGAGCTCGGATGAGCATGAAAGGGATTTGAATGTTTAGAGTAAGTTGATTTCACCACGTCGGCCCACCAACACGACATGTAGGCCAACATGGTAAAGGGACTACCCTTTGTATCTCCATTGTATGAACAAAGTTCTCCATTGAATGAATAAAGACCTCCATTGAACGAATGAAGATCTCCATTGTATGAATAGAATTCTCCATTGAATGAATAAAGATATCCATTGTATGAACAAGATCTCTATTACACAAGAAAATAGCCAACACAAGTTTGAACACGTTCGAGCCATAACGGGTATTACTTCAACAATAGTCAAAGCAACATCCCAATGGCTAAGTGCCTTCGCCATCAAAATAGTGCAGTTCGACCTCGCTCAAACTGGGACTCAGGTTGTGCCTTCACCATCAAAATAGTGCAGTTCGACCTCGCTCGAACTGGGACTCAGGCTAACTGCCTTCGCCATCAAAATAGTGTAGTTCGACCCTGCTCGAGCTTCGACCTCATTTGAACTTCGACGAACATTACTTCGATGAAAGTCAGTAGCATACTTATGGCTAAGGCCAGTGATATCAAGTCGACCCCAGTTGAACCATGACATGACAACTCGACAAATGAAAGGATCTACCAAAACTAAGCAATACGACGAACAAACGAAGCAATAAAGGAAAAAAGTTATATTACAACAAAAATCACATTTACATTCAACCCCATGGGTGGGTCATAATACATTGAACAAACAAAAAATATACATATACATATGGTCAAGATTTCCCATCATCCCCCGAATGGTAGACATCACTATACCAATAACCGGATTCAAGATGGTTAATATCATCGAAAGCAAGCCCGCCCCCATTGTGAGAGTCCGAATCATAACCGCACACTTCACGGGCGGCACGAGCCTCATCCATTCGTCTCTGGACTTCTTCCTCGGTAGCTCAGCCCGTAGCATGAAGCTCGCTATACATATTGACCTTGACCTCTGCAAAAATCCATATCTCATGCGTATTACGACGCGCAATCTATACGGGCAAAGGGCGGGAAACAGAAGGTCGTGAAAGCCTGTGAATCTCCGCCGCCTTGGTATCAAGCTCGGCAGTCAACTCCGCCACTCTCCATTGTAGATCGACATTCTCCGATGCCACCCCCTACTCAATTCGAGCTCATCATCTTTTGATTTGAGGAGCTCCTCTAACTCGCTATTACGGGATACAACTCTCATCATCTCGATGTCTGCCGCCTCCAGTTCGGCTCCCCTACGCTCCGACTGGTACTGCCCCCTACCAGCCTCCACTCGATGTTTAGTGCGGTACTTCCTATATTTCTTGAACATCTTCTTAAAGAGGACAGTACGCTTCCATTCACGACGTCCCCTATCCATCTCCAATACAAGGGTCTATAAAAGAGAAAAAGTGAGCAAATACACCCTAAACCTACCTAACAATAACACGAAAGGAATGAAGGGAATAAAAGGAAGGCAAATCCATGCCCGACACCCTGTGGGACAGCTCCACATCGCCTACTATATTGAGCATCCTACTTTTAGGGGCGACACACATCAGAGTAAAGGCCAAAGGGGCCTGCTCACTATTTGACAAAAGATTGAAAGTCTTCAGAATTGTAATGCGACGGTCAGAACCATCCGTCGCCATCTCTATATAGGCCAGACCACCCACAAACGCGTTAACATTTTCTTGAGCGATGTTAAAGTCTGATACTTATGCCACATTGGGCCCTTTAACATTGGTCGATGGCACTCCCCCGACGACCCGTGCAGGGCTAACGCTTGGAGCGTTATACCTCTATTGAGTCGACCTCTCCGAAAGAATGGCGTCGGCCATGAACGCATGTCTAGGCATTGGCCAAGGCCGATGCACCTCACTCCTATCTTCATTCGCCACTGCCTTGCCATTCTCGAGCCTCCTTCATTTCCTCTCTGACGACTCCTCAACATTAGAAGGTTCGTCCACTGTGTGGGGGGCCGATGCCAATGGCATTGACTCCCACGTTACCATAGTCATAAAGGTAGCCCCTAGAAAAGGGTTAGGAGAATGATCCCCTCGAAAGGACTCCACCAGTATATCTCGATTGTCAGAAGCAGCATTAACTCGCTTTAAAACAGGGTCCGTCACCTTTTTCCCCGAAGCCCCTTGACCTGTTGCATAAAAGAGTATACGTAAATAGGGGATGAATAGGCGGAAACACGAACTGTGCACGACAAAAACCGGAAGTTTACCTGAAGAGACTTTTGGGCTGTAGCGCTCCATAAAAGAAGGACAAGTACGGTTCCCCTCCGCGTAGGGTAGCAAACCAGCGACCCATAAAGGTTGGCAATAGGTCAGGGTGGATGAGCCATAGCTGCAACATAAAGGGTTAGAAAAGCAATGGTCGAAAAAAAATACGCAATAGAGTGCGACACTTACATTTTGGATTCCACCTTCCAGGAACCCGACAGGATTGGAGATGAGGTGTTTCGTCCTAACAAAAAAGTACATGCGCCAAAACCTGCGACTAGGTCGATCGTCAGTCTTAACCACCAACCCCCTCGTACCACGACCTCGTAAATGTACCATGGTCACCCTCATATAACAAGCACCGAACAACTGCAAGAGGTGATGGACTGAAATGCTACACCCCTCCAACTCCACATACGTAGTTAACAGCCGGAGCATCTTCAGCGTATACGGTGTAAGCTGAGCCGGGAAGACATTATAAAACTAGCAAAACTTCTCTCCCAACAGAAATAGGGGAAGGTTGTAGCCAATCGTGAACGGGTATTCATAAAAAGCACAAAGTCACGGTATGTTAACGGTCACGTGATCCTCTCCGGCCGGGATCATCTCTACATATGTCGGTTGGTCATTATATTTAACACGAAGGTCATCTAGGTGGTTCTGCAACGACTTGGAAATTTCCAGGATCGGAGTGGCAAAATCGTTATTAAAATCATTCCATGATGAGGTACATTGAGGCAGCAACGCCTCCACGATCAGAGGACTCATATCTTCTTCTCCCTCTGTCGCACCGCCATCAGAAGACGATGGCGAGTTCAATGGTGCAGCTATCAGAATCATCTCATTGCCACGATGAGGTTTAGGCATGGTGGTGATGGTAGAGGAAGATCTATCCACAATATAGGAAAGGAGAATTCTCGGTCAAGAAAAATGCACCGGAAAAAGGAAATATACACTAGGAAGGGAGTGTAAGTCACCAAAAGTTCCGATTAAGTTAAACCCATCCCATATTTATAAGGATTGGGAAACGCAATAATCGAAGAGCCAGAATTTGAACCAGCGCGGGAAACCAAGCACCGGAGTTGTTGAGTTCCTACCTCAAGAATATGCGTAATGATGACATCTGCAGATGCTGATATCATATCGGGGAAGGCGTCACGTTTTGATGGCCTGACAGTCATGATGACTACCTCCTATATGTCACGTCATGGTTCCCTGGTAGGGTCAAACTCTCCAAAGAGCGAGGGCATTAATTTCGCCCATAAAGTTAACACCTCACTACTACCTCGACGAGCAGAGGGACTAACTGTATAGGGTCGAATTTGACCGACACCGTCCTCAAACTGGCACGACCTGTCGTATGGGTAAAAGTCGGACTTAGGGGGGGACTCAAGGATAATTGGAGGGACGACCATACAACTATGTCGACCCCTCTGCAGCGTGTGCTTTACCTTTATCTTGTACTTTTTTCTTTATATTTGAGAGACTCTAAAAGGAAAACTTCTCCGCTATTTAAGGAGGGTATCCAGTTGTGTAAAGATAAATCATTTTGATCAACATAAATCTCTCTCTCTGTCTGAGTTACTCTCTCGCTGACGAATTTGTATCTTTCATCTCTCTAATATCTTAATATTATCTTGTTCTTTAACCCCTCTAATCACCAAGCGACAAAGGGTAAAACATACTTTAGAGTAGATTATTTCCGATTATGATTTAACCCTTTTCATACATTTGGTTGATTTGGATAAATATTGTTCGATATCATTTTAAATCAAATAAAATTATTTTAGGAGAAGAATATATTTGATATATCTTCTCTAACTGACTGAGATAATTAAGAAGATCTTTATAGTTATGATAAGGTCTAAGGTACGATTGATAGTGCATTTTTAGTGGAAAGGAGATCAGACGCGATTGGACTCTTTCCTAATATAGGACTCTGAATTATTTGGTTACCCTAACTGCCTGGGTACAAGTGTATTGTTATATATTATTTACTTATTCCTTGCAAGAAAGACATTCACGTACACAGAAAGCTCGTACATCCAGTAAACAAGTAAATTCAATCAAGTTCTTTTGAAGTGCTTAATCACTATTCGTTCAAAAAGTCTGTGTAGAACAAGACTGAAGCACGTAGTCCTTTGCAGCTATTCGTACCACTTGAGTTCAGTCCTAGTTCAACTATATTAGGTTATTATTTGTATGTTATTTTTTTGAAAATTACAATTATTAAACTCATAGAACATTCATATTTTCAAGCTAGAGGGACTTGAAAGTTTGTGGCAATCGTTAGGCTGTTGAGGCAAAGGCTTAGGGTTGTGTATTAGATTGCACGTATTGTAATCTGAATATTTTTTGGTTCATTTATTTTAGTAGATTGGAACTAAATCCTATGGGATAGGTCATCGTTTTGTAGCTTTTGAGTTAGATGATTTTTCTCGTTAAGCCTTTGTATTCTTTATTTATCCGCACTTTAGTTTACTATTCTTAAACTACATAACGTAAAGAACCAACGACCTTAGTCAAAATCTAGGGAGTAATACAAATACCAGATCTACTTAAATTTACTATGATTTAATTTTCTCTTTTCAATATTTATTTATTTAATTCAGTTTCGGAATTTTTTCGGCTTGTATAAAGAATTGTAAACTCCTTTTTATCTCTAATGGTCCAGTGTATGGCATAACAAAAAAACCACGAAAAAACTTCATTAATTTAAGAATACAGAACCAAAAATATAATAATAAAATATTTTTTATAAAGTACATTTCTTTGAACTCTAAACATAACTTCAAAGCATATAAATCACCATAATCTTCCTCAAATTTGTGTAGACACTTCAATATTATAGTATGAGCTATGTTCATAATCAAATTGGGTAGAAAAATATCAAGCATCACTAAAATGTTAGTGTAGCTTATGACTAAGTGATATTTTCCTTTCACCAAAAAAAGAAAGAAAGATAATTTGAACGTGATTGGTTAAAAGACCAAATTATACCAATATTTGTACTAAACAGACAAGCATCTCATATGCCATCGCAGTACATTGCAAAATGAAAGAGTTAGGAAAGTCACTTCAGCAAGGTTCAAAATAGAACTATTTGCGTAGACCATTTGTCTAAGCCTAAGGGTAAAGGCAATAAAACTGAATACATTTTATATTTATGTTATAATCTAATATACGTATATTAAGTATGTAATTATGATATTTGATATTTTGATACTTTTTTTAAATATTAAATACCATACTAAATACCAAAAATTTTAAGAACTTAAACAAAATATCGTATCGAATAGTGATATATCAAATCTTTCGATTCACATCGATAATTTGATATTCTACCAAATTAAACACACCCCAAAAAAATTTGAAGGAATTTTTGATAGCCTTACAATTATACATAGTTTCGCAAAAGCTTTTGATTTGGTGATAGCTAACTCAAGCTTCTCGAAAAGGGAGAATTTTTTCACCTTCTAGAATATGGTTGTCGAGGCCCAAATTGACTACCTACTCTTTGGGAAGTGTGATAGAGATTTATGCAAGGACTGCAAGGTTATCCCGAGTGAGAATCTCACAACTCAATATATGAGGAAGAGGAAAAGGAGGCCTGTGTATAGTCAACCAAAGATCAAGCGGGGAGCCTTCACTTAGGACTAATCTCATGAGTTAGGTATGGAGTTTATGAAAATGGGGGTCTGGAGAGGTAGTGGGGACATGAGTAATATATTGCCATGATAATAGATTGTATTGGGGATTCAGTTAGAGAGGATTAGAGGTTTTGAAGGGTTACTCTGGTGGACACTGAGGGAACTAGTGGTGAATTAGAGAGATCCAAGGAAAAGTGAAAGTCAAAAAGGAGGCGTATTTGAAGTTAGTGGAGAGAAAATATGAGAAGAAGAGAACGAATAGGGAAAGGTATAAGACAACAAAGAAAGAGGCAAAGTTGGCAGTTACAGTAGCAAATACAACATTACTTTGATGTTGATATGAAGAACTTGGGGACAAAGGAGGAGGCAAGAAGTTGTATAGGCTAGCCAAGGCGAGAGAGAGAAAGGCTCGTGACTTGGACCAAGTGAATTGCATAAGAAATGATAAAGGTGAAGTATTGGTGGAAGAAGCCACATATTAGATAGAGATAGCACACGATACTTCTATAAATTCAATGAAGAGGGAGATAGAAATATATGTTGGGGAATTTAAAGTACTTCGAGAGTCGTCGAGATTTTGGATATTGTAGGTGTGTTGGGGCTATGCATAAGATAAGTAAAGGAATAACGACCAGGTCAGACAAGATACCTGTGAAATTTTGGAAGGACGGGAGTAGTTCAGGCTTAAAGTGTCTTACTAGGTGATTTAATGTCATTTTTAGGACGACCAAAATGCCTAAAGAATGAAAGTCGAATATTGACTTTGTTGTACGATAACAAGGGTGATATTCAAAATTGTAACAAATATAAAAGTATCAGCCGCTAAGCCACACTATCAAAGTTTGGGAGATGATGGTAGAGATTATGGTAAGAGGGAGTGCATCAATATTTGAGAACCAGTTCAGATCCAATGATGGGGTGATTGACTATAAAGTCATTCATCATGTAAGGCAATCGGTAGAGTACTATATGCAGAGGAAGAGGGGCTTGCATATAGTGTTCATTAATCAATAAAAGTCTTATAACAATGTCCCAATTGAGCTTTTATGGAGATATTTGGAGGCTAAAAATGTACCAATGCATAAGCTAGGACGATTAAAAATATGTATCATAGAGCTAAGACCCGAGTAAAGACATTAGGAGGAGACTCGGGATACTTCTCAGCTGTGATGGTGTTGTACTAGGAATCAGTTCTTAGCCCATTTTTATTTGTCTTTGTGATGGATTTAAGCGACATATTCAAGGGAAGGTGACATAGTGCATGATATATGCATATGTCATAGTATTGATTGGCGAGACCGCAAGGCAGAATTAATGCTAGGATGGAGGTTTGAAGACGGACACTAGAATCTAAAGGGTTCAAGCTGAGCATGACTAAAATAGAATACTTGGAGTGCAAGTTTAGTGACATTACTCATGAGGCTGACACGAAAAATACACAAGTCATTCTTAAGATAGGAAGCTTTAGTTATCTTGGTTTTGCAATCCAAGGTAATGGGGAGATTGACGATCATTTCACACATCATATTGGAGCAAGATGGATGAAAGTAGAGGCTTACATCAGGTGTCTTGTGTGACAAGAATGCACCACTATGACTTAAAGATAAGTTCTAGAAATAGTGGTTAGACTGTCTATATTGTACGAAGCAGAGTGTCGGCCAGTCAAAACTTTCATGTCCAGAAGTTGAAAGTAGCAAAAATGAGGATGTTGAGATAGATGTGTAGGCACACAATGAGAGATAGGGTCAGAAATGAAGATATTCGGGATAAGGTAGTGTTGGACCACCCGATGGACAAAATGTGGGAAGTGAGGTTGAGATGGTTTAGCAAATGAATAGAAGTTGTACAGAATATCTGATGAGGAGGTGTGAGATGTTGCCACTGGTCAAAGTATTGGCAAGGTAATTAGGCAGGACATGACACATCTTCAGTTTATCAAGGACATGACTCTTGATAGGATAGTGTGAAGGTCAACAATTAGGGAGGAATGTTAGAAGGTAGTCGAGCATTATTCCTTTCCATAGCTATAATTTTTGTATTATTCTAGTATTTTCTTATTTAAGATTGTCTACTACTACTTGATGTTGCTTCTTCTTTGGTTCTATTATTATTTTATTGTTGTTACTGCTTCTTTTTTTCTTGATTTCTTCATTACTGTATTTCCTTTTCTAAATTGTTGTATTTATGTTTGTCTTAAGTCGGGAGTCCATCAGAAACAACCTCTCTACTTGCACAAGGTACGAATATACATATTACCCTTTCCGATCCCCACTTATAAGATTACACTTAAAATGTTGGTGTTGTGGTTGTTACAATTATACACAAATCTTTAGACGAAGATAGCAAAGTTTTAAGTTTTGCTAAAGATCCGGAAGCAAGTACAAATTTTAAGAATGGTAATATTGGGTGAGCCTCCATATCCTTACTTTTACTCAATTTTTAATGCAATAAGGGTTCTGACGCGAGAGAAGAAGATGAAGAAAAGGATTGTGTAAATCAAGTACTCAAACTGAACCCAATGCTCCTTTGGGGAAGGAAGAGGAAGAGGAAGAGGAAATTTGTATGGAGGAAAAAAACAAGGAATAGGCGGAGGATTTGGCTTCAAGCCAAGCAACCAAAATCCCATGCCAAATTTGTAGAAGGAACCATCATACAGCCGAGTCATGCTACTACAGATGGAAATAACAACTTGTATCACTATCAATTTCTCAGAGAGGAAATCTTCAACTTATAAGGTTTTGAGTGATTAGTGGCATTCTTCCATGACTATATCACTTAATGATGGAGCTTTATGTTTGGTCTTCTCTTTAGAAATGCTCTATGTCATCCTTAAACATAGTACTCGATTCTAGTCTCTCAGTATGAAGTCACTTTTGTTAGTGACGAGCGGCTTTACGGCTAGGCCAGTGAGACCATTATCTTAGGCCCCAAACTTTAAATGCCCCAAATTTATATCACTTTTTATATTATTATTATTATTATTATTATTATTATTATTATTATTATATAATTTTTAAAATAATTATTATAAATAAAAGTTTTATAATATTTTTTTGTTACTTAATTGAGGTTATTTTATATCATTAAGTTCATAAATTATGATAATTATCTTCACTCATTAATTAGTATATTTACTTTATTCTTTAATTGTAGTTTTAACCTTTTTATATAGGAATTAATTTATATACATCGACAACATAATAATTTTTTTTTACAATCTTCTCTGAAATTGTATGAACGCAAAAGCATTCATGCATCGATTTCTTTTTAGTGTATGTAATCCAACATATCATAGTAGGTTACAATTTATTTTAGATATTCACCGATGAGTGCTACTTAATAAAATAAACTACCATTATCATTTAAATTGATTAGAAGGTGTAACAGTTTTGACACTATCAATGCTCAAAACTTAAATTATTACGTTGAGCAACTTCATTCCTTTTTTTTTGTTCGCGATGATAGCCAAATCAAAGTTTTTACTTTGAGTTTCAGACTTCAACATTTGATAATTCACCACTTATTCTTTTTTTTAAACCCCTCCCAAACTAGGATGATCTATAGTGTTTCCACACTCCCCCTCCATGGTGACTCGAACCCAGGACCTGACGGTCGTAGGTGGAGATGCTTACCAACTGAGCAAGCCTCACTTGTCCCACTTTATTCTTTGTACTCATCTTTTTAGTTTTTTTTTTTTTTGAAATTCGATATTTTTGTCTTAAATGATTAATTTGATGTTTAGAAAACAAACTCTTTGCTAGTGTAAGGGTTTCTCAATATGATTTCATCGTAGGCCACGAGATCATTAAGCCGCCCCTATTTGGCAGAGAGCTTGTAGGATTTAGCAAAATCAACATGAGTATCTCATTGTATCACAAAATGTGAATCCTATGATGTGCACGAGAAATTTTATTTTGGGCGAGACACAACCAACAGTAGTTGTATGACGGCACCTTTTATTTTCACAAGTGTCCGTTGGGCCCCACCTTACAGGAAGACTCTCTCTTCCACCTCATTCCTCAAAGTGTGTTGGTTCTACGTTTGCACTTTGCAGTTTCAAACACGTAAATTCATTAGGCGTGTAATTTCACTGAAATTTTTGGCCAAAACCAACATGAGATAGCGTACGAATAATATGTTTCCGCCGTTTTAATTTATGTCAATCAATTTAATTGGGCATGAAATTTAAGAAAAGATATTAGACTTTTGAAATTGTGATGTAAAATAAGGCACATATATTTTATATGAATATAAATTAGGGAGAAATTAATAAATAACTAGATTTATAAGTGATCATTCGAAAATAGTCACAGTTTCAAAAGTCGTCGAAATTTAGCCACTTTCATGTAAAGATAAATCTAAATAAGAACACTGTTAAACATTCAAAAAATACTCCAGCATAATATACTGAAACTCTAGTATATTATACTAGAGTTTGGAGTTCCAATATACTTTGCCGGAACTCCAGTATATTATACATGACCATCAAAGTATATTGATCCAGCATAATATATTGGAAGTTCATACACAGGTCCATCGAACTCCAATATATTATGCTAGACCGGTTTCTTTGCAGCAAACTAATAGTTATTTTTTAATAATTTGACAAATACTGCTATTTTTGAATGACCTGTCGGAAAACTGGCTAGCCCGTACTATTTTAACTATAAATCATTGAATAGAAGTAAATTATTTTTAAAAATAAAAAGTGATCATTCTATTTTGTACAAATAAAAAGAGAAATATATTCACGTAAATTAAAATGGAGGGGTATAATAAATGAGATAGTAGGAAACAAGAAATTTTTGGGAAAATATCTTCTTCCATCTCGTTTTGAGTAACTTTTGACTTAAGGATGAATTTCGATAGTTTGACTAATGTAATGTAGATTGTAGAGTACTATTTATTACTTGTAAAAGAAAAATAGTATTTCCTCCATCCCAAAATTGTCTATCACGTTTCGCCCATGGAGATATAATTAAGG
The DNA here is from genome assembly GCA_032618575.1 of Nicotiana noctiflora. Classification (NCBI taxonomy): domain Eukaryota; kingdom Viridiplantae; phylum Streptophyta; class Magnoliopsida; order Solanales; family Solanaceae; genus Nicotiana; species Nicotiana noctiflora. The sequence continues at coordinate 50,167 of JASVEL010012777.1, forward strand.
AAAAACTATCCTCTATAGCCCCTCAAAATTTTAATAGCCCATGTTTTGACCCACTATCAAAAAATGGCCATTCGGCCCAAACATATTACATATACTAGCCGAACAGAAAGAGTATGACAACATAAGTGCTTGTAGCTCAGTGGGTAGGGTGCCTGATTCCTAAGCAGATGGTTAGAGGTTCGACCCCAACCTAGCATAATGGAGAAACTTTTTTTTGCAATGTATAAATATTGTATCCTAAGTTCGATAGTGTATCATTGGTGTACATTGAGCCTATCTCAACTATGCTTGTGTATCTAAAGTATATATATTTGTGTATCCCAAATATAACTTGTATCGTGAATGTATAATCTGTCTAAAAAATGTATAAAAATTGTGTATAATGTGTATTTTCTAATATTTTGGAGTGTATCATGTATTTTTGTATAGTGACAGTCTTTTTTATATATATTTTGTATAGTAACATCTATTATGTATATTTTTTGTATAGTGACAATCTATTTTGTATATTTTTTGTATAGTTACATCTATTTTGTATATATTTTGTAAGTTACATCTATTTTATATATTTGCTGTATAGTGATAGTTTATTTTGTATAGTGACAATCTATTTTGTATATTTTTTTGTATATTGACAACCTATTTGTATAGTTTTTGTATAGTGACGGTCTATTTTGTATCTATTTTGTATATTGGCGGTCTATTTAGTATATATTATCTGACGGGTAAGTCCATTGAGTTGGCGAAGACTCTTCAGAAGAGGAGGTTCAACATAGCCTGTGTCTAGAAGACTAGGTGGAAAGGGACGAAGGCGCGGGATGCAGACGGGTATAAGTTGTGGTACTCCGGGGTCGTGAGGGGTAAGAATGGAGTGGGCATCCTGGTGGATAAGGACCTTAGGGAGTCCGTGGTGGAGGTTAGGTGAGTGAACGATAGGTTGATGTCTATTAAGTTGGCTATCGGGGGATGCGTCCTCAACGTCATCAGCGCCTACGCACCGCATGCGGGCTTAGATGAGGAGATCAAGAAGCGTTTTTGGGACGACTTGGATGAGTTGGTGCGTAGTATTCCCCAATCCGAGAAGTTGGTCATTGGAGGGGACTTTAATGGCCATATTGGGGCAGATGCTAGTGGTTATGGTGAGGTTCATGGTGGCTTTGGCCTTGGGGTTAGGAACGGAGGAGGCTCTGCGCTGTTGGAGTTCTCTAGGGCTTCTGATCTTCTGATTGCTAACTCGTCTTTTCAGAAGAGAGAGGAACATTTGGTCACCTTCAAAAGTTCGACGGCGAGGACTCAGACGATTACCTCCTTCTTAGAAGGAGCGATAGAGGTATGTGCAGGGACTGCAAGGTTATCCCGGGAGAACCCCTTTCAACTCTTCATAGACTCCTAGTGATGGATGTCGGAATCTGGGTGAAGAAGAAGCGGTGGGGTGCTAGGGGCCAACCGCGAATTAGATGGGGTGCTCTGACTAAAGAGAAAACCAAGGAGTTGAAGCGGAGGTTAGTCGATGGTGGTGCTTGGAGTAGTTACGGGGTAGCAGACACAATGTGGTCAGAGACAACGAATATGGTTAGGGAGGCAGCGCGGGATGTGCTTGGGGTAACCAAAGGCTATCTAGTCAGGCATTAGGGCGACTGGTGGTGGAACGAAGTAGTGCAAGGAAAAGTAGAGGTGAAGAAAGCTGTTTTTGCGAAGTTGGCAGGAGCACAAGCGAGGAAGAAAGGCGGGTGAACAAAGAGAGATATAAGGTGGCAAGGAAAAAAGCGAAATTGGCGGTCACAGAGGCTAAAAACGTGGCTTTTGGCCGCATGTACGAGGAATTGGGGGAGAAAGGCGGGGATAAGAAGTTATTTCGGTTAGCCAAAGTAAGGGAAAGGAAGGCGCAGGACCTGGACCAGGTTAGGTGCATCAAGGATGAGGATGGTAGAGTCTTGATGGGGGAGTCTCAAGTCAAACAGAGATGGCATGCATACTTCCGAGACCTTATAAACGAGGAGGGGGACCAAAGCATAGAATTAGGGGAGCTGGGGCATCTAGAGCGGCATAGAGACTTAGGGTACCGCATGCGCATTAGGGTGGAAGAGGTAGTGGGGGCTTTGCGTAGGATGAGTAGAGGTCGAGCAACTGGGCCAGACGAAATCCCGGTGGAGTTCTGGAAATGCATGGGTAAGCCAGGAGTGGAGTGGCTCACCAGGTTGTTCAATGCGATCTTCAGGTCCAAAAGGATGCCGGAGGAGTGGAGGTGGAGTACAGTGGTGCCCTTGTATAAAAACAAAGGGGATATCCAGTGTTGCAACAACTATAGGGGCATCAAATTAATAAGCCACACCATGAAGGTCCGGGAGCGGGTGATCGAGGCCAGGGTGAGGGAGTCGACATCTATTTCCGTGAACCAGTTCGGTTTCATGTCGGGTTGGTCCACTACAGAAGCTATCCACCTTGTCAGGAGATTGGTGGAACAGTTCAGGGATATGAAGAAGGACTTGCACATGGTGTTTATCGACTTGGAGAAGGCGTATGACAAGGTCCCTAGAGAGGTACAATGGAGGTGCCTGGAGGCTAAGAGCGTACCGGAAGCCTACATCAGACTAATCAAGGACATGTACGATGGAGCTAAGTCCAGGGTTAGGACATTGGGTGGCGACTCAGAACATTTACCGGTGGTTATGGGGCTCCATCAAGGATCTGTGCTTAACCCCCCTTGTTTGCCTTGGTAATGGATGCTTTGACGCGGCATATTCAATGGGACGTACCTTGTGTATGCTATTTGCTGATGACATAGTCCTGTTAGACGAGACGAGGGTCGGTGTTAATGAGAGGCTAGAGGTATGGAGATAGACTCTCGAGTCTAAGGGGTTCAAACTAAGCAGGTCTAAGACATAATATCTGGAGTGTAAGTTTAGCTCTGAGTCGAGCGAAGTGGGTGGGAACGTGATGATTGGATCTCACGCCATACCCAAGAAGGATAGTTTCAGATAACTTGGATCGATAATCCAGGGGGACGGGGAGATAGACGGGGATGTCACTCACCGTATAGCGGCGGGGTGGTCGAAGTGGAGACTTGCATCAGGAGTCCTCTGTGATAAGAAAATGTCACAAAAACTCAAGGGAAAGTTTTATAAACCTGTGGTTAGACCTGCTATGCTGTATGGGACGGAGTGTTGGCCGGTGAAGAAATCTCATGTTCAGAGGATGATGGTTGCGGAGATGAGGATGCTTAGGTGGATGTGCGGGCTCACCATGTTAGATAAGATTAGGAACGAAGTTATTCGGGAGAAGGTAGGGGTGGCCCCAGTGGATGAGAAGATGCGAGAGGCGAGGCTTAAGTGGTTCGGGCAAGTGAGAAGTGGAAGAAATTTTTTAAAATAATGATGAAGGCACTTCTAGCGGTGGTCGGTGTGAGGCGAGGCAGAGGGAGGCCTAAGAGATACCGGGGAGAGGTGATTAGACAGGACATGGCCAGGATGCGGATTTCCGAGGACATGACCCTTGATAGGAAAGTCTGGAGGTCTAGTATCAGGGTGGTAGGATAGGGGCTTCTAGATTTTTCGTACTCCTTGCCCGGGGTGGGTGAGGCGTGGTAGGGCCGCCTATAGATGATTAGTTATGTTCTGTTGTGGTAGTTATTTCTGGTAGTTTCTGTTATGATATCATTGCATGCCTGCTTATTTATGGTATTTATGTCTCTTATGTTTAGATAATTTTTATGCGTTGTATGCTGGAGTAACTAATGCGGTTTTTGTTTTTGTTTTTGTTTGCCTTTTTATCCATGCGCCGAGGTTCGATTGGAAACAACCTCTCTGCCCTCTCGGGTAGAGGTAAGGCCTGTCTATATATTACCCTCCCCAGACCCCACTTTGTGGGAATATACTGGGTTATTGTTGTTGTATCTAACATGACTAAATTGATCAATTTTGCAAGTTGATATACTATTCAATCATTTTGCATTCGCGTATTATGCTAATGTGATAATAATTTTTAGCATTTAAACGATATTGTATTTTATACCTTATATTTATTGTGCCTTCATATAATTACTTGATTACACCATTATATATTATTATTAACGTGCAACGCACGTTCATAGATACTAGTAGTACATATACATCTATTATACAACATATATAGATTATACATACATTTGTATGGTAGCTGAAAAAAAGTGAGAGCCGAAAAAGAAAACAAGTATTTGCTATAATTCCTTACAGATCTAGAGTTGCATGACTTTTATAGAAAATGAAGGAAGCAACGCAGAAGATAATAAAATTATCACTGGTTAGAGGTAATGGGTAGAGATGTTTTAGACAAAGAAAAATTATTTCTATAAATTTCCTATTCGCAATGGATGGTTTTTCGTCTCGATGATTTTGTGGATGAGATTTGAGAGTGTTTTGGGAGGAAGATATAAATTTACTTATGAAAATATGGTGAATCGGTGGTAATGAGTTTAGTGGTGGAGATAAGTTGGAGCGGTGGTGTGAGGAAGGCGGTGGAGATAAGCTGGATTGGTGGTGATTATATCGATGATGGACGTGGGAGGAGAATAACAAACGACTGGAGGAGTAGGAAATATGGAGGGGAGCTGACGGCTAGGGATTGTCATTATTTTTAGGCTATAACTTGTATGAGTTAATTTGTGGGCTATAGGATGAAATATGTTTGGGCCGATGGGCTATAAATGAAGTTTGCTCTATAATTAATGTAAACTATAACCATTAAAATACATTATTTTTATTATATTGATATGAAAAAATTTGCAACTTATAATATCTTTTGTAAATTTTTAAAATATTTAAAGTTTAACATATTGAGTTTATCTAATCGAATGTAACGTTAAAACTATTCAAATTACCTCTCAGAACCAAAAAAGGATAATTTGGGACAAAGTGAATAAAGTACAATTCAAAAACTATTTCGGACTTCAAAATAAATGAGTAAGTGCAAGCACACTTGTCCGCGCTCTATCCCCACTTGTGTTGGCAAACTTCAAATAAATAAATAAATAAATAAATTTGCATTTGAAAAATTGTAGTGGTTAACTGGTTTTATACTTATTAGAATTCTTACATTATGAAATTTAAAAACTAATTAAATTTAGTCTTGTAGGTGTATTAGGAACAAAAATTCGGAAAACACAGGGGAAAAAAAGAAATATATAAAATTTAGATTAATATTAATGCCCAACATTTTATTTGTGTTTTGACAAATGAAGCAAGACTATGACAAGAGTAGGGGAGACAATCAGACAAATTAAAGAAGAGAAGGGCGATGGAGAGAAAAAAAGAAAGGAACGAAATGGAGAAAGACACCTATATCTATATTATATTATATTATATTATATTATTATATTAAAAGAAGAGTAATATGCATTGTGGTTAAGTCAAGTGGCAAGTTAAAATAAAGTCACTTGGCAATTTTAAGACAACATTAATAATTAAGAATTATAAATGGAAAGAAAGTAGTTTAATTAATCTTATACTTAATCCAAATAGATCTTAGACAAATTCAATATTTATATCTTTATTTATATTTATAAGTATATGTGTATCTATATCTATATATTGATCCACTCATAGATTTTCTTCTATATTAGCTACAAATATGGAGGTAAAAATTAATTTAAAAATTAGAATAGAAAAAATAAAAAAATAGAAAGACGTAAATTGAGATAAACTATTACTATTTATATTTTGGAGCAGTAAAATAAAACTAAAATTTACTTAAGATACTAAAGATTTATTGAGTTTAAAATTAAATAAATTGAAGCAGCAAATTAAGATCTTACATAAAGTATACAAATTATATATAAGGTAAAAATAATTAAATAATCAGTAAAAAATATTTTGTTAACAAGAATAATAAAGTCATATTAATATTGATGAATCATGCAAATGAATATTTTATACGTATAGATTACTACAACCTTTAGATAATGTGTTCAAATAATTAAGAAAATATTTTTCTATGATTAATATTTGAATTGAGTGCAGTTAGTTTAAATTTGAAAGCACAACACACTTTTTTTGAAAATGCGGTCCAAATTAAAAAATATAAAGAAAAATATTATTTGAATTTAAGATGAGAGAGTTTTTAAATTTTTGTCTACATTATATATTAGAATGAGTGTGGTAGAAATTGATATTAAATTTAAACAAGCTAATAATAACAGCTACAACTACTGGCGCTTCAAATTAGATTCTAAGGGCGGTGGTCGACAATCGTTCGAACTTGGTAAAGGTTGTCGCAGCACCTATAGTAGGACAGAGAACTTATATGATAAGAAAATTCATAATATGGATAGATCCACATAATTCAAGTCTAATAGACAAAATCAAAAACTAAAATATTGAATAATAAAAATAAATTAGTGATAATGTGAGGAAATTTGTAAATAATAAGTTTAGAAAATAAAATAAATGTTAATATACAATACTTATAAATATTATTAAAATTTAAAAAGTTTAAAATTTTTGAGAAATATTTAAAACAAAATAAATATTTATTTTATGATTACAAGAATTATATTATGTATATTATATAAAGAAAGTAGTATAATAATATGAAATAATGTTACAAGTTAACGAAAGCCATATAAAACATAATAAAACTATATATTAGATTAAAAACAATTATGTTAAATTATAAAAAATTTAATATTAGAAATGGAAGGGAAAGACTACTTGAATTTGATATTGAAAATTTCTTAAGTTTAATATTTGAATTGCGTGTCATTCGTTTAAATTTGAAAGCATAACATAATATTTCGAAATTGCGGTCCAATTTACGACATAGAAGAATAAGAATTATTTGAATTTTAGATGATTTTTTTTTATTTCATAATTGTTTTTATTTTTGAAAATATCACGCAAAGAGATAAAACAGCAAAAATATTACTACAACTATAAATGAGGTTTTCAAGACCTCAGAAGCTCGAAATGATTAATAAAATTAGTGATGACCCTTTGGGTCGTCACAACTAATGATAATTAAAAATTAAATTTGTATCTTAAATCTAAAAAAGAAAGAAAATTTAACTACATTTAATACAAAATAATTACTATAAGAGAACTTAATAAATTGAAAAGTAATAATAAAATAACTTATGTATTAATATTTTTGACTAATTAAAAGTTAAAATTTAAAATAAAATATGATATTATTTTGGTTATACGCAAAATATTAATATAAAAATTAATTAAAATTTATAGTTGGGAAGAGATGTATAAAAAAAGGTAGTGTTAGAATATTTATAATTAAATTAGTTGAAAAATAATAAATTGAATAACTAAATTATATTAAAAAATATTACTGATAAATTTAAATGATTAAATAATTCTGAATAAGAGGCTTCAAGCATATAAATATACCAAATTTCAAGAACAAAATATTTATATTTATTAAAAACTATTAAATGGATAATAAGCAAGATATTAATTTAATTATTAAGCCAAAAAAATTATATGACAATATTAATAACTGCAAGAAAAGAAAAAAATTAAAAAAAAATTACATAAAATATGTGATGAATAAGTTGACTTTCAGTCAAAAATAAAGTGATGTAAGAATTTTGTTAAAATAATGTGATATAATATGTTCAAACAAGATAGATCACAACTTGACATATTCAGTATTTTTTTAGTATTGACACCGAAATATATGCAAGTACTAAAATAAAGTGGTTAGATTATTACAAATAAAACAAAAATTGTCTACTACAAGAATTGAATAATAAGTTCTTATTCTGCTTTATAATTAATATCTAATGTTATATAAATTTTATCTAAAATACTTACTATATTTTAAGGTTATTTGCATATGACTCAAACAACCTATATCACAATTGTGATATGATTTTGTGTCTGCGCATCGCTGCGGGTACTAAAACTAGTTGGAGAAATAAAGAGGAAAGATAGAGTGTCCTGACAAGTGGGACCCTACAACACACTTGTCAAAAAACAGGGGGTGCCTCACACAACTATTGTTGGTTGTGCCTCACTCAGAATAAAGTTTCTCGTGGACTAAGGGGGAGGGAGACAATTAAAGAATTGGATATGAACACCCAACTCTGTTTCTTTCTTACGGCAGCTAAAGAATAAGAAAAGTAAGAGACTTGAATTCAGATCACAGCAAAAACAAAAAGAGAATAAAATAAAATAAAATAAAAAAACAGAAGAAGAAAGTTTCTTTTCATTTGCTAAATTTTGGCAGACAATTTTCTAGCATATGAGTTGGTGGGAGGTAGCACAACAGATAGTAAAATTTTTGAACAAAGTAAGCACTTCAAGATGCAAATTAATGAGCCTTTAATACCATACTAAATGGGCATTAAATATTGTTATCCCTTTGTTCTGATCAAGAAGATCAAATCATTAAAAGCACACACTTCAGCTCAATATTCCTAACTAGTTAACATCAATGGGTTTCATCTCTGCACTCATTGCACGCTACAAGATTCTATAACAAATCAAGCCACCACTTGTCTCTACTAATACTCGACTCATTTTTATGAGCAGCAGCAGATAAGATCTAGCTTTATGCCCTGCACCAACGAAGAACCAATTACTCTATGGCTAGTTATTATGGCTGGAAAAGAAAAGAACAAAAGAACATTTAAGACAATTCAGCTAAAGAAAGGAAATAAACGGAAAGGAGATTATTGGTTATTTTGATTTCCTTGTGAGCAATATTCTGCAGTGTTGTAAACATAGGCTAAAGATAGCACACATACTTTTACGGACATACATGCAAGCTCAATATTATATCAAGTAACAACAGATCCTTTTATATCATACCTAAAGTTAGAACTGAATCCGCATAGTTGATAGATGATAATCCATTTTAAGGACTGCTTGCCTGAGAATTTTTAGGACTAAAAGATGCACTAAATGGCCAACCAGTTGCATCTAATAGAATTGATCTCCTATACAGTTTGCTTGACATTGAATGTCTCGCTCTTGTTTGATATGTTCATTCAGTTCTAAGATAACAAGTATACCAAGTGGAAACAAGATCATGGTAGTTGACCTAAACAGTGCCTCATGGCAACATATAATTAACCTTATCCAAGGTCGTTGAAGTTAAAGCACTTCAAAAGCATGAAAGGGAAACGTGCAAGCATGACCAAAATGCTGCTACAAGAAAAAAGGAAAATAAACAATATCTTTTTTTTTTCATTACAGTGGTTTCCGGACTTTCTTCTTATCGTCTTTTAAGTTTCTAACAGTACTAGCCAATAATTGAAACATTTAATGTTGATTCGCAAGGATGCTAAGGAACACAAGAGCCTCAAATTGAATGCTCATTTTTGCGGTCACGCCATGCCAATGAGTCTACCATGGTAGGCCGTACCTATCATATTGTGATATAGCTGCACCAAAGTTGATATTCCCTTACCGGCTTACCCAAGTCTAAACTGATTGTACTGGCTCTAAACCTTGACTAGAAAATTGTTACTATCTTTTCTAGGAATCTTTGTATAGTGTCCTAGGGCCAGAAATTGTCTTCTTTTTTAAGGCTCAAGCAAACGCACTTCAGACACATCATGTTTAAGATGGTAGATCTCCTTTCTGGGAAGCATTATCCAACATCAGAAGTCTCAACAAAATAAAGACAACCAAAATGAGGATCAAATGGTAGGTGCAATGAATCATCCACAAATTGCAAAATAATCTCAAGATAGGGTAAATTTCCTTATGAGTTGGTTTTAATATGACTCCCGCTCGGTATAGAGTATATTTCCTTCAATAAGGCTTCTAATAACAATGAAGACAACCTACTTCCCCCAAACACACTACCCCCCTGAAAATCATGTTACTAAGGTAATGATCGCTTAACCTCAAGGAACGACCAACCTTCCCCCAAGGTATGAGAAATTGTAATAACTCAACCGATCGTTTTGAGTTATAGCATCCCATTCTGTGATTTGAGACCTTGAGTAGCTTCATATAATGTATTATAACTTGCGAGTATGGTTAGTTTTGTTTTCCGAGAGGTTTGGAAGAGTAATTCTTAATTTGGAAGCTTTAAGTTGGAATAGTTGACCAAGATTTGACTTTTGAATGAACGAGCTCGAATTGGTGATTTGAAGGTTCGTATGATGATTTTGGACGTGTACGTATATTTTGTTCGGGCCTCGGGTGGCTTGGAAATGATTCTTACGCTTCTAGTTGAAAGTTGGAATTTACGAACTTAAAGAGAATTTCATCAATTGGATTGATCTTTGATTCTTGGTTTTGATGTTGTTATTCATGTTTTGAGTACTTTGGACAAGTTTGTGGAAGGTATACAGATTAGTTAGTGAGATTGGACGGAGTCCCGACGGGCTCGACTGAATTTCAAGGTGGTTTCAGATCATTTTGAGCCATTTTGGAATTGCTGGTTTCTAGTGTCAGTGAAGTGAATCATGATCGCGAGGCTTGTGCCATGATCATGTAGAAGGAACTTGGCAGGTGAAGTTTTGTTCTTCGCAGTCGCGAGAAAGAGGACCGTGATTGCAAAGTGTTGGCTGGTACAACATCGGTCGCATGGGTTTGTCCACGTTCGCGTAGAGGAGCTGGGCCGGGGGAGGTTAAGTGCACCATGGTCGTGAGGGTTTGACCACAATCGTGGGGGGTGGCTGATCATCGAGATTGCTTGAGGAGCATATGCAATTGCATAGAAGGAAATCTGTCCTAGAACAATTTGTACATCGCGATCACATGAATAGCAGTCGTGATCGCGAAGAAGGAATTACTATCAGGGGTATTTTATGTCAAGAATTTCGAAAATTGCTCATTTTTCACTATTTTGAGTTTTGGAGAACAAGCAAAAATGCGATTTTTTGGAGATGGATTTCACCCATATCTTGAGGGTAAGTAATTTCTACATGATTTTGATCATATATCTTAATTTCCCATGGATTTCTATACCTAAAACATAAAATTTCAAAGTGTAATTTGTGATTTTTTTCTACAACTTAAGAGAATTTTGAGGTTTTGAACATCGATTTGGACGCGGATTTGAAAAATAATCACATATTTGGACTCATGGAGTTATGGTCATTGAGATCCGGTCTTGGTTTCAGGTTTGACAATGTGGGCATGTGTTGACTTTTTGGGATTTTGATTGAAGCATTATTGATTAGGATTGCTACTTTTAGCATTATTGACTTTCCTAAATGATATTTGGTTAGGTTTTGGGCAAGAGGTCAAGAACAAAGGAAAGATGCGATATGAGTTGAAGACTAGCCCGGATAAGGTAAGTATCTTACTAAGCCTCGATTAAGGGAATGTTTTTCTAAAAATAGAATTATTTTCTACGTGTTATGTATTTTTAGGGTGACATATATGCAAGATAACGAGCGTATATACGGATACTGAGGTTATACCATATTATAGGTAGAGTTTAGGCTTCTTTATGCCCGAATCGGATGCGCATTCTTCTTGACTTATGCTCTATTTGATTTTACAACTATGTGGGCATAATCATTCATGCTAGAGATCATGTTTTAACTTATGAAATTTTATTTGAGCCCGATGGACTTATTTTGAGATTGTTGATATACTTGATATGCATCGTGGTCACACGATATATTATTAACGTGCATCCATACTTGTTATTCTTGTGATATACCTTAACTGTTGTATGACGACTTGAGTTTCCATATTCATGTTAGAGATTATATTTAGGCTTTTGATGCTTAATTGGACATAATGATTATTTGGAGGATGGATTATAGGTTGGGGTCGAGTCATACGATACACATAGGCACACTTCATGCCTAGAGATCATCTCTTGTACAAATGCATACATTCCTACATAGTTATTTCTCTGCACATGTGCATTGTACACGCTTATCACCTATTCATATGTATACATCTCTATATGTGGTTCTCTCATATGAACTAAGACTATGGCACGCGAGTTGTCCGTATAGTTGAGATATTATGGCACGAGGTTTCTGTCGTGCGGTTATTTTAGTATTGATTGATATTGAGTATGACACATGAATTTTCCATGCAAATTGGTATATTTAAGGCACGAGTTGTCTGTGCGAATGATATTATTATTGGCAGGTGAGTTGTCTATGCAGCACGTGAGTTGTCCGTGTAGCACTTGGATATGGATCTGTCTCTCCGGAGCTAGGTGATCACCTATTGTACCTTAGGCCATATGAGCACAATGTGTGTATTGGTATTGATTATGTGGAAAGGATTGAGTCTTCAGCATGCATTGACATCCTACACTCGTGTAGAAACATTCATACATAAATTGACATATGTACATTCATGCATGTTTCATATGCATGGAACTTGTTAGCGGATTGTTAAACACTTGGAGAGTGTCGGATTTTGATGTATATATAGTATCATGCATTGACGCGTAGAATCATGTTGGATCATTCGTATAAATGCTATCGAAAAATTTCTGAGAAAATGGATCTTTATCATGCACGGTCCCTTTGCGATCATGTAAAAGTACTTGAGTTTAATTATTTAGTGTACATTTCCTTGATATGCAGATTTGGTACATTTGTACATGCTTTGATCTGGTTACTTGAAAAGCTCGCTTATTACCTTCTTCTTGAATTGTGCACCTTATTGCTGATATCTGATGTTATTTGGCTATTTCTTGGTTATTTCTCTATTATTGTATACGCTTATAAGTTGTACAGGTTATATAAAGTGAGTATCTTTTGACTAAACCACGTCACTACTTCGTTAAAGTTAGTCTTGATACTTACTGAGTACATAGGGTCGATTGTACTCATACTTTTGCACCTTGCGTGTAGATTTTGGAGCTAAACTATTGTGGAAGACGAAGGTTAGCATTTAAGATGTACCAGCATTCCAGTTGCAAGCTACTATTTTTTTCATGATAGTTTGGGACTTGTATTTCTGTTTATGTTTATTCCAACTGTAAGTTTCTTCATATTGGTTTTGTACTCCTATTCTTTGTCGCTTATGACTTGTATTGTCAGTCCTTGCGATAGTTGTATTGGTTTTTGCATTTTTATTCCATTATTTACTTGATGATTTCAGTTCAAGCTGTGAGATATGTTGGTAGGCTTACCTAAAGGGTTAAGTTAGGTGCCATCACGACTTGGTGAGATTTGGGTAGTGACAGAAATAGCTATCAACATTTTCCAAACTTAAGCTCTTGGCACTAATGCAATTGGTTTAGGCTTGGATGTGAATCATGTGACTGATGTTAACTAATTTACAACAAGCCCTGATACGTTAAGCATGAACATGTGGACCAACCAAACTACCGGTAGACCAAGCATCATTGACATGACATCTGGTGAGTGCCATTACTGAAGTGGGAAAAAAGTCTCAAGCTTTCTCAATTACCGTTGCATCTTGGGAAAGCTTGAGACTTAATTTTCCACTTCAGTAATGGCACTCACCAGATGTCATGTTGTAACGACCCGACCGGTCGTTTTAGAAAATTACGCCCCAATCCCCAATTTAACTGTTCCCCTAAGTTTATTTTTGCTATTATGGTTTGCCGGGAGAGTCGGTTCTGAAATTGGGAACATTTTGGGACACTTAGTCCCTAAATGAGAGCTTTAAGGTTAGAAAATGGTCCGTAACCGGAACAGTGTTAAGACGATCTCGGAACGGAAATCCGAAGGTTCCATTAGCTCCGTTAGGTGATTTCGGGGTTGGGAGCGTGTACGGAATGTATTTTGGAGGCCCGTAGCTCAATTAGGCTTGAAATGCCGAAGGTTGAAATTTTGGCGAATCCGATCGATAGGTGAGATTTTGATCCGAGGGTCGGAATGGAATTCCGACAATTTTCGTAGCTTCGTTATGTGATTTTGGATATGTCCGCAAATTTTCAGGTCATTCGGACGTCGTTTGGTCGGGTTTTAGATCGAATGTGCAATTCGGAAAGTTTTAAGAAATTTAGGCTTGAATTCGATGTGAATTATGGGTTTTGATGTTGTTAGACGTGTTTTGATGATTAGAATAAGTTCATATCATGTTTTGGAATAGGTTGGTGGTTTTCGTTGGGATCCCGGGGGTCTCGGGATGAATCCGGGGGTCCAATCGGGCTATTTCATGCATTTTGGAAATGCTGTTAACTGCTGGTGTGTGCTGCAGATGAATGCTCTATGCGATCGCAATGGGCTAATGCGATCGCATAGAAGGTTTTGGAGAGGCCAAGTATTTGTTCTATGCGATCGCGGGCATGGATACGCGATCGCATAGTTCTAAAAAGTTGTGCTATGCGATCGCGTACAGTCCTATGCGATCGCATAGTGTATGGAGAAGAGGGGTCCCAGGTCCAGCTTTTGTCCTATGCGATCGCGGAACAGGGTATGCGATCGCATAGGTATATTTTGGTGAGCATTGCGATCGCATTTAGGACTATGCGATCGCATAGAGTAGTTTGGCGAGGGTCGAAATTTGTGCTATGCGATCGCAACAGGGATCATGCGATCGCATAGAGTAAAAATGTCTGGCAGTGATTTAAGTCCAGAACAATCAACCCGCGACCCTCATTCGCAAAACGCCATTTTTGAGCTCCAAGAGAGGATTTTGAAAGGGGAAACGCTGGGATATCATCGGGAGGTCATCGGGGGTAAGTCTCTTGACCTTAATTCGTTAGTTTATCATGAAATCCTTGATTATTTCACTGAAATTGGAAGATTAAAGGTGGGTTTGAGCCCTAGGCCTAAATGTTAGAAAATCTCTGATTTGAGTGGGCAAATGGAGTCCAATTTTTGTAAATTTTATATGCCTAGACTCGTATTGAGATAAGGAACCCGAATATATAATTTTCGTGATTTTTCGATAAGGCGTACCGAAAGTCGGGTTTTGGCAACTTGTGGGTTTGGTGTATTTTGAGTTATTTTGATTGGGTAATGCCCAATTGGCCTATTTTGATGTGATTTTATTGATTTTTTATCAGATACTACACTTGTGGAGGCCGACATTCGCGGCAAGAGGGTTATTACTTAGCGGTTTTGTACCGGAATTGAGGTAAGTGGCTTGTCTAACCTCGTGTGGGGAATTTTCACCCCTAGGATATTATGTGATAGTTTAAATGCCTTGTACGCGAGGTGACGGGCGTGTACATGCGCTGGTTGTTGAACACGTACTTTATTTCAAATGTTCGATGAGCGATATTCCTGTCTTTGGCTGTTAATTTGATATTTTTACCCGGTAGTTGTTAGGAAAGCATGATTAGGTAGTACTTACCTGTTTAGTTGCCTAATTGCCTTATTTGAACTCCTTGATAATTATTGGCACTATTTTTCGGTGAAGTTATAGTTAAGCATAATTGATCTCTCTGTGGATTCCATTATTTGCTGTGCTTGTGGACTGCGGGTTCGATTCCCGGAGACCCAGGGCTGTGGGTTCGATTCCCAGAGACCCGGCGTGATATTGGTAGGGACTACGGGTTCGATTCCCGAGATCCCGAGTTATTGGTAGGGACTACGGGTTCGATTCCCGAGATCCTGAGTTATTGGTAGGGACTACGGGTTCGATTCCCGAGATCCTGAGTTATTGGTAGGGACTACGGGTTCGATTTCCGAGATCCTGAGTTATTGGTAGGGACTACGGGTTCGATTCCCGAGATCCCGAGTTATTGGTAGGGACTACGGGTTCGATTCCCGAGATCCTGAGTTATTGGTAGGGACTACGGGTTCGATTCCCGAGATCCTGAGTTATTGGTAGGGACTGCGGGTTCGATTCCCGGAGATCCCGAGTTATTGATTATTTATTGAGACATGGGCTGCGGGTTCGATTCCCGGAGACCCAGGGGTACTGTTAATGGGACTGTGGGTTCAATTCCCACAGGTCCTGGACTTATTAATTGAGTTTGATACTTGTTGTTAGTTAATTGTAGATGGTTGCAGTAATCATTTTATTGTTGTTATTTCGGAATTATTATCGTTAAACTGCTTATTATTGTTATTATCATTTTTGTAACTGTTTTCTCTCAGTAGGGCCCTGACCTTCCTCGTCACTACTCCATCGAGGTTAGGCTTGGCACTTACCGAGTACCGCCGTGGTGTACTCATGCTACTCTTCTGCACACTTTTGTTGTGCAGATCCAGGTACATCAGAGCAGGCTCGTATCAGGATTCAGCAGCGTTTTGGGAGACCTCGAGGTATGATCTGCTACGTCCGCGGATCCGGAGGCCTTCCTTCTATTCTATTAGTACTAGTAGATATCTTTCCTTCACTTCGTTGTTAGATACTTTTTATACATAGAGCCTCAGTTGTATATTCTCTTTTAGTCTGTGTTGCCCGTGGGATTTCGGGTCTTGGTGGTATTTTTACACAGTGTGTTGGACGAGTGTATGTGCCAAGCGGCACAGATTACATTCCTATTTATATTATCTTCCGCTATTTCTTGTTTAAAGTTCATAAACATGTAATTTTCGCAATGTGTTAGGCTTACCTAGTCGTGGGGACTGGGTGCCGTCATGACATGTTCACGATTGGTGAACTAGGGTCGTGACACATGTCAATGATGCTTGGTCTACCAGTAGTTCGGTTGGTCCACATGTTCATGCTTAACGTGTCAGGGCTTGTTGTAAATTAGTTAACATCAGTCACATGATTCACGTCCAAGCTTTCTCAAACCATAGACAAGATGCAAATCTATCTTCCCTAAAGGAAATAGCGAAAATAAGGCACGCGAAAATTTTGTCAGAGGAACCAGACCATGAAATTACTAGAGCAATTAGCTAAGGAGCTAGAATGTAAATATTCAGTTAATGACAACTACATTTCCATGTCCTTAACTAACATATACACAAATATAAAATGAAAAAGTAACAAGGTGAAAAACACATACCTAAATCTAATACCTCAATTTCATCTTGTTGGAAGGAGTATGGCCTAGTCTTTTTCGTGCGGAGGAATGAGTTCATCTTCTCAACAGCAACAACTAAATCCTATATAAGTATTTCAGCACTTTAGTGAGAGGGTGGGAGCCATAGAACATGAATACAATAGAACAAGAAAGATAAAACAGCACAAGGAAAAATTTAAAAAAAGGAAGAAAAGCATTAAAACAATTCAAAAGGAAATTTTGCCGGTCAAGGCGAAAATAAGTATAGCTACTTACAAATAAGATCTTCTACAAGGCTTAGAGTCAGTAGGGTAATCGCTGAAAGTAGGGTTTTCCTTCTGTATGTCTAGAAAATGGAAGGGCATTACTCCAAATGGAGTATCATGGATTATCCTGAATTTCATAAAGAGTATAGTTCTAATAGCTAAGAACCACGATGTAAATACAATGCAAGAAAAAAGTCCAATGGCAAGCAGTGACATTAGTATAAATACAGTATCTAATATTTAACTCAACTGGCCCATTACTTGGCTCTACTCTAACATGTCCACACACAAATACACACATGCACACATACAACATGAGAAAAAATGTATGCTTGATGTGTTGGTGTAATTTATATTAAGCCTAGACCGCTTTGGAAACAAGAGGAGTTGAAAACTTGTGCTTACGCTAACAAGTGAATCATGCCTCAACTTCGAAGAAACACAGCACTTAATCCAAAAAGAATTTGATTAAGATTTTAAAACAAAACTGTAGATCTTGAAGCCTAGTTTCCTACGGTTCAAACGGTTTGTTATTTGGAGTCTCCTACGCAAAAGTAAGGCCATGTTACCAAAATTTCACAAGCTGACCAATTCAGCATGATACACTAGGTTTGGGAAAATTTCATTTAAATCACAGGTTCATTTGAGATGTTCTTGCGAGAAATGAAACAAGGAAAAGGAGATTGATAGAAAAATATTTCTTGACTATTCTCCCAAGCTATTTGGTGTTAATTGAACATGCACTTATTCTAAACTAGGAAAGGAATCAAGGCTACATAATTACAAATACACAATATCTCCCTTATTGATTTTAACTAATATACACAATATTCTTAAACTCCCCTCAAGCTAGTGCACACAAGTCGTATGTACCAAGCTTGTTATAAATGAAACAAAATTGAGTACCAATAAAGGACTTAGAGAAAATATATGCAAGCTGATCATTTGACTCCACAAACTTTGTGACGGTATCTCATGAGAGTATCTTTTTTTCAAGTGGACATCGATCTCTATGGTTAGGTCTCTCATGAAACGCCTGATTCGATGCAATATAAAGATCATCTTGATCATCACACGCAAATTCCATCGCGTGTTTGAGTAGTTGTTTGATCAAAACTAGTTTACAAGTTGACAGAGCCATCACACGACTTACCACTTCTACACTAGATCGACAACCACATTTTGTTTCTTACTTCAACGAGAATACAATATCTAGAGGTAGACCGGTCATCAGAACTTGTCCAACCAAATCTGCATCTGTGTATTCGACAAACTGCTCATGGCCTCGATCCTCAAAAGTAGTCATTTTTCCTATAGCTAATTTTACATGTCGAAGAATGCGAACAACTGCATCCCAACGCTTATGACATATAGAGTCCATAAACTGGCATAAATGTTCACTAGAAAAGCAATATCAGGTCGAGCCACGGTGACACAATTCAACTTACCCACCGACCGTCTATGCTTCTAAGATCTCTAAGGGGCTCCCTGAACCGGTAGAAATTTCGCATTCAAATATATGTTAGTATCGATGGGTCTACCACCTGTCATTCATATTTCCTCAAAAATGTCTAAACCATACTTTATGCTATGAGATGAGAATTCCTAATTTAGACTACCTCAATGCTTAGGAAATACTTCAATCCGCCTAGATCCTTAGTCCGAAAGTATTCAAAGAGATGCTGCTACAATTTAGTTATACCATCTTGACCATTGCCCGTGATAACTATATCATCAATGTAAACTACCAAATAATAAACTAATTTGGAGCAATAAGTCAATAGAATATAGAATGATCAGTCTCACTATTGACTCAGACCAAACTTCTAAATAATTATGCTGAACTTACCAAACAATGTTAGAGGAGACTGATTCAGACCATATAAGGTCTAACACAATAAGCACACAAGACTACTACACTCCTGCTGAGCAATAAAATTAGGCGGTTGCTCCATATACACTTCATCCTCATAGGAGAAAAGTATTATGTGTCCAACTGATAAAGAACCCAATGGCAAACAGCAAGCACGGATAGAAAAAGGCAAACATATGCAATTTTATCCACATGAGAGAATGTATTATTGTAATAAATTCAAAAAGTTTAGTATAACCCTTGGCATTAGACATGCCTTAACGTCATAGTTGCACCATCGAAGCCAACTTTCACCGCATATAATCACTGACAACCAATAGTAGATTTACTTGGAGGTAGAGGAACAAGTTAACAAGTACCACTACAGTGTAAAATAGACATCTCCTCAATCATAGCATATCAGCATCCTCCTGGATGAGAGAGAGATTCACATGTAGCTTAGGGTACAAATAGAAGACAAGGATGACACAAAGCCATAATGATGAGATGATATATGGTGATCACTTAAGCAGACATAATTGGGATTAATTAAGTGGAGAAAATATCTTCTTAAGGCAATAGGAGGACTTGGGAGATAAATCCGCAACAGGCAAGGGATGTGATGCAGGGCATGTCATCTTTTGGACACGATATGGACTGATTGCGACGATAATAAGTCAACTGAGGTGGAGCTGGAGAAATTGTAGGAGATGTTAGAGAAGAATGATTGTTGTGAGAGTAAAGTGTGCATATAGAGTCTTCAAAAAAGGTTTGTGTAAGGCATGAGAGATGACAAGATAGCTAGAAAAAGATGTGAATTTAGGTTAAGTCTGAGAAAAGGTGGCACATCCGACAAGACATAAGGTAATACCGTAATACCACAAGCTAGTTGAATTGCAGCATCATGTCGATATCCCTTCTGAATCCGAGAATAACCATGAAACACATATTTGAGAGCGAGGAGTTAATTTGTCTTTCCAAGGGATTAAGTTATGAACAAAACATGTGCTGTGAATGTTGGAATAAAACTTATCTTTCCAAGGGATTAAGTTGAACAAAACATGTGTTGTGAATATGGGAATAAAATTATGTATGGAAACTGATTTTGGATAACAGAGGAAGGCATACAATTAATTTAACGACCCGACCCATCGTCACGGGAGTTACCGCCCCATTTTTCCCATTTTATGCTTCTATATGTTTTATTATGTGTTTGGAGAATTTGAAGTAATTCGGATAGAGTTCGGTTAGAAATGAGGCAATTAGTATCTTTATAGGAAGGTTAGTTTGGAAACGTAAACCGAATATTGACTTATGAGTTAGAGGGCTCGGAATGGATTTATGATGATTCGGCTAGTTTCGGGGGATGATTTGTGACTTAGGAGTGCAATCGAAATTGAATTTGGAGGTCCGGTGTAGAATTAGGCTTGAATTGGCTAAGGTTGGATTTTGGCGAATTCCGGTTAATAGGTTAGATTTTGATCCGATGGTCGGAATGGAATTCCGAGAGTTGCTGTAGCTTCGATATGTGCTTTTTGATGTGTGTACAAAATTTCAGGTCATTCGGACATCGTTTGAGTGGATTTTTGATCGAATGCGTGTTTCGGAAGTTTTTGAAGAACTTAGGCTTGAATCCGATGTGAATTGATGATTTCAGTGTTGTTAGGTGTGTTTTGAGGATTGGAACAAGTTTGAATGATGTTTTGGGATATGTTGGTGCCTTTGGTTGAGGTCCCGAGGGCCTCGGGTGTGTTTCGGATTGTGATCACGCTCTTATTTGATGTTTCAACGTCGTATTCTTGGACATAAAGAGGTACCATATTGAATAAATGAGCTCTGATTATTGTTTTGAATGAAACATTAGCTCTGTATCGTAATTACGGACCCGTAGCAAAAAGAATCACCGAATTTGAACATCGCATGAGGATTTTATGGCCATTTTACTAAGGTTGCCCAGATTTTCAGGTTAATGACGAAATTGCTGCCGACAGCGTATTAAAAACCTGCACTATTTACAAATCTTAAAACCTATATATCTTTTTCATTATAAGGTCAAATTGAGTGATTCAAAAGCCTAAATTTATTAGAATTTCACAAGGAATCCATTGGGAGTAGTAAAACGCGTGAACAATATACCTATAATTCTTTCAATTTTGGAACGGGAAGAAGCTTCTGAGGCGATTTTTTTAGAGAGAATACGTGGGATTTCATCAGGTAAGAGTTCTTAGACTCGGATTATGTTGTTACGATGTAAGAACATAGATTAAACACTGAAAAATCAAGGATTTAAGGAGTAAAAATGGAGGTTAGGGCCTGAAACCTAAGAAGGTGTAAAGTTGGAATTTGAGGGGTCAAACGGACTCCGATTTTGATGGACTTTATATGTACGGACTCGTGGCGAGACGAGAAATCCATTGGTATGATTTTTAGAATTTTTTGAGAAGCGAGCCCGGGGCTCGGGTTTTACCAACTTCGTGAATTTTAGTACTTTTCGAGTATTTTTGATTGGGTTATGTTTCTTTGACCCATATTTATGTTTTCGCTGTGGTTTTGACTAGATTCGACATGCGAGGAGGCAAATTCGAAAGGAAAAGGCATTACGGACGAGTCTACGACTGGTTAGAGGTGAGTAGTTGGTGTATATGATGGCCTGAGGGTTTGAAATCCTGGCTTATCACACTGTGACACTATTTAGGGCGTGACTTGCATCCCATGGCGGGTGCGGGATTGGTTGTGACTGGGGATTGTAACTTGTTCCATCCCGAACAAGAATAATGCTATATTGGCGATTGAATACGCACCCAGTATTGAATATATCTGGGCTTATTGTCGTGTTTGGGGCCTTGTGCCGATATGTAGCATCCTCAGAGGATGAATATCATTGTGATAGCATGCTTTGTATAATCATTGATCTCAGTCATGTGCTTAATCACTGTTATGAAATGCTAAGACATTTTTTCTGAAGTTAAATATCTAAAGTATATTCTTCTTAATAAATTGAAAACTGGGAAATTAATTGAATCTGTTACATGACTCATATGCATACTATGGACTGAGTATGGGTCGGGCTGCACGCCGCAGCAAATGTTATGATTGAGTATGGATCAGGCTGCACGTCGCAGCGAATGTTATGATTATATTGCACTTGGGTTGAAGGAGCCCCTCCGGAGTCTGTACACACCCTCAGTGAGCGTCGTCGACATTAAATGGATCGGGCTTCGCGCCGTAGCGGTCATGTGCATTGCATTCATGCATTGTTATTTACTTGTTCTAGCTGTCATTTCCTGTTATTGTTGGTTCATAGTAAGGTATCGGACTGTTAGTTTTAGCTTTACTTTGTGGCATTTTGTGGATTTCTTATCTTCGGACATTTTATATGCTTATTACTCATTGAGTTGGTAGTACTCACCCCTACTCTCTGCACCTTGTGTGCAGATTCAGGTGCATCAGAGGCTTAGCTGAGCAGTCTTTGTCTCAAGAGCTTATCAGAGTTGTTGAGGTAGTCGCTTGACATTCGTAGGACCTGACTACTCTTCCTATTTCAGTTTTATTTATATTCCCAGACTTGTGAATTTTCGTTCAGATATTGTTATCCAGACTTGTGTATTCTTGTTCAAACATTGTTATCCAGTTTGTTTTAGAGGCTCTAGACTCGTGACCCCAGGTTTTTGGGAGATTATTCAGTTTAGCTTCTATCTATCAATTAAGATTTTAGCTTTATTGTTGATAATAATATTCAAGTAATTGGTTTGAGCTTCATGCTCAGGATGAGAGTGTAAATGGCCGGGCTTGCCTAGCAGTTGTGTTGGGCGCCATCATGACCGGGATTGGGGTGTGACAATTAACCAATTAGAAGATGTGAGAACCGTAGACATGTCTCCCACATTATATGTGGACGTATCAATATAATTTCATAGTCATTCTTTCACCACTATGGACTTGTGGCAGTTATCTAAAGAACAAGATCTTCATGTAAGAATCTAATTCTTCAAGGAAGTAAGATCTGAATTAAATACAGAATATTTTTTTCACTTTGCTGTTTAGGATAAGAATTTGAAAATTTTGACTCGCAAAAATGGACCCAGAGAAATTAAAAAACTGGGGAGGTACTTACTGGATTTTTTTTATGTCTGAAGACTGAACTGCTATGGTGGCACTCTAACAGGATAAATGACATGTCAAATTACGTGGTTTATATGATGACTAGAAAACATCTAGGCCAATAAGCACAGCCACGTGGACTTAACTGACTGGACTGACACGCTGGAAGCTGAGGAGTATTTACATCGCATTGGCATGAACTGACAGATGCCATGCGTTGCTGACACTCCATACATATGGCACCAATTGGGACGGGTTTGGCACATGTCCATGTGACTTTACACTCTAGCGAGTGGCTGAGACTGTGGCGGTACTTGCAGGCACATCCTATGGTACAGTAGTGTACAGTTTGGATCAGTGCCAAGACTAAACACCTAATATGGTCCATTGAAGATTTGGCAACGTGACTAACACAAAGTTCAAGGTAGTGAATGAACCACTTCACAAAATTTTCTAAAAAAGTATTATGTTGACTATGTCACTATGTCGAACTAGACTCTGATATTTTCCCTCCTTAGCTTTGATACTCAGTGAAATAAAGAGATAAGTAGATAAAATTCAACACATGGTGTCTAATTATATAGGGGTTGCTAACCTATTCTAATGAGGTTAATCCTAATTTACAAGTTTCTATTACTACAAAATGATCTCCCAGTTAAAACAAAATGTCTAAAATATTTTGACACGATTCTGTACAATATACCTGGCATATTCTTTATAAGTTTCATTCACATTCCACTTTTTTGTGCTCCATGGATGGAAAACAAGAAGAGAGAAAGAAGCTGGGAAAGCGGAAAAAAAAAAGGAAAAGGAACGAGAAGATAAAAGGTGGTACCTTTTTTCTTTTGATATTTTATCAAGCTTCGTCAATTTGAAAGGAAAAACAAATCAAGAACTTTAGCATATAAAATGTTGATCTTGTGTGTATTCTCACTGTTCAAAGGTTATGTGCCACAACCTAAGACCGGAGGAAAAACAATAACTAAGCCTCAACCCCAACCCTGAATAATTTGGGGTCGGTTGTATGAATCCACACTGACCATGTTACGCCTAAGACTGAAGAAATACCCCTATTTTACCTATCTGTAGAAGAAGAAGCACTTTGCCTAAGTGTCATATTTACTTTCTGTATAACATCCAAATCTGATGCCACCTTTTAGATAGTTGTCCTACATAAATCACTTGAGGTTCAAATCAATTAAGGTAACACTTGATGGAAGTAAATATTGTTTTGAAGTTGTTATACTTTAGCTTTTAATAATTGACATTCCTTCCAAAGCCACTAAGATAATACTTGCGTACTTCTTCTTTTAGTTGCTAGACAAACTTTTAACGCATATTTTCCACATTCCAATGTAGGTCGTAGGCCATGTTGAAATATTATCTAAATAGTAAAATCCTCGTGCGTGAATATTTGCATCAGAGCATATTCCTTAGTCTGCTCAGTGTCTGCTTTAAAACACTTCTTGTCTTTAGGATAAGACTATCAAGAAAATGAGATCACCAATAGCGAAACCTCACCTGCCATGAAGCTAAACTCTTCAAATGTTTGGGGAGGTTTTCATAGTCATCTTCTGACACAGTTATCAACGACTGAATATCTTCAGATGACTTTAATTCATCATTCATTTTCCCTATGTTCAGAAAAGCAAGAAACACATCTTAGACACCATGTTGTACTAAGCCTACCAAGGCAATGGTGTGGAGGGCCAAGTTTTGTACCATCACTACTGTCCTGCTTCTTCTCAGTTGATAGATATAATCCCTCTTTCTCATATATAGTGTTAGCTGCAAATCAGAATACAGAAGAGACAAAGGGAAAGATCTCAAGTTAGAACATATCATAGATGAACACTAGAGCAAAGCCATCTAGAAACTTTCCTCCTCCAAACAAAATCTAAAGCATAGTTTGAAAGAAAATGGGAAACAAATTTTACTCATATGTCCAGATACATCCTTATGATGCCCATTGGGAATGAACATCACATATGTAATATAAATCTACAAGTGAAGAATCTAATGCAATTCACACCTCAAAAAAATTTCTTAATATTCCATCCAGATATGGCAATTTGGTTTCTAGTATGAAACTCACCTTCAGATGCTATGGTAGCTAGGCAAACATCAGAAAGACCAAGGTTCTGCAAATTCAGAGAATCATCCAGCCTACAAAATGTTAAGTAGCACAGACAATAATCTCGTTGCTTCAAAACAATCGTTTAAAATTCAATTATATGCAAGTTGATGGTGCTGAATTTCTTCTTTGTTCATCAGATTATTCAGTTTTTTTTTTAAGGAGAGATGAAAACAAGTGAAAGCCCCTGATTTTCTGGCAGAAGTAAGACATGTCGATCATGGAGCTGCACTGAATTCACCAAGTGCAAGAATATCCATTACTGTGATTCTGCTAAAAGCCGAAAAGTTTAGGAGGATTCAAGTAGAAGACTTGTGCTTAATTAAATGAGATAAAACAATCATAAAGGATACAAAGGATCATCTTCAATTTTCTTCAAGTCTAAGCCGCGGTCAGGTGATAAATCTTCCCAAACTTTTGCATCTTCTTCTTCTCCTTCACTGTCTTTATCAATAAGATCAACTTGTGCAGCAAAGAAATAGCAAACCAGCCAATAAGTAATTACTAAACAAAATAAAATGATTAATCATTCAATGTTAAGGCAGAATGTTAAAAGAGAACCAAAACACCTCATATTCAAGTATGGCACTCTTACATGTTACAATGTACATAATACATTGGTGATAAAGTAAAAGGTACAAACAACAGAATGCTAATACTAGCTCCGGTGAGCGTTCCCTATGTAAAATTTTGAAAATTTCTGTAAAAAAGAATTTAGAGCTTTTCCCTTGGACTTCTGTGGACTCGGTACTGGTTTTTTGACCATAGGGTTATTTGTCACATCACACATTTACATACAATTGTTATGAAGATTTCAAAAAAGGTCCCAATCTGGCACAATTTATGGGCGCAATCAAACAGGTAGACAATAATACACCACCTCTACCAAAAACCACAAGTCAAACGCATCAGTGATCGCGTAACACTAATACTAGCTCTAATGAGCATTCCCCAATTTAAAAATATTTTAAAACTTCATGTGAAACTTAGCAGGAAATTCAATACGCGTACCTGACACGCAAAAGACCAACAATCAGTTGAAATCAGTGTACACTTGACTGATGAAATGATACAATGAGAAGAAAGGGTTCACATAGGTAATGCCATTCACTTGGGATTAATGTTTAGCTATTATTGTTAAACTTAAAGTACGTCCCATGTTGATCAGATAAGCGTGAAATTGACAAAATCTCTAGGTTTGGGGTCCCCAATTTGCCGGGATAAATTCTTGAAGTTTAAGTTTTTTGAGCTGACGGTTTAACAATATTTACACAGATAGGTCACTTACATGATAAAATTAATTGGTAACCTGATAACAATGAGAACTAACTTGTTAAAACAGGTTAAACTACAGTAATAGTGTCAAAAAAATTACAATATCAGTTTATTTAACTTAACTCCAAAGTTTTATAACCAAGGAAAATTGTGATGATTTAGACTTGAATGGAATAGAATTATCACTAAAGAATCATATAGCGACCACAACATTGACTAATTGATAGACTGAATTTATTTACCAGAAGAAATATAGCCAAGATTATGGAGACGGTCCTGGAGGGAAAGAAGATGAGTTTGGTTCATTTTGAATACTTCATTGCAATGGCCGAGTAGCTCCTCAAACGACACCGTTCCACAAGACATGGACTCCAGCACGTTGAGGTCACCGCTCAGTGACGATACTCTCTGGTTCAAGCTTTGCACAAAGGTCGTCGATGCAGAATCTGTATAAAGCTCAAGCGTTATTTTTCAAAAAATTAAAGGAAAAACTTTATTAGGAAAGTTAATTATACCAAGAGGAATGGGACGACGATCAAGAGACTCTTTGAGAGCGTGGCAGCTGTTTTGGAGATTGTTACAGAAAATGGCTAGGGTTTTGCAGAATTTGCCTATGGACTCGTCCATTCTTAGCTTCAGGAATAGGAGAAGAAGCTATTGAGTTCTAGTTCTAAGCGGGAATGAAGATTTTTGAGATTTGGAGAAAAGGGCCAGGGAAACAATTAAACAAAGGATGGAAATCATTTTGAACCCGCAAATTCACCTTTTAGTTCCTAAAAAAATAGTTCATTTTGGTCCCCAATGCTATATTAAAATCACATAAATTTAGAATTGTTATAAATAGAGTTATATTTATGGTGAATGTTTATATTTAGAGAGATTCTAGGCCTTATTACTTGGTGGCTAAGTATCATCTCCCTATAAATAGAAGGTTATATCTCATTGTAATTCATTTCATGTCAATAAGAATTCTCTCTCTACTTTGCTCTGCAATATTGTTCTTCTTCTTTATTATTTTATAACACGTTATCAGCACGAGACTCTAACCAATTGAGTAGAAACTTTGGGATTGAGCATAATGATTGTCAATTGTTTCATGAACTTCCTTCATGATTAAAATTCTGGATTTAAGGTAAGTATTTTACTTTTCTCTTTCAAATTCTTAAAATTCTATAATTTGATTTTATATACAGGCAAAGACAACAAAGTTTGATTATAACTCTAATGGTGTTTTTAAGAAATTACATCCACATGAAGTGGTAAAATTTATATGTCATGCCATGATCAAAGTCATGTATGATCGTGCGCACAAGAAATGAAAACTCGTCCCATTGAATTTTCTCTATTCTCATTCCCTTAAGAGAATGTGATAGCAATATGTGATAAGTCTGAAAGAAGACAAAAATTATTACCGTGAAGGTATCAATGGATGTGGACGTGGCAATAGACGAAATTATAATCGTCATCATTTGTGGTAATGAGAACAATAAGGATTCTCAAAATAATCCCACACTTTGTGAAAATATTTGTCATCGATATGAGATTTTATAAAGCACATACAGATGAGTATGATCCACTCATGATGTGAATGAGAAAACATCTGATTTATGAATATATATTCGCTTTTAGAAGAATATAAATGTGCTAGTGGTAGTGATTACACCACACTCACCTCTAAAAGGAGGTTTGAGATGATATAAGAAAATAATATCATTATTATGGCATGAATGGTCATTGATCACGCACCTATTGTACGCCAATATATTTTGGCATTGTGATTATTAAAAGTCAACGATAATGTAGGAAACGGATCCTGCATATTATTTTGACCATGGCCATAATGGTATAACTTTCTCTTTAAAAGAGATATTCACCACATGGATGATGATGAATGTGTGATAGTGCAAAATTAATTGAGAGCTCTAGAAGAGCCAATTATTATTATTTTGGAGAAACACAATTGGTTACCAATAAGGTATTGTGTTGTAGTAAGTCTCAAAGAAACTTATTCAATTTCCAAAGTATATGCGAAAG
The DNA here is from genome assembly GCA_032618575.1 of Nicotiana noctiflora. Lineage (NCBI taxonomy): Eukaryota > Viridiplantae > Streptophyta > Magnoliopsida > Solanales > Solanaceae > Nicotiana > Nicotiana noctiflora. The sequence continues at coordinate 78,626 of JASVEL010012777.1, forward strand.
CAGTTGATTATATTGAGACTATAAATAAAGGAAAGATTTAATATCTTCTATAACTACAACTTGTAGCGGGGGTAATATGTATGTGAAAAGCTACCCGCTTTATTCTCCAATTTGTACTACATAAATAAAAGAATACCACAATGAAGTGGATATTTATTGATATGAAAACCCATATCATAATAAACTTGGAGTTTATTCATAATTGCACACATCATGGTGTAAACCTAAAGTTTATCAATATTGATAATTTATTCAGTTGCCATAATTGATTTAGCCATATCAATTTAACTATGATGTGCAAAAATAAAAGAGAATTTACATGGGTAAATATTAAAGTACTAGAAAGTTCTTTACATATTCTCTTACACATTGCTTGTTCTCATTAATTAATAGATCAATTAAAATTGGGATTGAATCCCATGTGTGAGCACGTGATTTTTGCCTTACTTGAGAAGTACTCCCAGAAAATTCAAAAATAAAAATAGTTTCGTGTTGGGTATGATTTTTGTGATTTTTGTGTTATTTTATCTTTTGTGTGCACGTTTATTTATTTAAATTAAAAAAATACAAAAAATATATGCTAAGTTTTGCATTTTTAGTGTTTGATATCGAAGTCATGTGATTTACATTTTTAGGTGATATATAATTGTGTGGGATAATTGTATGCATATATATATATATATATATATATATATATATATATATATACATGTACATATATATATGTGTAGCAATGAGATCGAATTGGGCCATAGTTCAGTCCAGGAAAACCAGGCCCAAACGAATCCCATACCAGTCCAGTTTCAGCCTGTGTAACACTTGATCTGGACCGTTGGATTTTATTATCCAACGGCCCAGATTAATCCGTTAATTCCAAAATTCATTCGGCCTAGGACTTAACCAAACGGCACCGTTTGGTTTAAATGAGAGAATCCTGATCGTTGATCAAGTTTGATCCAACGATCAGGATTTAACTACTCAAAACATATATAAACTCCTTTCCTTACCCCGCCCCCCCAAGCCAGACCCCCCCTCTCCCTTCATCTCCCTCAGAGCTCTCAAACACCCAGCGTAACGCCACCGTACTCCGCCTGCCGGAAATCGCCTCACGGCGGTTCCGGTGGGCCAATCGCCACCAAACCAATGCCAAACCCTTCCCCTCACCTCCCCCATCACGAACCCAGCCTCCACTAACCTCGAATCTTGCCGGAGCTCCTCGAATCTTCATTTGAAGATTCGAGTCAAACTCGAACCTATGCCAAATTACCCCAAATTCACACCACAGTCTCCCCACACCTCCCCCACACTCCCATTGACATTGGTTTGCTTCGAATCTAACCAAAAATGCAAAAGCCCCAAATCCGAGCCCAAGAACCCTAATTTTTGAAGAAATTCAATTCAAGCCGGGTTAGCCACAATTGAAGTCCAAGGGACTTTAGTCCAGGTGTTCTCAATCGAGAACATCTTGATTAAAGCCCGTTTGGCTTCAATAAGTCCGAGTTTTAGTTCGAAGTTTGGTCGGCAGTCTTCTTTTGAGGTATTCACTCCTTCTTTGGTCGTTTTAAGTCGATTTGTGTGAATATGTGTGTTTGTTTCATTCATTATGTCAGTTTCTCATGTTTTAATTTCCCATACCCGTTTGGTCTGTTTCTTCTCATTTGAGGCCCTTTATTTGGCCAATTCTTCTGTTTTAGTAGTTAAAACGAATCATGAGTCCAATGTGATTAAAGTCGTCAATGAATTAGTTCGTAACATCGATCCCTTGAATCTGCCTGATGCAATTCACTAGAGTAGGGGTTGGCTACTGTTACATTCAGATAAAAGGGGGGTAATTGGTTGTAGTTAATTGTTTAATCACATGTCCATACTAGGCTAGTGGAACTGAGCATAGCAGGGTATCCCACTGATGCCCTGCCCCCAGCCTTATTGTTTAATGCTGGAGTCCATACTGGACAGTAGGTAGTGGGGAATGCAGGGCATTTGATGGGTCTGGCAGAGTTGGGAGTGGGCAGGGTGATTAGTTAATTAGGGGCAGGTGTTCTGGAGGGGCTGTGAGCTATAAATATAGCATCAATATAGGGATTGAGGAGGACATTGATAGGCATACAGACATACACTTGAGAGGAGACGGACTTGAGAGCATCTGTGATAAGCAAAATACCTGGAGATATACATTGATAGACATACATTCATAGATACATTGATAGGCATACATACACACACATTAGAGAGAACACTGGAGAGCAATAGTTGGAGAAAAGATAGGATCAGAGATACTTTTGATATACACATACAAAGTCACTGTTTCATTGATTCTTGGCTACTGTCTCGTATGTTTTGATTCGATAGCTGAGTGCTTTTTGGTCGTTTGTGTGTCGTTGTTGTGGCTGTGTTGCTGCTTGGTCCAGACAGTGCTGGTTCTTCTATTGTTTGGGTATTGCTGCCAGTTCAGTGCTAGTGTATTAGTGGCTGGTCTGTTAGTTTTGCTGCCTGGGGTTTGGTCTGTTTGGGTTGCTGCCTTGGTCGCTTGGTTGTTGCTTGGTTTGGCTATTGCTGCTGGTTCATTATTTTGTTGGCTGGTTGGTCTGTTTGGTTGCTGCACTGATTTGGTTGTTACTGCTTGGGCATTGTGGTTGCTGGTTCAGTATGGTTGAGGTTGGTTTGTAGTTTGCTACTTGTGTACTTAGTTGAGTGGTTCACTGGTTGTGGTTGCTATTGGTTTACTGTTGGTCGTTATTGGCCTTTGATTGTTGCTGCACCTGTTACTGTTCTTGTTGCTGTTGCTGCATTGCCATTGCTCACTCTTCCTTGTTATTCCGCATTCCAGGTACACATCTCTGTTATTGTAATTCCTTGGTTCAAAAAAGAGTGAAGCCTGAAGTTCATGTTTGAAGTCTGTTGAATCATGTAGTCGTCCAAAGTCTATGTTTGATTATGTTCTGTTACTGTCTAATTAAATCTGTATTGCTAGTTTTGTTATGGAAAAGCGTAGCTAGGCCAAAGATACATTGTCATTAGATAAGCATGTAAACCTGAATTAATCTTCGTATCTCTATTTAATCTTCCCTACTCATGTGTGTAATCTCCAAACCTGTTAAATGATAGACCTTATGTCACAAGCAAGATTAGCTAGAGAGTTGTTACTCAACGGAATGACGTAATTAGATTAAAAAGAGTCGGGGGTGCATTTCATGTGACCCGACCCCAATTTCGGGCAAGAGTAAACAAAGCATGTTAAGAACTACAGGCGCATTTCATGTGATGTGGTTCGTAGCAAGTTTTAAGTAATTTGGGATCAACTCTTAAGTAAGATACAGTGAGATGTAGTTCGCTTTAGATTTGAATCAAAGGTATGCCTCGCCCGATAGTTACACTAATCACATAGCCGTCATAAATGTACATATAAATACTTAGGTTTCGAGATGCGTCGCTTCTTAACGAATATAACGCCTTTCTCAACAATGTAAATAAGTAGTCGAGCCGGGCATATATTTTAGTTTTACCTTTTAAATACGGGTGTGCATTTCATGTGACCCGAATCCAAACCCTGAAATGTTGAATAAGAATATGTTGAGGGTCCGGGTGCATTTCATGTGACGTGATTCGAAAGCATATTTTTAAGCAACTTTCTCTTTCGTAAATCACAACCAATAATAAAAGCGGTAAAAGGGTATTAACTTGCACCAAGTACATAATTGTAAAAAGCAGATAGATAAGCCAAACACGACAGTTGAGCGACCGTGCTAGAACCACGGAATTCGGGAATGCCTAATACCTTCTCCCGGGTTAATAGAATTCCTTATCCGGATTTCTGGTTCGCGGACCGTTAAATAGAGTCATTCTTTTCCTCGATTCGGGATTTAACCGGTGACTTGGGACACCATAAAATCTCCCAAGTGGCGACTCTGAAGTAATTAAAATAAATCCCATCTCGATTGTCCTTTAATTGGAAAAACTCTTTGCATCCTTGCGGGTGCGTAAAAAAGAGGTGTGACAGCTCTGGCGACTCTGCTGGGGACTTCTTTAGAATTCGAGCTCGGAATAACTGTTGTATTTGGCATATTTTATTATCTGATTTTTTTACATGTTGGCATCAAGGTGCAAGATGTTGTTTTTACCGCTTTGATATTGTGTGAACTGTATATATAAATTGTGCCGGAACCAATCTCCTCTCTGAGTCTTCTAAATCATGAAGAAGGGTGCACTTCGTGTGACTTCTTTTCCGTATAGTGTCTAATTCCCATTTTAGAACGAGGTTTGGATAAGTTGCAAAACCGGTGAAGCTTCTGTATTCCCGGGTTGCTGCCTCCTCCTCGGCTCGAGCTGTCCGCTCGGGTAAGCCAAGTCTAGAACAGATAAACCCAGGTTTTAAACCTAGAATAACAAAGCTTCATGCCGGATCCCTAGTAGGAAACGTTTATTTGCATCATGTCGCATGTGGCTTAGGGGACTCAACACAGGGGTTGGGTCCGTCTAGGACAGGTGACCTGAAATGAACAGACTATCCTGCTGCATCCTGTTTGTCTTGCGCATTTATCCGTTATAGACTTGCATGCTGACCGGCTTTTAGAGATTAAAAAAAAAAAAAAAAAAAAAAAAAAAAAAAAAAAAAAAAAAAAGAAAAAATGTGTGTGTTTTACTCTTAAGATAGAAATAGCTTATTTGTTTTCCTTTAGTAAAATGAATAAATAAATAATGCCGTTTGTTTCGTCAAAACCGAACTACGGGGGTTTGATTCTCATCGGATGTGAGATACGTAGGCAACCTCCATCGGGTCCAACTTCACCTTTTGAAAAATTAACTTTTGTACTAAATAAGTCGGTGACGCTGTTTTCAAAAATAGCCGAATGTTCCCGGAAGGGACGCCGGAAGGCTAATTTCGTATAAACGGCCACCTTTGGGTCAATTTTGATTTCGATCAATTTACCCCACAGCCTTAAAAGCCTTCGCCCCCGAGACGTTGAAAGGCCGTGATTGAAAACTGATTTTTTTTTTATTATTTTTAGCAAAACAAAGTTGTTTTCTTATTTAAATCACCTTAATAAATGTGCAGGATGAGCACGAATCAGAATAAATCATTTTCAATCTTTAGTGAAATCCCTCAGCAACTCCGTATATGGTGGAACGATTTGGAAGACAATAGCAAAAAGGTCGTAGGGAGAATTTTGGGAGGTTTGGTTGATCTGTTGAATATCGAGCCAAGGGAGGACATCATCAAGGCACTGGTATCTTTCTGGGATCCGACCCGCAATGTGTTCCGTTTTGTTGACTTTGAGTTGACGCCCACATTAGAGGAAATTGCGGGCTATGCAGGACTTAATGGGAAATTAAGAGGGCAATACCTGCTCTCACCAAGACCGGTATCTCCACATGGGTTTCTGGATTTACTGAGCATTAGTCGAAAGGTGAAAAATGATGATCTGTTGAAAGGGTATTGCGATCTTCAATTCTTATATCAACGGTACGGCACTCCTCGGGGTTTTGAAGAGTCAAACCTCGGACTGACTCACGCAGGGAATAGAACCAAGTGGGAGGCCAGACGAATTCTAGCATTCCTAACGACATTCTTGGGGGTTGTGATTTGTCCGTGTGAAGATAAGAAAATAGAGATAAGTCTGGTAGGAATAGCCGATGTTGCAATCAAAAAGGCTACCAGCACTGTGGTCCCTTTGGTTTTGTCCGAAATCTATCGAGCCCTGACTGTATGCCGAGAAGGGGGCAATTTCTTCCAAGGTTGCAATCTGTTACTTCAACTATGGATGCAGGAACACCTCCATCACCGAACACAATACATGAACCATGGGTTGACCGGAAAAAACTGTATCAGGGGTTTCGAAGAACGGATGATGGGTGCTGTATTCCCTGAAGGCGTCGAGGCATGGCTTGCACGACTGAGCTCAATAGAAGCCGATCAGATTGAATGGGCATTCGGGTGGTTACCCGACACTGAAGTAATATATATGGCAGCCGAGGAGTGTTATATCCTTCTGATGGGGATCCGCAGTGTTCAACCCTATGTCCCTCACCGTGTATTACGTCAACTAGGGAGGTTTCAGGTTATTCCTACCGATCAAGACCTAAGGAAGTACGCCATCGAGTTGAGCCCGGGAGTTGTCTTCCCCGAAGAGAAGGTTAGAAGGCTGTGGCACGAATGTCGGTTCCTTGAGCCTAAAACCATGGTCCGGGAACTACCTAAGGGAGAGGTGGACCCAAAGTACAACGTGTGGTTCGGGAAAAGATTTCGGATTCGTCGGAAATGTTCTAAAAGAGCCCATGTCCAACAGTTCACGGAAGATTCACAGGAACAATGGAATTGGCTAGCAAAGGAGGAGGGGTACAGGACGAAGATTGGCAGGATAGAACAGCAGGTCCGGGACCTTCAGTTCGAAAAGAACATGCAAGCCGCCACCGACGAAGGAGACAAAAAGAAGTTGGCACAAGAAAATAACTTCTTGAGAGCTCAAATCCAACAAATGAAAAGAGATGCTGACAGACAGTCGAGGAGTCGGACCGACGAAAAATTGATAAGGGGTTTGAGAAGCCAAGTCACCGACATCCAAAGAGAATTGGACGAGTCAAAAGCCCAAATAACGAGGGTCCGTGCCAGCTGGAAAAAGGAGGCACATCAACATGCACTTCACCTAAAGCGGGTGGAAGAAGATTACACTGATATCATCACTAGCCTGAGGGAAGCAAATGTTGTCCTTAGGGAGCGGGTTTTCAAGCAAGCCCAAGATGCCAGAGCAGACCTCGACCGCCGCCACAATTTGATGGCCCGACTGCAAGGACAAGTGGATAGGCTCCTAGATCAAGTCACCAACAATGCTCGAAGATTGGGGGCGAAAAACCAGCAAATAGAGCGGCTACTCGGAGAAAGGGACATGATCAAGGATAGAATTGGAGAAATCGGGCACTATGTCACCATGAAGTGCCTAGCTTGCGAACGAATGCCCCGCGCCGACCTTTTCGCTTCAATTATGGGTTATGTTCATCGGATCATGGAAGAGTTGAGGGAACTGCACAAGGACCTCACACCGAGGCTTGCGGCAAGGCCGAATGATGCCTCGCAGGCCCCCAGGAGTTTTAGGGCATTAGATTTTGATTGAAAATGTATTTTGAAATGTTGAGTCAAGCTAGTTGGCATTTTTATCTTTACTTTCCCAAGTCAAGCATTTTCTTTTGTTTTGCTGATTTTGTAAGACGTGTTTTGTAACTACACGGTTTTATTTGATATAAAAGTTACTGAATTTTGCCATAATCTTGTTACAAGAACTACGCTCGGTCTGATTCACGCGGGGTCGTGATACGTAGGCAATCCACATAAGATTCGACCACCACTAAAAAGAAAGAAAAAAGAACCCAAAGGTTAAATAACAATAAGGCTTGCAAACATAGTCGAAAAAGAAAAAGAAAAAAAAGGGAAAAAGAAAAAAGAAAAAGAAAAGAAAAAGGGCCGGAATGACGCATGTTAAAGAGTACATGTAGAAAGGGTTATTTGGTTAGGTGCATTGCATCCAACGTGCTATAACATATCTGTCAAACTCGGTGAACTAACAAGTTTGTTGCGTATTCCAGAAAGTTTAGCAGTTGGTTTGACAGAATATCCTGGCCAGCCATCACTACCGTACTAGATCCAAAGGACCAGTTACAGTAAGCATGTCGAGTTCCGGCAAGAGTCTTGAGGAAGAAAAATCCGAGCTACAAATCATGAAAGAAGAAGTAGACCGGTTAAAACAACAGATAACAGAGATGCACCTGGCCTGGGCCAGGGAACAGTCTTCACCAAACCGCCCTACTCTCGCCTCAGCTCCGGAACATCCACCCATCGATCCTTCAACAAGCGCCCCGAGCTATCCATACTTTCAGGGGGAAAATCCATATGCCACCCACATTCCACCAGCCAAACCAAATCCTCCTCCAGTCACCCCTGTTTTTGTAGCACCTCCCCCGGCTCCTCTGCAAAGGCCGGCCAGCGAGCCATATGTTCGGATCCACGACAACTCTTACTATCCTCCGGAGCCTACTTTCAGGGCTCCCGAACCACAATCACATACACCTCATTGGGATAATCCGGCAGAACCGGAAAAACACTTCCAAAGTTCGGAACACGAGGAAGTTGCCAGAAAAGTTAAAAGCCTGGAGCAGTCCTTCAGGAACATGCACGGTTTAGGCAACCAGGTCAGCGTCGCCTATAAGGATCTGTGTCCATTTCCGGACGTCCAGTTGCCCGCAGGATTTAAAATGCCCAAATTCGACCTATACGAGGGGCATGGTGACCCAGTGGCCCACCTGCGGGGGTTTTGCAGTAAAATGAGAGGGGCCGGAGGACGGGACGAGCTTCTGATAGCCTACTTCGGCCAGAGTCTGGGAGGATCGGCGTTGGAGTGGTACACTAGACAGGATCCCAGTAGATGGTTTACGTGGGATGATCTGGCTCAAGCTTTTATCGGCCAGTTCCAATACAATCTTGAGATAATCCCCGACCGCCTATCATTGCTAAAATTAGAGAAGAAGCCTGCTGAAAGCTTCAGGGAATTTGGTTTCCGATGGAGGGAACAGGCGGCCAGGGTAGATCCGCCGATGAGAGAAAGCGAGATGGTGGACTACTTCTTGCAGACATTAGAGCCCACCTACTTCGGACATCTGGTAACGTCCGTAGGCAAATCATTCACTGAGGTGATAAAAATGGGGGGTATGATCGAGGAGGGTTTGAAGGCCAACAAGATCATGAGTTACTCAGCACTGAAAGCCACCACTCAGGCTATCCAAAGCGGTACTGGAGGAGTACTGGGGAAGAAGAGGAGAGAGGAAGTGGCGGCCGTCGAGTCCGGGGCATGGTTCAAAAATAGAGGCCCCGCACCCCAATATAGCCCACCCCGGCCTCACCACCAAAATTAACCCCACAACCCATATAGCTACCCGCAACATTACTATCCCGCACCTGATCCTCATTTTACTGTCCACCATGCACAGTCATATTCTGCACTTCCCGCTCATGCACCGTGGCGTGCACCAAACCCCCAGAACAATCATCCACCCCCAAGAGCTTACAGAAACCCCTCGGGCGCGAGTTTCCGTCCGAACCAGGCATTCAGGGGCGACAAGGCGCCGAGGCCAAAGACTTTCACTCCCTTAGGAGAGTCTTATACCAGTCTGTTCCACCGGTTGAAGCAAGTAGGTTTGCTAAATCCGGTTGAAGCTAAGTTGCCAAACCCCCTTCCGAAGAACCTGGACCATTCAGTAAATTGTGCCTACCTGCTCGGGATGTCCGGGACATGATACAGAAAAGTGTTGGAGGCTGAAGACGGCCATCCAGGAGCTCATCGACACCCGCAGGATCGAGGTCCAGACTCCAACAGAGCCCAACATCAACCAAAACCCGCTTCCAACTCATCATGAGACCAATATGATCGAGTTGGTACGGGCGGAGGAAGGAAAGAAGAAAGCCTCTCAGACTGTAATGATGATTAAGTCTAGCGGGGTAGGAACGAGAAAAGGGCCAAGCCTTGATGAGTCACCCAGTTGCAAGAAGGACATACCAGGAGAGTCGGAAGCAGGAAAGGAAAGTGTGAACGAAGTACCGGTGAAGCCGGCCAAGATAGTTGTACCAGGGGCAGCAATCAAGCCCATCTTGACAGTAGCAGGCGTTCGAATGGATCCTTTCATCATCCGGCCGGCAACACAGTTGCCAGTAACCGATAGCCGGGCTGTCCCATGGAATTATGCTCGGATTACAACGACCTACAGAGGAAAGGAGGTGAAAGAGGAAGTTTGTGAAGCCTAAGGGTTGACCCGCTCGGGGAGATGTTTTGCCCCTGCGGAATTGAGGAAGACCACTCCGGCAGTATTGAAAAAGCCGGTCACTGATGAAGAAGCAGAAGAATTCTTGAAAAAGATGAAGCTGCACGACTACTCCGTCTTAGAGCAGTTGAAGAAGACTCCGGCGCAAATATCATTGCTATCCTTGCTGATACATTCTGAAGAACATCGGCAAGCATTGATGAAAGTCCTGAATGAGGCACATGTACCGGATAAAATCTCAGTGAGCCATTTGGAGAAGATCACCAATCGGATCTTCGAAGCAAATCGGATCACCTTCACCGATGACGAGTTGCTTGAGGAAGGCACTGAGCATAACAGGGCTTTATATCTTACGGTGAAGTGTGAAGAGGCGGTGGTTACCAAAGTCTTGGTCGATAATGGGTCCGGTGCTAACATTTGTCCTCTCTCTACACTGGGCAAATTAAAAGTAGACATCGGCAGGGTACGCGAGAACAGGGTATGTGTTCGAGGGTTCGACGGAGGAGGCAAAGCGTCGGTTGGTGACATAGTGCTAGTCTTGACAATCGGGCCGGTGGAGTTCACCATGGAATTCCAGGTGCTGGACATGGTGGTGTCATATAACCTCCTAATAGGGCGACCATGGATTCATGCCGCAAGAGCAGTTCCATCCGGCTTACACCAGCTCGTCAAATTTGAATGGGACCAGCAGGAGATCGTCGTCCATGGAGAGAACGATCCACAATCGAGGCACCATCATTCCCTTTGTTGAAACAGAAGAAGATGTTGGGCGTGGGTGTATCAGGTCTGCGATGTGGTGTCCGCCCACCGAGTTTCGGAAGGGGAATGCATTCCCGGCGATAGAACAATTACTCTGCGGATGTTATGGTGGCGCATGAAATGTTGCGACATGGTTTCGTACCCGGTAAAGGGCTAGGTGCATCTCTCGCAAGGAATCATACAACCGGTATCGGTGGTCGAAAACTTGGGAACCTTCGGCTTGGGATTCCAGCCAACCTCAGAGGACATCCGGCGAGCAAAGAGGAGTAAGCAGAAGACATGGGTGCTCCCAAAGCCTGTTCCACGCCTTTCCCAATCTTTTGTCAGGTCCGGAGCAAGAGGACATCCAGCGACAAAGATTCCCGGTCCTACGATCAGGCCAGATGAAGAGTTCTTCAGGAAGTTCGAGGACCTATTCACAGATGTATGTATGCTCGAGGACGGTGAAGGATCTAGTCATGCCGAGATACAATTTGTGGGACCAAAGGCAAAACTGAATAACTGGAAGGCTACTCCTCTCCCCGTCCGGAAGGAGTCTTGGTAGTTTGTCTTGGATTGTTTTTCTTTCGAAATTTTGTGTTGGGGGTTTGTCCCCAGAGTAAAATCCCTTTGTTTTTAGTTCATTTTTGATTTAAGTTTGCAGTTTGTTTTCCCTTTGTACAATTCCCATTAATGAAATGTGGTTCCTTCGCGTCTAATTTTGTTTATCTTTTCTTCTTTTTACTTTTCTGAACAGCCTTCTTGCAACTGATCTTAATGATATGGCGTGCTTAAAGATTAATCAACCCAGCCTAGAAAGTCAATCGGGTTTGGAAATAATAACACATGAAATAAGAAGTGACGAGAGTGAGTCAGAGTACGGCGATGATGAAGCCGTAGAAGAAATCGGTGAAGAATTAAGTCACTTCGAGGAAAAGCCCAAACCGAACTTAAATGATACCGAGGCCGTTAATCTAGGGAATGCTGATGACGTCAAAGAAACCCGGATAAGCGTCCATATTGAACCCAATCTGAGAGAAGAATTGATCAAAACACTCATGGAATTTAAAGATATTTTCGCGTGGTCGTACGACGACATGCCAGGACTCAGCACTGATCTAGTGGTTCATAGATTACCCACTGATCCGGCATATCCTCCCGTCAAGCAAAAGCCGCGGAAATTCAAGACGGAGATGAGTGTGAAGATTAAGGAGGAGGTAACCAAGCAGTTGCAAGCGAAAGTCATTCGTGTCACTCGATACCCTGAATGGTTGGCTAACGTAGTACCGGTGCCAAAGAAAGACGGAAAGATCAGAGTATGCGTGGACTATCGCAATCTCAACAAGGCAAGTCCTAAGGACAATTTCCCACTTCCCAATATCCATATCCTAATTGATAATTGCGCCGGACGCGAAATTGGATCCTTTGTGGACTGTTATGCGGGATATCATCAGATTTTGATGGATGAAGAGGACGCAGAAAAGACGGCTTTTATCACACCGTGGGGAACTTATTGCTACCGGGTGATGCCGTTTGGTTTGAAGAATGCAGGGGCAACTTATATAAGGGCGATGACTACGGTATTCCATGATATGATACATAAGGAAATTGAGGTGTACGTGGATGATGTGATCATAAAATCTAGGCGTCAAGAAGACCATGTCGCTGACCTCAGGAAGTTCTTTCAAAGACTTCGAAGGTACGACATCAAGCTTAATCCGGCCAAATGTGCATTCGGAGTTCCATCGGGAAAGCTGCTAGGATTCATCGTCAGCCGACGGGGCATTGAGTTGGACCCCTCCAAAATCAAGTCCATTCAGGAATTGCCCCCGCCGAAGAATAAAACAGAGGTAATGAGTCTGTTGGGAAGGTTGAATTACATCAGTAGGTTTATTGCCCAGCTTACGGCAACTTGTGAACCCATATTCCGCCTATTGAAGAAAGACGCCGCGATAGAATGGACGGCAGAATGTCAGGAAGCGTTTGACCGGATCAAAGGGTATCTGTCAAATCCACCCGTACTAGTTCCGCCTGAGCCAGGTAGACCCCTGATTCTTTATCTGACGGTCTTGGAGAATTCGTTCGGCTGCGTACTGGGGCAGCATGATCTTACTGGCAGGAAGGAACGGGCCATTTACTACCTCAGTAAGAAGTTTACAGTCCACGAGGTCAAGTACACTCATCTAGAGAAGACATGTTGCGCCCTGACTTGGGTAGCCCAAAAGCTGAAACACTACTTGTCCTCTTACACCACTTACCTCATTTCGCGTCTGGATCCGTTGAAGTATATTTTCCAGAAACCTATGCCTACAGGGAGGTTAGCAAAATGGCAAATATTACTTACGGAGTTCGACATCATATACGTGACAAGGACGGCTATGAAAGCTCAAGCCCCGGCCGATCACTTAGCCGAGAATCCCGTTGACGACGAATACGAACCTTTGAGGACGTATTTTCCAGATGAGGAAGTATTGCGGATTGAGGGGTTGGAACTAACCAAGGATCCAGGATGGAAGCTCTTCTTCGATGGAGCGGCGAACGCAAAAGGAGTCGGAGTAGGGGCTGTGCTCATATCTGAAACAGGACATCATTATCCCGTTACTGCTCAACTGCGTTTCCATTGCACCAACAATATGGCTGAGTACGAGGCATGTATCTTGGGGTTGCGATTAGCGGTGGACATGGATGTACAGGACGTCTCGGTCTTGGGGGACTCGGACCTTCTGGTACATCAGATTCAGGGAGAATGGGAAACCAGAGATTTAAAGCTTATCCCATATCGTCAGTGTTTGCATGATTTGACCAAACGCTTTCGATCGGTAGAATTCAGGCACATCCCAAGGATGCATAATGAGGTTGCCGACGCGTTGGCTACTTTAGCGTCAATGCTACATCACCCGGACAAGGTTCGTGTCGATCCGTTACATATCCAGATCCGGGATCAACATGCTTATTGTAATGTGATAGAGGAAGAGGTGGATGGTGAGCCGTGGTTTCATGATGTCAAGGAATACCTCAGGTTAGGAGTATACCCAGAGCAAGCAACCGGAGATCAAAAGCGAGCTATTCGGCGGTTGGCGAATGGATTTTTCCTTAGTGGAGGGGTGCTGTACAAAAGAACCCCAGATTTGGGATTGTTGAGATGTATAGATGCAAGTCAAGCCACAACAGTTATGACGGATATACACTCGGGAGTTTGCGGACCACACATGAGCGGATACGTATTGGCAAAGAAGATTCTTCGAGCAGGATACTATTGGCTCACTATGGAGCGGGATTGTATAAGTTTCGTGCGAAGATGCCATCAGTGTCAGATACACGGAGATTTGATTCATTCTCCGCCGACCGAATTGCATACAATGTCCGCACCATGGCCGTTTGTCGCATGGGGTATGGATGTTATTGGACCTATTGAGCCTGCGGCTTCCAATGGTCACAGGTTCATTCTGGTAACGATTGATTATTTCACCAAGTGGGTGGAGGCCAAAACATTCAAATCAGTGACCAAGAAGGCAGTGGTGGACTTCGTACACTCCCACATCATTTGTAGGTTTGGAATTCCAAAGATGATCATTACAGATAACGGTGCAAATCTTAACAGTGGATTGATGAAAGAGGTATGTCAACAGTTCAAGATTACACACCGAAATTCCACACCGTATCGCCCAAAAGCAAATGGTGCGGTCGAGGCAGCAAACAAGAACATAAAGAAGATATTGAGGAAAATGGTAGAAGGATCTAGGCAATGGCATGAAAAGTTACCATTTGCGCTGTTGGGATATCGCACTACCGTCCGGACTTCGGTAGGTGCAACTCCTTACTTGTTGGTATACGGGACTGAAGTAGTAATACCAGCAGAAGTTGAAATCCCATCCCTCCGAATTGTCGCCGAAGCCGAGATTGATGATGACGAGTGGGTCAAAACCCGATTAGAGCAATTGAGCTTGATCGATGAAAAGAGATTGACAGCAGTATGTCACGGCCAATTGTATCAAAAGAGAATGGCGAGAGCATATAACAAGAAGGTGCGTCCCAGGAGATTTGAAGTGGGACAGCATGTGCTGAAAAGAGTTCTACCACACCAAGCCGAGGCGAAAGGCAAGTTCGCTCCAAATTGGCAGGGACCTTTTGTGGTGACTAGAGTATTATCCAACGGCGCTCTGTGTCTGACTGATGTCGAGGGAAGATGCGCCGACATGGCTATCAATTCTGATGCAGTTAAGAGATATTATGTGTAATTCTTTGATGTGTTTGTCAACATTTGGTTTCGTTTGTGTGTACTTGGCATTTTTCGGAGAATGAAATGACAGAGGCAATTTTTCTACTACCCAAACACTTTAACCGTTGTTTCCCCATTTGAGCCTTAATTATTCTTTCATATACCCTCTTTCGGAATCATCAAGGAAGATGTGTAACAGAATAGAAAAGAAACAAAGAAGTAATACAAGAAAAAGTGAACTACGTTCGACCCGATTCCTCAAGAAGGATACGTAGGCGCCACACGGCTCGGTCATAATAAAATAAAAATCAAAAATCCCCCAAGCAACAAAACTGGGGCAGAAGTCATTGTTTCGTTTGAAAGATAGTGTGGATTCCGAAAGTTGTAATAAGCTAACCGTTGAGGCTAAACCCTTTTCTTCAGCCTCACGCGCAGAAACCATATCAAAAACCAGAAAGACCTCTCGATCAGTATTTGAGAAGTGCCAAGTCATGCGAATGAAAGCCAAGGGTGACATTCCGACCCTCGATTGAATCCAGAATGCACAAGCCGAAAGGGGGTAACGCTCTAGAGGGAATCTCAGGGGTGATACCCCGCCGCAAGGAAAGAAAGCATAAATGAGAGAGTCTTAACGGTGAAAACCCTCGCGGGCACCTTAAGGTGAAGGAAGTCGAGAGAAATAAAATGAGAGAGTCTTACGGTGAAAACCTTTACGGGCACCTTAAGGCGACGGGAGATAGAGAGAAATGAGAGAATCTCATTAGTGAAAACCCTTTGAAGGGCACTGTGAGGTGACAAGACAAGATGGTTGCAAGATGTCTGCATGAGACAAGGTCGGGACATCCGTTTACCTCTAGCAGGACGCGGTATCAGAAAGTGATTGACATGAATAGACTGGGTAGTTTAATCTCAAAGGCGCGGCATAACGTTGGATCAGGCACACATTCAGATAAGTTTTCCTATTTTGAGTTCAGAAAAGTTTTTCTCTTCTTTTGTCATTGGCGGTCAGTATTCTTTTCTTTTCTTTCATTTTCGAAAATTGATTTTTCAAAGCTTACTACCAAGTCTCCCAAAGCAATATATTGAAAGTGAATAGGCATGGAACAAGGCAATGAGACAGAAGTCGTTACGATAGTGAGATTGGGATGACAGGCTGAGTGGAAGGTTCGCAAGAATTATGGAGTATGATGGACGCATGTGGCATGTCCGAAAGATGATTTCACGCAACAGATCACCGGCTAAAAAGAGTCGGACCAAACCAAGAGTGGAATAAAAGGAAAGATGAGAGGTCGTTCGTGGAAAAAGCATCTTCCCAAGCAAGCGTCAACGTCGTCTTCAAAGTGCGAGAGAGGCCAAGCAGCTGAAAGAGAATGGCCTCGACAAGAGTGGCACGACCACTCGCGGCCTTTTGAAACTAACAATTTTTCTTTGATTTAAAGCAGGAAAAGAGGGTCCGACGACAGAAAAGCATACCGTCCAGAAGTTTATCACACTGGGGCAGAAAATTTTCTCTTGTTGCGAAAATTTTCTGGAAAGCAAGACTCAGAGGATAAGTGTAGAAAGCAACACAAGATGGGGTGATCTTTGAGCCGGGTATCATCTCCAGCAGCTATTGGAAAAAGAAAATGGCTTCGAGATTCCCCCAGCAGTATTACATCCTATAATTTGATCAAGGAAACAAAAGCGTGAGTCCCAGAAGAGGTAGGGGACGAAGGAAGAGAATGAGGGGTGAAGGAAGCAAAGAATACCTCCTCAGCAGCATCACCCCCAGCAGGCGGGTAAACAGTTCCAAAAAATATCCCCAGCAGGCGAGTAAACAGTTCCAAAAAGTATCCCCAGCAGTCAGAAGAAAAGTAACACGACCTAAGGGAAAGCAATTCCAAGACAAGATAATTCAGGAGAAAAGGTGGTCCGAGAGGCAATGCAGGAAGAAGGAAATGGTACAAGAGGCAAGGAAGGTAATCAAGATAGGATGAAATCGGTGAAGTTGTAGTTGAAGTCGGGAGCCCGCCCGGAGAATGGAGTGGCGATTTAATGTTGAAGTTGTAGTCGAAGTCAGGGGAGCCCGCCCGGAGAATGGAATGGCGATTTAATTTTGAAGTTATAATTGAAGTCGGGAGCCCGCCCGGAGAATGGAGTGGCGATTTAATGTTGAAGTTGTAGTCGAAGTCAGGGGAGCCCGCCCGGAGAATGGAGTGGCGATTTAATTTTGAAGTTGTAGTCGAAGCCAAGGGAGCCCGCCCGGAGAATGGAGTGGCGATTTAATTTTGAAGTTATAATTGAAGTCAGGGAGCCCGCCTGGAGAATGGAGTGGCGATTTAATGTTGAAGTTGTAGTCGAAGTCAGGGAGCCCGCCTGGAGAATGGAGTGGCGATTTAATTTCGAAGTTGTAGTTGAAGTCGGGGAGCCCGCCTGGAGAGTGGAGTGGCGATTTTAATTTTGGAGTTGTAGTTAAAGTCAGGGAGCCCGCCTGGAGAATGGAGTGGCGATTTTATTTTGAAGTAGTAGTTGAAGTCAGGGAGCCCGCTTGGAGAATGGAGTGGCGATTTAATTTGAAGTTGTAGTTGAAGTCAGTGAGCCCGCCTGGAGAATGGATCGGCGATTTAATTTTGAAGCAGTAGTTGAAGTCAGGGAGCCCGCCCGGAGAATGGAGTGGCGATTTAATTTTGAAGTTGTAGTTGAAGTCAGGGAGCCCGCCTGGAGAATGGAGTGGCGATTTAATGTTGAAGTTGTAGTCGAAGTCAGGGAGCCCGCCTGGAGAATGGAGTGGCGATTTAATTTTGAAGTTGTAGTTGAAGTCAGGAAGCCCGCCTGGAGAATGGAGTGGCGATTTAATTTTGAAGTTGTAGTTGAAGTCAGGAAGCCCGCCTGGAGAATGGAGTGGCGATTTAATTTTGAAGTTGTAGTTGAAGTCAGGGAGCCCGCCTGGAGAATGGAGTGGCGATTTAATTTTGAAGTTGT
The DNA here is from genome assembly GCA_032618575.1 of Nicotiana noctiflora. Classification (NCBI taxonomy): domain Eukaryota; kingdom Viridiplantae; phylum Streptophyta; class Magnoliopsida; order Solanales; family Solanaceae; genus Nicotiana; species Nicotiana noctiflora. The sequence continues at coordinate 96,345 of JASVEL010012777.1, forward strand.
AGTTGAAGTCAGGGAGCCCGCCTGGAGAATGGAGTGGCGATTTAATTTTGAAGTAGTAGTTGAAGTCAGGGAGCCCGCCTGGAGAATGGAGTGGCGATTTAATTTTGAGGTAGTAGTTGAAGTCAGGGAGCCCGCCTGGAGAATGGAGTGGCGATTTAATTTTGAAGTAGTAGTTGAAGTCAGGGAGCCCGCCTGGAGAATGGAGTGGCGATTTAATTTTGAAGTAGTAGTTGAAGTCGGGGAGCCCGCCTGGAGAATGGAGTGGCGATTTAATTTTGAAGTAGTAGTTGAAGTCAGGGAGCCCGCCCGGAGAATGGAGTGGCGATTTAATTTTGAAGTAGTAGTTGAAGTCAGGGAGCCCGCCTGGAGAATGGAGTGGCGATTTAATTTTGAAGTAGTAGTTGAAGTCGGGAAGCCCGCCTGGAGAATGGAGTGGCGATTTAATTTTGAAGTTGTAGTTGAAGTCAGGGAGCCCGCCTGGAGAATGGAGTGGCGATTTAATGTTGAAGTTGTAGTTGAAGTCAGGAAGCCCGCCTGGAGAATGGAGTGGCGATTTAATTTGAAGTTGTAGTCGAAGTCAGGGAGCCCGCCTGGAGAATGGAGTGGCGATTTAATTTTGAAGTTGTAGTTGAAGTCAGGGAGCCCGCCTGGAGAATGGAGTGGCGATTTAATGTTGAAGTTGTAGTTGAAGTCAGGAAGCCCGCCTGGAGAATGGAGTGGCGATTTAATTTGAAGTTGTAGTCGAAGTCAGGGAGCCCGCCTGGAGAATGGAGTGGCGATTTAATTTTGAAGTTGTAGTTGAAGTCAGGGAGCCCGCCTGGAGAATGGAGTGGCGATTTAATTTTGAAGTTGTAGTTGAAGTCAGGAAGCCCGCCTGGAGAATGGAGTGGCGATTTAATTTTGAAGTTATAATTGAAGTCAGGGAGCCCGCCTGGAGAATGGAGTGACGACCTGTTTAATTTGGTAGAGGAAAGCGGTAGAATGTAACAGAAAGCTCCGGCATGAATCCAAGTTCATAAGAAGAGAAGAAGCATCAGAAGGAACGCCAAGTCAGACGGGATGGCAAGGAGCGCGACAAGATCAAGTTAAAAAAGGATAGATAAGAACTTGTAGTACTGTAACGTAGTCTAACTTCTTGTTTTTCGTTGCTTAGCGCGGTGTAACAAGGAAATCAGCTAAGCAGTGGTAACAGCAGTAACAGCGGCAACAGCAGTAACAGCGAGATCGCAACAGGCAGGGTAGTCCCAGCTACCAGAACTTCCCGAACTACATTGACCTGATTCCCTTTTAGCCAGGGATATGTAGGAGACCTTTGAAGCAAGGTTCGGTCAAAACTTTTCCAAAAATGCTTCATACGGAGTGTTCGAATGGGCAAAAATCGCTTATATCCGCTCATTTATCTTTGCACGAAAACTCTGCGTGTTTACGCGCAAAGAGGGGCAGCTGTGAGCACGTGATTTTTGCCTTACTTGAGAAGTACTCCCAGAAAATTCAAAAATAAAAATAGTTTCGTGTTGGGTATGATTTTTGTGATTTTTGTGTTATTTTATCTTTTGTGTGCACGTTTATTTATTTAAATTAAAAAAATACAAAAAATATATGCTAAGTTTTGCATTTTTAGTGTTTGATATCGAAGTCATGTGATTTACATTTTTAGGTGATATATAATTGTGTGGGATAATTGTATGCATATATATATATATATATATATATATACATGTACATATATATATGTGTAGCAATGAGATCGAATTGGGCCATAGTTCAGTCCAGGAAAACCAGGCCCAAACGAATCCCATACCAGTCCAGTTTCAGCCTATGTAACGCTTGATCTGGACCGTTGGATTTTATTATCCAACGGCCCAGATTAATCCGTTAATTCCAAAATTCATTCGGCCTAGGACTTAACCAAACGGCACCGTTTGGTTTAAATGAGAGAATCCTGATCGTTGATCAAGTTTGATCCAACGATCAGGATTTAACTACTCAAAACATATATAAACTCCTTTCCTTACCCCGCCCCCCCAAGCCAGACCCCCCCCTCTCCCTTCATCTCCCTCAGAGCTCTCAAACGCCCGGCGTAACGCCGCCTTGCGCCGCCTGCCGGAAATCGCCTCACGGCGGTTCCGGTAGGCCAATCGCCACCAAACCAATGCCAAACCCTTCCCCTCACCTCCCCCATCACGATCCCAGCCTCCATTAACCTCGAATCATGCCGGAGCTCCTCGAATCTTCATTTGAAGATTCGAGTCAAACTCGAACCTATGCCAAATTACCCCAAATTCACACCACAGTCTCCCCACACCTCCCCCACACTCCCATTGACATTGGTTTGCTTCGAATCTAACCAAAAATGCAAAAGCCCCAAATCCGAGCCCAAGAACCCTAATTTTTGAAGAAATTCAATTCAAGCCGGGTTAGCCACAATTGAAGTCCAAGGGACTTTAGTCCAGGTGTTCTCAATCGAGAACATCTTGATTAAAGCCCGTTTGGCTTCAATAAGTCCGAGTTTTAGTTCGAAGTTTGGTCGGCAGTCTTCTTTTGAGGTATTCACTCCTTCTTTGGTCGTTTTAAGTCGATTTGTGTGAATATGTGTGTTTGTTTCATTCATTATGTCAGTTTCTCATGTTTTAATTTCCCATACCCGTTTGGTCTGTTTCTTCTCATTTGAGGCCCTTTATTTGGCCAATTCTTCTGTTTTAGTAGTTAAAACGAATCATGAGTCCAATGTGATTAAAGTCGTCAATGAATTAGTTCGTAACATCGATCCCTTGAATCTGCCTGATGCAATTCACTAGAGTAGGGGTTGGCTACTGTTACATTCAGATAAAAGGGGGGTAATTGGTTGTAGTTAATTGTTTAATCACATGTCCATACTAGGCTAGTGGAACTGAGCATAGCAGGGTATCCCACTGATGCCCTGCCCCCAGCCTTATTGTTTAATGCTGGAGTCCATACTGGACAGTAGGTAGTGGGGAATGCAGGGCATTTGATGGGTCTGGCAGAGTTGGGAGTGGGCAGGGTGATTAGTTAATTAGGGGCAGGTGTTCTGGAGGGGCTGTGAGCTATAAATATAGCATCAATATAGGGATTGAGGAGGACATTGATAGGCATACAGACATACACTTGAGAGGAGACGGACTTGAGAGCATCTGTGATAAGCAAAATACCTGGAGATATACATTGATAGACATACATTCATAGATACATTGATAGGCATACATACACACACATTAGAGAGAACACTGGAGAGCAATAGTTGGAGAAAAGATAGGATCAGAGATACTTTTGATATACACATACAAAGTCACTGTTTCATTGATTCTTGGCTACTGTCTCGTATGTTTTGATTCGATAGCTGAGTGCTTTTTGGTCGTTTGTGTGTCGTTGTTGTGGCTGTGTTGCTGCTTGGTCCAGACAGTGCTGGTTCTTCTATTGTTTGGGTATTGCTGCCAGTTCAGTGCTAGTGTATTAGTGGCTGGTCTGTTAGTTTTGCTGCCTGGGGTTTGGTCTGTTTGGGTTGCTGCCTTGGTCGCTTGGTTGTTGCTTGGTTTGGCTATTGCTGCTGGTTCATTATTTTGTTGGCTGGTTGGTCTGTTTGGTTGCTGCACTGATTTGGTTGTTACTGCTTGGGCATTGTGGTTGCTGGTTCAGTATGGTTGAGGTTGGTTTGTAGTTTGCTACTTGTGTACTTAGTTGAGTGGTTCACTGGTTGTGGTTGCTATTGGTTTACTGTTGGTCGTTATTGGCCTTTGATTGCTGCTACACCTGTTACTGTTCTTGTTGCGGTTGCTGCATTGCCATTGCTCACTCTTCCTTGTTATTCCGCATTCCAGGTACACATCTCTGTTATTGTAATTCCTTGGTTCAAAAAAGAGTGAAGCCTGAAGTTCATGTTTGAAGTCTGTTGAATCATGTAGTCGTCCAAAGTCTATGTTTGATTATGTTCTGTTACTGTCTAATTAAATTTGTATTGCTAGTTTTGTTATGGAAAAGCGTAGCTAGGCCAAAGATACATTGTCATTAGATAAGCATGTAAACCTGAATTAGTCTTCGTATCTCTATTTAATCTTCCCTACTCATGTGTGTAATCTCCAAACCTGTTAAATGATAGACCTTATGTCACAAGCAAGATTAGCTAGAGAGTTGTTACTCAACGGAATGACGTAATTAGATTAAAAGAGTCGGGGGTGCATTTCATGTGACCCGACCCCAATTTCGGGCAAGAGTAAACAAAGCATGTTAAGAACCACAAGCGCATTTCATGTGATGTGGTTCGTAGCAAGTTTTAAGTAATTTGGAATCAACTCTTAAGTAAGATACAGTGAGATGTAGTTCGCTTTAGATTTGAATCAAAGGTATGCCTCGCCCGATAGTTACACTAATCACATAGCCGTCATAAATGTACATATAAATACTTAGGTTTCGAGATGCGTCGCTTCTTAACGAATATAACGCCTTTCTCAACAATGTAAATAAGTAGTCGAGCCGGGCATATATTTTAGTTTTACCTTTTAAATACGGGTGTGCATTTCATGTGACCCGAATCCAAACCCTGAAATGTTGAATAAGAATATGTTGAGGGTCCGGGTGCATTTCATGTGACGTGATTCGAAAGCATATTTTTAAGCAACTTTCTCTTTCGTAAATCACAACCAATAATAAAAGCGGTAAAAGGGTATTAACTTGCACCAAGTACATAATTGTAAAAAGCAGATAGATAAGCCAAACACGACAGTTGAGCGACCGCGCTAGAACCACGGAATTCGGGAATGCCTAATACCTTCTCCCGGGTTAATAGAATTCCTTATCCGGATTTCTGGTTCGCGGACTGTTAAATAGAGTCATTCTTTTCCTCGATTCGGGATTTAACCGGTGACTTGGGACACCATAAAATCTCCCAAGTGGCGACTCTGAAGTAATTAAAATAAATCCCATCTCGATTGTCCTTTAATTGGAAAAACTCTTTGCATCCTTGCGGGTGCGTAAAAAAGAGGTGTGACACCATGAATGCTGGAAATATCAAAGGTGAATATGGGCCCATTCACCTGCCATGTATACCACATAAGATGCATCTATGAGATGATTACGTGTGCGATTATTATTAACCCGCAATATGGTGTTTGTGAGGCAACTTGCTCAATAATTTAATTTAGAGCATATTCCAAATTTTTTATTCAAGAAGTTCATCTTGATTAGTTGGTTTACATCACAACTGGTTTAGCAAAATGATTTATTGAGTTCCCCCACTTGATAGCTAAACAATTGCTTGTAAGAATAAAGTTTATATATATTAGTTTGATATACGTTATATACGAAAGTATATTATTTTCTCCCTTCACAAGTGGTTCAGGGTCCGGAACCAAATAATTCCATCATATTATTATTGATGTGCGGTGTATATTTTGATTAACACCATAAAGCACAAAGATGAGTTCTCAAAGTTGAGGAAACAAGTTAGTTTTTCTAGCATGATGGGGAGACATGATAAACAATTGAGAAAAAGCTACGAGGAATAAATTATCGTTTCTGCATCTAGATCCTCGAATAAAATAATATGAACTTGAAGTTCATAAAAGGATAATTCATGTGAAATTTATTGCAAAACATGCCAGACGCATTTGCTGACCCAAAGAAAATAACTATATTCTCATTGCAAATGCCCATAATAAGTCCTAGAATGACAAAGTCTATGGTAAGCTTAAAGCGTATAGACAAATCAGTTTCAAATAAACTTCTTGATAAAGAAGGTGAGCAAATGATCAAAATGATCATAATAAAGGAGGCAAGTGATCTAGAAGATCACATGACATAACACTTCATAATATCTCATGGGGGATTGAGGTACCTGAATATATGAATGAAGAAATCTCCATGTTATGTCATTATGAAAATACATTGAAACTGATATAAAATCTTTGTCGACGTCAATCTTCAAGAAGCTAGTGTACAAGATCGGGATGTGAAGGCTCAAGGATGTGAATTGATGCTCTCATCAGGGGGAGTTAACGTGCGTTGTACTCTTTTTCCCTTACAAGGTTTTGTCCCACTGGATTTTCCTTGCAAGGTTTTTAACGAGGCAACCAATAAGCGCATTTCTAAACATGTGTACTCTTTTTCCTTTTCTATAATTTTTTTCCCATTGAGTTTTATTTTAGTTAAGGTTTTAACGAGGCACATTATCTGTTGAATAGACATTCAAGGGGGGAGTGTTATAAATAGAGTTCTATTTATGGTAAATATTTATATTTAGAGAGATTCTAGGGCTTATTACTTGGTGGCTAAGTCATGATCTCCCTATAAATAGAGGGTTATATTCCATTGTAATTTATCCATATTAATAAGAATTCCCTCTCTCTCTACTTTACTCTGCAATATTGTTCTTCTTCTTTTATTATTTTATAACAAAAACTTTTTTGTTTCTCAAATAAATAAATCGGGTAAAGAACTTATCATCCTCACACTTGGACTTTTTTAAAATTAAGATTATAAGACTTCGAAATGTATATATAAATATTAATATGTGTGTAAAGATTAAAACGTTTGAATCTGAATACATCTCTAAATACTGAGATGTTTCTTGCTTTCCTAGGATGAATTATTTCTCTATTTGCTTAGTGTAGAATTCAAAAGGTTTGTTGTATCCACTAAATATAGTTGCACACAATCTCATAGCAATCTCGTGGAGAAGAGGGAGAAAATATCGTTTTTAGGAAAGCGTTTCATACATGTTTCAAACCATAAAATTTTGTTCTTCGTTTAAATTTTCAAGCCTTCATCTTATGTTCTTCTTCATAAATATTTTACCAAAACAAATACTTATCAATAAAATCTTGACTAACTACAAGGTTGTCACTAGCATTAGCTACCAAAAATCCTATGGGGACGAGTCCAACTTAATTTGAGAATCCAATTCTACTTATTTTTTGGTTAAAAAGATAGTATGCTCTTATATTATGCATCATTAAAACTAGAGGGTTCGTGGAGATATTGGAGTTCTTAGTAGTATATCTTTTACAAATATTAGCACAATTAGCCGAAATACATATTTCAAAAGGAGTTCCAAGCATGTTTGATCGAAAAGCTTCCTTTGCAAACACGAGAGGAACTGCAAGTGCTATCAAAAAGTTGCTATATAGTCCCCTAAGCGCCTCATTAATAACATGCATTCATTGAACACATTAAAGTATCCTATAAAACTCTCTTTTCTTTTGATTTTATGTTGCAACAACTGAGAATTCTTTTTCTGCTTATTAGTTATCTGAATATACACTACTAGAAATTCGAAAAATGTGACCAACAATTAGCGATCAAAATTGGTCTATCAAGAAAAGCGACCAAAGTTAGTCGCTAAATTAGAGAAAATTATTAAATAATTATTCTAAATATATATTAGCAACTAAGGTTGGTCGATTTTGGTCGATAATGTAGTCAAAATATTGATCGGACTGGTCAGACTTGCTTGGTCAAAGAAATATTGAAAGTAGCGACCAACTTTGGTCGCTATGTGGTACTCAGTTAAAATTTTTTAATAATTATATTATTATTTAAAATAATTATAAAATATAAATAAATATAATTTAGAATTAGCGACCAAGTTGGTTGCTTACGAAAGGAAAACCAGATAAAGGCCAACTTTGGTTGCTAATCTGGGACTCAGTTATAAAATATTAGTACTTATATTATTATTTTAAAAAACTTATAAAATATAAATAAATATAATTTAAAATTAGCGATCAAAGTTGGTCGCTTAGAAAAGGGGAAGCAGATAGAGACCAACTTTGATCGCTAATCTAGGACCCGGTTCTAACGTTTAACAATTATATTATTATTTTAAATAATTATATAAAATATAAATAAATCTGATTTAAATTTAGTGACCAAAGTTGGTCTCTTTTCAGGTCAACATTAGTCAAAATTAAAAATCACTTTTATATTTACTATCTTAATAATATAAATGTAATACATTAACACTTTACTAATACAAAATATGAATACACTAAAATATACTCTACATGTTATATATGTAGCTAAAATTGTACACTAAAATATGTGTATATATATATATATATATATATATATATACACATATATGAGAGATAAGTCAGAGACGTTTTATTTTTAATATTCAATGATGCATCTGAATAGGTTATAAGCCGATGAATCAATTCACATGTGTATAAAAGAAGAACAAGTACCAACATTTATAGCACTTCATCTCACTTTTATCTTTCTTCTTGTTATACCGTTTTCCTTCTTAGAATTTGGAAGATTACTTTTCTTGGAGGATTCATCTTCGATCTCCTTGCCTTTTCTGCCCTTTTCTATTTAATTATTTATATACTTGAAGATTGAAAGGTTTTTACCACCTGATTCTGTTTCATAGACACTTGATATAGCTTTAGCAGCATCAAAGCGCTCATCTTCAAGTTCCACAAAGGTGGACAATATCAACAAAAGTTTTGATGTTATTATTAGAGGTTATATTTAAAATTAACTAATGGGAAAAAAGCGGAGCACTCCTTGAACTTGTTTCTCATAAGAAAGAATATGACCAACATTTTTTAAGTTGAACATTTATTTCTAGACATATCCCATGTTGGGCAGTATTACCCTTCTTAGGATGACTTATAATATGGTTTATACCTTCAGAGTATCTTGCTTTTCTAGTACATACCACATCTTACTACTCCATCGGTTATAATTTGTCATTCAACTTATCATCCTAATTGTCACGATTCAACTCCCAAACCCGGTTGTGATGGCGCCTCTGGTGAAGACAAGGCCAGCCAGTTATCCCAATTCGTTTCTTTAACAGTTATCAGACATAGGTGAATAGAATATTGTACAACTTAATGACAATAATAGTCAGTATTTACAACCCCAAAATAACCCGATCGGAGTGTCATAAGTCACGAGCATCTAAGAAGTAGGAATTGTTGGGTTTTTAATATATTAATTAAATATATATTAAAGAGTTAAAAGAGGTTGAATGGGAAATTGAGGGAAATGAAATTTTGAGTGAAATTTCAAGTTCCCTCTCCTTGGTAAATGGGCATTGTTCCATATCGGAAGAGGAAGAGGTTTTTTATGGGTATATAAGCAATTGCTCTTCTTCTAGCTCTTAAAGAGTTGAGAAAAAGCAAGCCTCGCGCCGTCGTCTTCGTCGTCGCTCGCTCGGCTCGGCTCGGCTACGGCTTCAGCTACGACTACGGCTTCGGCTTCGGTTTCGGCTTGGGATTTGGGATTTGAATTTGGATTTGGTCAAATGATCGATTGATTAACTTTTTGGACCAAATTTATTTGTTAATAGTAAAATATTAACAGAAATGTTATTAAATATTTATTTTAATAACAGAATATTAATATTAAATATAATGACAATAATAGTCAGTATTTACAACCCCAAAATAACCCGATCGGAGTGTCATAAGTCACGAGCATCTAAGAAGTAGGAACTGTTGGGTTTTTAATATATTAATTAAATATATATTAAAGAGTTAAAAGAGGTTGAATGGGAAATTGAGGGAAATGAAATTTTGAGTGAAATTTCAAGTTCCCTCTCCTTGGTAAATGGGCATTGTCCCATATCGGAAGAGGAAGAGGTTTTTTATGGGTATATAAGCAATTGCTCTTCTTCTAGCTCTTAAAGAGTTGAGAAGAAAGCAAGTCTCGCGCCGTCGTCGTCGTCGTCGCTCGCTCGGCTCGGCTCGGCTACGGCTTCGGCTTCGGATTTGGATTTGGATTTGGATTTGGTCAAATGATCGATTGATTAACTTTTTGGACCAAATTTATTTGTTAATAGTAAAATATTAATAAAAATGTTATTAAATATTTATTTTAATAACAGAATATTAATATTAAATAATAGAAAATTAACTACCCATCAATTTTCCCTCTTCATTTTTGAGTAAATGGCCATTTATGCAATGGTATTTATGCTGTGGCAGTTTTGCAGAAACAACCATTCTAAAGAGACTCTTCAGATTTCAGCCCAACTTTTGGCTATAAATACAACACTATTCTGCTTAGAATTTCACTACGAATTTTTGAGTTTCTCCTCATTTCTTCTGCATACTTTTAGCATCAAACAAAGCAAAAAGTAAGTGTGATTTGCTACCGAACTTTGTGTTCACTGAAACACTGGGGTTTGAAGTACCACTACACCAGTGTGTAATTCATTCTATCCTGGGAGGAAATAATCCATAACCTTGGGTACTAGGAGGGGATTAAATTCCTTAAGGAAACACTGTGAATTCAGTAGGCTCGAATTGGTTTCATCATTTCTGTTTATGCATATTTTTATTTTTATTTATTTTTATTTCCAGAATTATTTTACAAATATAGTGTAATAACAAGAACACTACTATAGGGCCAATAATATGTATCCAAAATAAAAATCGGGAAATTTAAAGATGAAGTGCGGTGCCGCGGACGCTGGCGGTCACCTTGCTCAGCTACATTAATATATCTTTAATTAGCTAATAACCCGCTATCGGGTGAACAATACTTGCAACTGCACGTGAGGTGCATGGAGTAAAGTGAGTTCCAACTTAGTGGTAATTAGTGTAAATAATACTGAGCGGTAAGAAATTACGTAAGAACACTCCATCATGCTATATAGGATAGTAGAAGCTTTTGAGAAAAACAGTAAAACCGTAAAAAACCTTTAGAAATATCTAGCTCAGTTAAAAACCTCTTTTAAAAATATCCTTTTTCCAACAGTTAAACAATTAAATGCGGGATAGGTAGTGCAAGCCAGCACAAAAGTCAGCCCCTCGGGCACAAACAAGTATGCATAATTGAGCTCATAAACTCACCCTACAGGCAATATTCTTGTTCCTAGTCAGCCATTGTTACCTGACCAATTTACATCATACAGTGTTGCTGTTACCACTGTCTCAAATTTATCCTCTTTAAAGTGATCAGACAATATCAGAACAACAATCAAATATCTTAAGAAATAACACAACAACAAAACAATGCACAAAAGCATGAATGCAATGCAATGCATATGACGGTACACTCCGGTACCCACCACGGAGTGCAGTCCGATCTTTAACGTCGATGACGCTCACTGGGGATGTGTACAGACTCTAAAGGGGCTCCTACAGCCCAAGCGCAATATCAGCCATGTCTTAGCTTCAAACAAGCTCTCGACCTCAATATCAATATATCATAGTTGTGGCGTGCAGCCCGAGCCATTCATATATTCAGAAATTACTATAACACTGATGTGGCGTGCAACCCGATTAATGCTCAGTCCAGGAATGCCTATTATATGATATTTTTTTATGGTTTTATCTATAACATAAATTATTTAATGCCTATGATAAATTGTAATGAGTGTTCATTAAAATTATAAGTAGAATAAATAATTAGAGTCGATCAATTATAATTACATTATCTTATAATTGTTATTTTTATGTAATGCATATTAAATATATATTTAAGTTATATTTTCTTAGCGACGGAGCTAAAAATTCATATAAGAGGATTGAAAAATAACCCAAATTTTTTCAATTATTTCGAATTGAACTTGTGAGCTAAGATAACTTGCCTTTCTCTTATCCAATCACATTTTTTTTCTCTCTTTTTTTGTTTATTTTATTTAGGTACCCCACAAAATTAAGAACAACCAACCGCGCTCCAAGTAATGACAACCAAAAAAATTCTGGCACATTTTCAAATGGAAGTTAAGACCATTTTCAACACTCAATTAAATTATAAGTTAAACATATGTCTCAGTAACAAGCCAATACCTGAATTAAAGCATTCAGAAACCTATGAAATAGAAAACGTAGCAGTTTCATGAACAAAGCCATGAAGGAGTAGACAAGTTGTACTTGGAAGAGTGGTACACATAAAAGCCAACATGGGCTTCTAAAACATCTTGTGACTTCTGTTCGAACACATGGAAAATATTATTGATAATTTCTTTCAGTTTGTATCCTAAATTAACCACACAGGTGGTTAAAGAGACGGGCACATAAAAAATTTGTTGTCGGTATTTTAAATCTTCCGATACGACGAAGTGTCATCTATTTTTAACACATACAACATAAAAAGAAATATGTGGCGTCGTAAAGAAATTTGCAATCCTAAATAACTATTTTTTGTTTGAGCGTCAAAAGCAACAATACTAAATTAGTAGTTTTTTTTCGTTCTCACAACATGGCCATCTCCCCCAAGTACAATTAGCAAAAAAATCAACAGAAAGTAAATGAGGGATACATCTAACACAATATTTTTCACGAAAGCAATCGAACCATGATACAAAAAACACTGCTCTGATGCCAATGTTTGATTATATCGAGGGCGGGGCGGGAACAATAAGTTTTGTATCTTTTTTGAAAGTTCGTCCTCGCTCAAATTGGGACTCAGGCTAAGTGCATTTGCCATCAAAGCTTGACAGTTCGACCTCGCTAAAACTGAGACTCAGGCTAAGTGCCTTCACCACCAAGTAGCAACAAGTTCGACCTTGCTCGAATTGGGACTCAGGCTAAGTGCCTTCGCCATCAAAGTTAGACAGTTCGACCTCGCTCGAACTGGGACGCAGGCTAAGTGCCTTCGCCATCAAAGTTTGATAGTTCTACCTCGCTTAAACTGGGACTCAGGATAAGTTCCATCACCATCAAAGTTTGACAGTTAGACCTCGCTCGAACTGGAACTCAGGCTAAGTTCTATCGCCATCAAAGTTTGACAGTTCGACCTCGCTTGAACTGGGACTCAGACTAAGTGCCTTCGCCATCAAAGTTTGATAGTTTGGCCTCGCTCGAACTGTGATTCAAGCTAAGTGCCTTCGCCATCAAAGTTTTATAGTTCGACCTCGCTCGAACTGGGACTCAAGATAAGTGCCTTCGCCATCAAACTTTTACAGTTCGACCTCGTTGGAACTGAGACTCGGGCTAAGTGCCTACACCATCAAAGTTTGATAGTTCGACCTGGCTCGAACTGGGACTCAGGCTAAGTGCCATCGCCATCAAAGTTTGACAGTTCGACCTCGCTCGAACTAGGACTCAGGCTTAGTGCCTTCACTATCAAAGTTTGACAGCTCGACCTCGCTCAAACAGAGACCCAGGCTAAGTGCCTTCGCCATCAAAGTTTGACAGTTCGACCTAGCTCTAACTGGGACTCAGGCGAAGTGCCTTCGCTATCAAAGTTAGACAGTTCAAGCTCGCTTGAACTGGGACTCAGGCTAAGTGCCTTCGTCGTCAAAGTTTGATAGTTTGACCTGGCTCTAACTGGGACTCAGGCTAAGTGCCTTCGCCATAAATGTTTGATAGTTTGACCTCGTTCGAACTGGGACTCAGGCTAAGTGCCTTCGCTATCAAATTTTGACAGTTCGACCTCGCTCGAATTGGGACTCAGGCTAAGTGCCTTCTCCATCAAAGCTTGACAGTTCGACCTCGCTCAAACCGAGACTCAAGCTAAGTGCCTTTACCACCAAGGAGCGACATGTTCAACCTTGCTCGAACTAAGGTGGGTTATCCTCTCGAAAAGTTCGTAATGAAATACACAAGGACATAAACCTTCATCACAGAAAGAGGAACCGTGACTCGTCTAACGAGCTCTCACCCCGCGACCAGATCATATATAAATCAACATTGAAAACTGAAATGCAAGGCAAGTAGTGAAAATGAATTCCTTATTCATGAAGTCAGAAATGCGGGCTATTGCCACTTACATCTGGTCCAGGCCAGCCAACTAAAAAAGAGAGGAAGAAAGCAACAACAAGGAACAAACAAATGCCCATCAGCACACGAAAAAAACAAACGCAAACAACGACGAAACCTAATTTTTCTCACTCTGCGCCAACACTGACGTTGCCATCATCAGCTCTATAAGGCCCATCATCAACATCACCACTTGCACCCCCATCAGCTTAGGGTGTCACCACATCATATCCGCCATTGGCTCGATCCTCATGGGTCTTCTAGCGCGCCTCCTCGAAAGCTGCCTCAGTCATGGTGCCTACTTCCCACAAGTTCTTCAAAATGTCATGTTGAGCTTCAGCGTAGGCCTAGAGTTCATGAGCTTGGTGGGGAACAACAGCACGGGATGGTCCATTCTGGGCCCTCAGCCCCTGATTCTCCTCCTCCAATACTGCAACTCGATCCGACAAGACTAAGACCTCCTAATCAATTGCTCTAATCCGCTCCTCGAGCCTCGCCTCCCTAAGGGCCGCAATATCCCTCTCTGACTCTCTCTCTCGGACTCATGTACACGAACTGCCGCCTCTAAGGTTGCCGCCCTCGTCGAAGCATCCAGCGCTTCAAATCGGCAACCTTGCTTTCCAGTGCAGTCAACCTCCCTCTCCATTTAGCAATCTCTGCTGCTCTGGCTTGGCTCTGCTCCATTTCCAACTGCATTGCTCGTAACTTGCCCTATAGGTGCTCGCATTTTTCAGCGACCCCTTTGCCTACCTCTAGCTCCTCGTCCTTGAGGCAAATTTTCTCTTCAAGCTCGCTCTTGCTATAAAGCCAATGCACTAGCTCTTGATCCCTCTTCTCCAACTCCTCGCCCAAAGCCCGGTTGCGAGGATCATTCCTTAATCGTTCATGCAAATTTTGGCATAGCGACAATACTTTTCCAGCATCTGCAAGAAGATCGTCGACCAGACATTGGCCCTGCGAATGCTCTCTACCTCCAACATTTACGTCTGCAAAACAAGAGAGCAGTCAAACTAATGCTCATTTTGCAACAACGGAGAAACAAATCGAAGTCAGATATAACATACCCGTAAGCTCATCACAGCTACTTCATCCATCACTTCGACATCCGAAATATTCCTCAGGGACTCATTCTTGGCCTCCGAACACAACAAGCTGAATTATGGTACCAAGTTAGCTCCTTATGTCAATAGGTTCACGTTGGAGGGGATCTCGACGAAATGGGTCGACCCCTCCGCATTAACCACCGAGCGGGTAATGAACATCCGAACATCATCAGGGTCCAAGTCAGACTCGGACTCATGTTCGTCGATCACTATACTCTTCCTATTCTCTGCTGCCGATGGTGTGGCGCGACCTACTGAGGATGGTAATGGCACACTCAAGGTCACGACGACAGCATCAGGGGTCAGATTCTCGGCTATAGCGAGATGTCTTGTGTCATCAGCAGCGGGAATTCCTGATTGAGTCACTACAGCATCGGAATTTTCCTAGCGTTGACTGCTGGGAACAACCACGACCATCCACTCCACCTCAGCGGTAGATGTTGCAATAGCTCCTCCCTTTGGGTCCGCCAGGGGAGAATCCAAGTTGATCACTGTCGGAGGAGCCGTCTCGAACCTTACCCTCTATCTCTTCAACAACCCTTCTTCCTCTGTGGTCAATGGCGACTCTGAGGACGGACGGTACCAGACAAGGCCTCGTCCTGAGATATAGTCAGGGTCGGAGTGTCCAAGGCAATAAATTCTACCGACGCTGCCTTTGACAAAGGACGAGCCGCAGATACTACACTGAGATGAGCGGACACAACTGGCCGATGGAAAGTTAAATGAGGAGCCCTGACTCTACGAACCCTCCCTAGCCATGACAAACAATACTTGAAAGGTAAGATTGAAACAAAAGAGAACGGGTAGAAAATAAGGGCACTATCTCACTTACAAAGGGCCTACGTCCGAATCTCTCGTGAAACGTCGACTAGGTGCGAACTCCCATTGTATGGGGATGGACGACCTCGACTTAATTTCGAATCCCCTCCAAAGGAGGCGGAGGTAACTTCTCAACGTCAAAACATCGAAGTAGATCAATATTTACAACAAAAGATATAAAGAGAGCAATGATAAAGTGGGTACTATACTAATCGACGGCTTACGGGCAAAATTCCACACTTTTGGAAATCCAATTACATCCGCCTCGAGGTGTTCGGTCAACAGATAGTAGAAGTTATCAAAAAAAGATGATTAGTCATGTCGTCCATCTTGACCACCAGACCTCTTTACCCTCAGGGATGCGCGTGGATCATAGTGCCGCGAATCTTTTGAGGAGTGAATAGACTGAGAACGTGTCTCAGAGTGACTTCCCGACCGGCCAGCTCCGCATACTTGATAAACATGAGGAACAACTTGTACAGATAAAGAGAGAGTTGGCCAGGACACATCTCATAATAGCAGCAGAAGTCGACTACCAACATTGGAAGCAAAAGCGTGTACCCCACGAAGAAGGGGTAAGCATAGAACAAGCAGAAACTAGGACGGTCGATCTGGACCCTGTCTTCTCTCTTTGCCGGTACCATCTCGACATAATTGGGAATACCCCATAGTTCCTTTAAATCCGCTATTCTGATCTCCCTATAAGGGGAGGAATATTTACCTGCTCCGCACCGCCAACGACACCAAAATCTACCACTACCCTTCCCGGACGGGATAAAATTTCCTCTACTGAAGGAACATCTTCGCATTCCATTAGTGTTTTGTCTCCGTCTACCGGAGCGGGGTTCTCAGCTATCAGAGGGATAGCCGTGAGATTATCATGAGAAGAAGTTCCTGCCACCATTAACCCACAAAAAGAGGAGGAGGGGACTTTGCGGAAGCAGTGAGAAAATTAAAGACGGTTGCGAGCAAATGAGTAATGAAGAGCTCAAATTAACAGAAAGGGAGATATCCTAGGAATTCTCTCGAAGATGAGTGATGAAATATGAAGAACGAATGACAGACCCCTTCAATTTATAAGACACAAATTCTTCGGGGCACGAAAACCAACCTCGCCACTAGAGCCTGACCCAACGCGAAATGATTCAGCTTCTCGGGAATGTGTGCCATTATGACTGCCTGCACAAAGTGACGTTTCGTTTATCAACCAGCGCTTCAATTTCGAAACTGTCATAACGGTATACGAGTATTAGAAAGACGCCCCCGAGCAATTTCGAAATTCATAATGCGACTAAGGAATAACATGTGAATCTGACTGCATCCACGATTACGTCGAAAACATGATCCGTCCACCAAGGTCGGTAAGATACGACCCAGACGAACGTAGGGACTAACTGTATCGGTCAAAATTTGATCACACGACCACAACTGCAATGATCCGTCCCAACTGTCTTGCAGGAGTAGCCAACGAACCCAATTTCGTTTGACCATTGCTACTTTCGATACAAGCATCGAGGTCAAGACCTCTCCATAAGAGAAAAGCACATTCCCGACCCGGCCATGATAAAGTTTGATAAGCACACGAAGTTCTCAACTATAAATAGAAGGCAAAAGAGATGATATAGTGCTATTCCATTACTAAAACAGCCCGAAAATGGGAAACAGGAAGAGGTTCCATTTTCGACTACTCATGAAGGAGATAACTTGCTTGTAATCCCGTGAACCTCTTCAAGGAGAGGCAGGACACATTTCTGTAATCAATGAAACCTCCAAAGTGTTACTTCTGTTCAATCTTCTATTTTTACTATTCTCCAGGAAGGGGGAATCAGACTAGGCTGTCACTCTTCTAGAAGAGGAAGCGTAGCTGGCACGTTGAACCATGTCTGTCAACGGTGAAAGATAGCCCTAAAGTGAGGGCCCCGGAGATAGTATTTCTCAACTGTCGATCGACGTGCCCTTTCAATCAAGTATTAATTATGATTGACTATTATTTACCTTCATCTTTCTTTGATTGATTTGCTTAAAGAGTATTTAATAACTTTTGAGTCAAACACCACCAAAAGAGTTGCTCCTAATCGAACTTTGAATCTTTTAGAAACAAAGTTAGAATTTCACAAACTAAAATATCTTTTATCCTTGTGGTTTTTGAAGAGCAAGAAGAAAGTTTCTTTTTTACTTTCTTCTGGAGAAAAAGAAAACTTAACGTGATTCATGTAAAAAAGAAGTTAATCCTCGTTAAAAAAAAATAATTAACCCCGTTACTATTTAACTGTGTATGGTAGTTTATTTTGAGTAACTTTCTTTTAAAATTATCTCTTTTAGATGGGTTGGATTAGCCCACATGAAGCGATCCAAGATCCAAACAGTATCCAACAGATACAAACTGGATTTTATTCTTCGTTGTGCCAATCTGTCAATACACATTGTATTCAATCATTTACTATATGCAGATGCTTCAGTAATTCAAACTAGATTATGAGTGATCCAATTTGTGATTTCTTTGACTGTAAATGTATAACTGATAATAATAAAGCTCTTGTATTTCACTAAAACAAAGTAAATGCGTTTTTGTGTTTAATATCATCATATCTAAACATTCAATATTGAAACACATCCAAACTATTCACCCTTTCTTTATTGGAAAATAAAAAGTTATAAAATAATACTTTTATGGCAATATTACTTGTTTTTATGTTTTTCACGCATAAATACATACTTCTACACACATAATTTCCATCTTTGTTGTTAAAAACATGAAATGTATATTATGCTATAAATAATTGATGAAGGATGCAAGATGATCTATAAAGTCAGCCAAATAATTACAAACTACTAGACCAGTTGATCACGCCCAACTATACCTTGTAAAAAAGAACTTAGCGATCGTTGTAAATATATTCCGGTTAAATAAGTTCGGAATCAAATTCCACAGGGAATTAACCTATTAAACACATCTACTAGACTCGCACAAATCACGCAATTAATCTTCAGAAATATATAAGTAACAAAGTTGAGGTTTACTAACTAAATATATCACGTACCGAAAATGCAGTAATTAATAACTAACTACGAATGGGTTGTAGACAAGAATTGGAATGCTCTAAAGTTATGATTTTTTCTATTGTGGAATCCCTTCCGCTACGTCTTTTTATAAATTTGCCTAAGTCTTCTCTATCGATCATGAACACTCTGGGTGTCGTAACTCTCTCCAGCGTAATTACCACAATATACTAGACATATTCTCCCGAGTTATGTTGTTGTCCTTAAGTATAGATTACTGCTACCAATGTTTCGTTATTCCTAATCCCACCTTTAAACCCTTCGTATTGATCTCTCATATACCTTAGTAGTGATGTTATTCAACAACAACCTAAATATGCACTCTCTCCCGAGTAATACACACTAAATTGGCACAATCGATTAAGGGCCCTTCAATCAACAACAATAATAATATAGTTGAACAAATAGAGAAAATACTACGGCAAATCTATATTAACTTAACAAGAAAATCATCTCCAATAGGTTTCACCAAAACCTTTGATTAGGAGTTAGCTACTCATAATTATTTCCACAACTACAATATAAGAATCCATCACCAATAATAGAAAAATGGAAGAAGAAAGATAAAAACTTATTTCCGAATCTTCTGTCTTGCTCATTGCTTGTTCTTGCCTTCAAAGATGTTGTGTAACCCTCAAAAAGTCATTCTTTAATGTATTTATGTCACTTAGGGTTGCTAAGGGGCGAAATTTTACAATCCAACTTCGGCTAGGAAAAGCTGGATTCTGCGTCTGACTACGCGTAGCGTGCAAACTTTGACGTAGATTCAGCTTTTGAAATTCTTCCATTCCGCGAAGCGATGCGTGCCTCTGCTTTGCTTTGCTGTTTTGTGCCTTCACTTTTCTCCTTTTTTGCATCCATTTTCGTGCCACACACGAGAATAAACGAGCTCCCAATCTTCTATTTTTCTACTTTTTGCAATAACTTGATATCTTTTGCTCCATCATCATTCAAGCTCACGTCTAAAAATAAGAAATACGCAATAGTATAATTCACTTCAAATATCATGTAATCTCCGCATTTCACACGACAAATGAGACGTAAGTACACTAAAAATCATAAACTTTTGGCCATTTATCACCGGTCAATATGAATCTTTTAAGCAATAAAATGCATGAAACAAAAGGGACTATGTAATCCAAAATTTCCGTGCTTATTCTAAAACTTTATAATTTTACAATTATCATTTATAATCTCAAACCGCAAGATAAAGGAAATAAAAAATAGAGTAGCCATTAATATGCCTTGTAAAATAATTCAGATTGTATGAAGTCAAACATTCGTTAGATTAAATAACCAAAACAAAAGGGAATTGGCCAAAATTATTTACTTATTGGGTGAATGGATGAATTAGAGCAAGGCTATAGGATGTCAAATAAACCACAGCTTGTATAAGAACAAAATTTATGTGCTAAATTTTGTCCAATCTATTAGCGCCAATAACTAAGCTTGATCAGTTTGCACAAATTAATTAACTATTGAGCTAACCACATTAATTAGTTCATTGATTAATGCTATAGATGTCAACCACAAACTGCATATTTCTCCTATTAGTTCCAGTTTTAATAAACGTTGAACATAACAACTAATTTTGACTTATTTCCCGTTAATTTGTTACATTTGCATTTATATAAAATCTAGACAAGGTTTATGTAATCTTATTACAGTCTTCAAACAAACATCTCAAACACCATAAAATGGCCTTCTCCATTCTTTTTTCTCCATTCTTTCTCATACAATCAACCAGTAATTGGATCCTATCTAAGATCCATTCCCATCCTTCTCCTTCTCCTTCTCCTTGTCACAAATGGCAACATCAGCTAATTCTAGGGAAAAATATATCATGAAAGAGTCGAATGAGTTGATGAGAAACTTTCCATCAAAAAGGCTTGATGTGTCTTTTAGAAATTCCCATACACTTCTTCCTTCACTCACTTATATCCCTTTCGATCAACAAAATGCTCCTAGTCCTCTTGAGTCTTTGTTCATGTTTAAACAACCCCAAAAAACTCCATCGAACATCTGTTTCGAATACGGGTGGAGGAATCCTCAGGACAATTGGTCCTTATGGGTGGGAGACATGCATTCAAGATTCCAGGATGTGTGGAGAAGAGCTGGTATCTATGATTCCATACGGGGTTCCGTTTACCAAGTCCATAAAAACCTAGATTTATTGTTTGTTTTCGGGGAAAAATGGTGCCCGAAAACTAACACATTCGTCTTTCCATGGGGTGAAGCAACGATCACCTTAGAGGATGTGTTTGTTTTAGGAGGTTATTCTCTACTAGGTGAATGTGTAGTAACTTCAGCTTTTCTTGTTTCAGAAGATGAAATAAGAATAGAAGATCGATTAATGGAAGTTTATACAGAAGGAGTAAGAACTCCAAGTCGCAAAACCACTCATTCTTGGTGGTTAGAACAATTTATGGGGAAAGGCAGCGACATTGAACATGAAGCCTTTCTCGCTCTATGGCTGTCACGATATGTCTTCCCAGGGAGTTTGAATAACATGGTAAAAGAAGTCTTCCCCTTAGCGATTCGTCTTGCTCGAGGTGTACAAGTTTGTCTTGCACCTGCTGTACTCGCTAGCATCTATAGAGATCTACGTTTACTCAAAAATTCTATATTAGAAATGAAGGATGGAGATGCTCGTTCTCCTCGAGTTAAAATTCAAGCACCTTTTTTATTAGTTCAACTCTGGGTATGGGAACGATTCCCCACCTTGCAACCAAGGCCTAAACCGATAAGGTATGGTGAACCAAGGATATCTCGTTGGGGCTCGACTAGTAGAGGATTTAGTGTACATGAAATCCAATTGGCTATCCGTGTTGCAGCGCCTGATTTCTTGTGGCGCCCTTATACAAAGCCTCTGGATGGGTTCGTGCCGCCTGCATTTTACAGTGAGGAAGAAGAGCTGGAATTGATAGGGCAAAATGTAAGTGGAAAAGGTTGGTTACTTGTATTGTGCATAAGGCCAAGTGTGTTGGTGGGGCTAAAAGGGGTGGGTGAAGATTATTTTCCACATCGAGTAGCAATGCAATTTGGATACGATCAAGATGTTCCAGCAACTATACAGTTTAAAGCTGAGAATCATATTGTAGCTTGGAGAGATTTTACAAGAAGAGTTGAAGATAGAAGCCTCTACTTTCCATCAAAAAACTTTGTGGCTGGTGTTACTGATAGATATGATACATGGTGGAAAGTGTTTATTGAATGTTGTAGGATTAAGGGTTTAGATATATTAAGAGCATAAATAGGCCTTTTGTTGTCATATGATGAGCTCTTTTACCTTAGTTATTCTGAGTTTGAAATTTTTTTCCTTTCTTTGTAATGTCAGTGTCAATGGACTTGAGTCTATCTATAATTTAATGAAGATTAAATGTTTGCTCTTGCAATCTATCATGTTGAACCTTTACAAGCTTTAGAATAACATTCCTTTTTTTTTTATATATAAATAAAAGCGGATTTTTCTTTTTTGCTTGCCTTCCTCGAATATAACGACATGTGAATGGTAAAGAAGTTGAAAAATTCTGCAAAGTATTAGATGAATTTTGATCAAGTTTATGCTTGATTAATATCAAGATAGCAATAGAAAAGGGAAAAAGAAAATTGAATGAAACTCACAAAATAAGTGACTGATCATGAAATAATTTGTAGATTTACAATGCAAGATAGTGAAAAGAGAAATAGTATTAACAATAAATAAAATGTACAAAAAAGATATGAAAAATAATCCACTAGATTTGATCATGCTAATTAAATATCATAACTGGATTTGAATTTAGGTTCACATTTTCTCAAAAATGTCAATTGTTTTCCTTTTCTCTGGTCACATATAATTTATAACCATCTCTTTTACCACATAGTTCGTACAAATTTGAGCATCTACTTCTTTTCGACTCCGTTGTTTCTCGTTTTATACATATCTATATCCAAAGGTAGAGGTAGAAACCCAACTACCAATTCGATCAAGTTCAGTAGCTTTTCTTAAATATTATATATTTATTAAAAATTCATTGAATATTTACACATTAAATTTAAAATTTAATTATTAACACTTAAAATCATTATTCTAAAATTCAAAATATATAACGTTGAAATTTTGGCTCCACCTATTTCTATATTTCTTTGGCATTAACGAGACACAAATAGTAAGTTAACTGTCCATAAAAATTACATTTGACGTTGTACTCAAAATTTTCATCACTATCGCAGACGGATGACTCTAAATATATAGGATTTCTTTCGAGTGGAAATGATGGGCATTATTTATTTTGGCTAAAAAGATATTCAAGCTGACTAATTAGTAAACCACCGATCCCACTTGTGTGATCACAGAGTCAGATCACTTGTATTGGTTTGATTTGAGCCAGATCATCTGGAAGATCATTATCCCAATTTAGTGCTAATCTTATGGAAGTTAATTAAAAACGCTTGATTATGGCTGTTTTGTAGTACTACTAAAAAGGTTGCCATGTATTATTAACATAGATAATCTAATTTTCTTTTAAATTCTTTCCTTTAAATCAACAGAAGTTCATTAATTTAACATTGATATTATTCTTAATTGCTTTTCTCCTTTGTATATATTCTTAAGCAAAAGGTGCATTCGACAGGTGTGATGATCCGATATATCGTTTTAAATATTAGCCTTTATTTTTGTGTTGCGAGACCACCATTAACTTCATTTGATATTTCTTGATTTGCGTGCGTTTTCCAAAAAGTTTTTATGTAAAAATTTGAAAAAGAGTATTTTTTTTGCTTAAAATGGGAATTGTGTTGGCCACGATCAATATTCTTGGTAAATGATGGGTGCTTTGACAATTACAGAAGGTTCATATGATATTTTTGGACTTCTGCGCACTTCTTGTTGGGCCCGGGTTAAAATCAATATTCTTGGTAAATGATGGGTGCTTTGACAATTACAGAAGGTTCATATGATATTTTTGGACTTCTGCGCACTTCTTGTTGGGCCCGGGTTAAACCAAGCGCATTTCGGCGCGTTATGTAAACAAATTTTAAAAATGAACTTCCGAGTTCAAAATCATGAATTTTGATGATCGATTCTTGTTTTTTGATGTTATTTGGATGATTCAAGGTAGCGAGCAAGTTTATATGATGTTATTACACTTGTGTACATCTTTGGTTCGGAGCAAGAGGGGCTTGGGTGAGTCTCGAATGCGTTACAGATGAGTTTGGATTGTTTGAGGACTGCTGGTGCAGTACCTGTTAGTGGTGTCTGTTGTAGATCTAGCAATTGCGAGGTTTGGCTCGCATTTGCGAACAATAGTCACATTTGCAAGCAAGGGATGGACTGGGTGGCCTCGCGTTTACGAGGAAATTATTCTTTTTTGCGAATTGTCTAAGGTCGCTTTTGTGAAAATTTTGGTTGCATTTGGGACCACTAGACATCTGGGATATCTTCGCAATTGCGAAGGGTGTAACCGCACTTACCGGGGGAGGGGGCATTTTGCATTTGCCACTTCTGGCTTCTGATGCACTGATCGCATTTGCGATATGTACTTTGCATTTGCGGAGTTTGCAATTGAGTTACATGCTGGTAGGTAAAAGAGGAAAAAATTTAGCTCATTTTACTCTATTTCTCAACTCTAAATACTCTAGAGGCGATTTATGAAGAACTTCTTTTTCTCAAGATAATTGCTAAGCAACTTAAATCCATTCTCTTTCGATTACTTGCGATCAAATCGCCAAAGTAACATTATATACATCGAATCAAGCCTCAAAACTCATGATTTCTTCTAAATTTTCATATAACATCAAATTTTCCATTTTAAGTCCGAAACACGTCAAACGATGTCCGTTTTCAACCAAACTTTACAAAAAGTGCTTAAACAATATATAAGACTTGTACCGGACGCCGAAAACAAAATACGGGCCCGATACCACAGTCTCTTAATCAAATTTCATTTCTAATTACCTTAATTATTTACAGAAAATAATTTCACAAAAAATTTCATTTCTCGAGCTTGGGACCTCGAAATTCGATTTCAGGCATACGCCCAAGTCCCATATTTTCCTACGGACCCTCCAGGACCGTCAAATCATGGGTCTGGGTCCGTTTATCCAAAATATTGACCGAAGTCAAATTTATTAAAATTTAGCATTTTTCGCACAAAATTCATGTTTAAGCTTTCTGGCTACGCGCCCGAACTATGAACGCAAATCAAGGCAACCCCAAATAAGTTTTTCAAAGCCTCGAAAGCACAGAATGAGTAAGGAAAAAAGCAATGACCCATTGGATCGTCACATTTTCCACATCTAAAACAACTGTTTGTCCTCGAACGGACAAAAGAGAGAAGTAGCTAAGTCGAGGTAAAGATGAGGATAACGACTCCGAATATAAGACTCGGACTCCCAGGTCGATGCCTCAGGAGGCTACCTCTCCACTAAACATAAATATACGAAAAACTCTTGGATCTCAACTGACGAACCTGCCGGACTAGAATAGCTACCAGCTCCTCCTCATAAGACAAATCCTTGTCCAACTTGACAGTGCTGAAATCTAACACGTTGGCTGGATCGCTGTGATAACTCCGAAGCATGGATACACGAAAAATTGGACGCACGAATGATAAGATAGACGACAATACAAGTCTGTAAGCCATCTCCCCCACTCGATCAAGAATCTCAAACGGACCAATGAACCTAGGGCTAAGCTTGCCCTTCTTCCCAAATCTCATCACGCCCTTCACAGGAGACACTCGGAGCAATACCTGCTCACCAACCATAATTACCACATCTCAAACCTTGTAGTCTGTATAACGCTTTTGCCTAGACTGAGCTGAACGAAGCTTATCATGAATGATCTTAACCTTGTCCAAGGCCACTTGAACCAAATTTGTACCTAACTACCGAGCCTCTCCCGGCTCAAACCATTCAGCCGGAGACCGACACAACCTACCATATAAAGCCTTATAAAGAGCTATCTAAATGCTCGACTAGTAGCTTTTGTTGTAGGAAAACTCCACTAAAGGCAAGAACGGATCCCACGTACCTCCAAAGTTGATAACACAAGATCAAAGCATATCCTCTAGAATCTAAAAAGTCTGCTCGGACTGACCGTCCGTCTGGGGTTGATATGTTATGCTTAAATCTACCCGTGTGCCTAACTCTCATTGCACCACTCTCTAGAAGCACGAGGTGAACTGCGTACCCTAATCCGAAATGATAGACACGGGCACACCATGAAGGTGAGCAATCTCTCGAATATGGATCTCAGCAAACCTCTCAGCAGAACTTGAGACTGCCACAAGAATGAAATGTGCTGACTTGGTCATCCTATCAACAATAACCCATATCGCATCGAACTTCTTCTAAGTCAACGGAAGTCCGGTAACGAAGTCCATTGTGATCCACTCCCACTTCCACTCAAGAAGCTCATTCCTATGAAGTAAACCACCACGCCTCTGATGCTCATACTTAACCTGGTGAAAATTCAAACACCGAGCCACATATGCAACAATATCCTTCTTCATTCTATGCCACCTATAATGCTGCCGCAAATCCTAATACATCTTCGCGGCGCCCGGATGAATAGAGTACCGGAAACTATGAGCCTCCTCTAAAATCAACTATCGAAGCCCATCCACATTAGGCACACATACTCGACCATGAAATCTCAAAACTCCATCGTCATCTAAGGTAACATGCTTGGCACCTCCGTGTTGCACTGTATCTTTAAGGACACACAAATGGGGATCAACATACTGCCAACCACGGATACGCTCCAATAATAAAGAGCGAGCAACTGTGCAAGCTAGCACATGACTAGGCCTATAAAAATCCAGCCTCACGAACTGATTGGCTAAGGCCTGAACATCCAAATCAAGCGGCCTCTCACCTATCGGAATATAAGCAAGACTACCCATACTAGCTGACTTCCTACTCAATGCATCGACCACCACATTGGCCTTCCCCGGATGATATAGAATGGTGACATCATAATCCTTTAACAACTCCAACCACCTCATCTGCCTCAAAGTCAACTCTTTTTGCTTGAACAAATGCTGAAGACTCTTGTGATTAGTGAACACCTCACACGCCACGCCACGCCATACAAATAGGGCCTCCAAATCTTCAATGTGTGAATTATGGCTGCCAACTCCAAATCATAAACCGGATAGTTCTTCTCATGAATCTTCAACTATCTCGAAGCATAGGCAATAACCTTGTCATCCCGCATCAACACTGCTCCAAGCCCAATACGGGAAGCATCACAAAAAACTGTATAGGGCCCTGAACTTGTAGGCAAAACCAACATTGGTGTTGTAGTCAGAGCTGTCTTGGGCTTCTGAAAGCTCGTCTCAGACTCATCCAACCATCTAAACTAGGCACCCTTCTGGGTCGATCTAGTTATCGTGGATGCAATAGATGAAAATCCCTCCACGAACCATCGATAGTAGCCTGCCAACCCCAAGAAACTCCGAACCTCTGTAGCCGATGCTGGTCTAGGCTAATTCTGACTCTATCTTCTTCGGGTCCACTCGAATACCCTCTGTTGATACAACATGACCTAGAAATACAACTGAACCTAACTAGAATTCACACTTTGAGAACTTAGTGTATAACTGACTATACCTCAGAGTTTGAAAAACCACTCTAAGGTGCTGCTCGTGCTCCTCCTGGCTGTGGGAGAATATCAATATATCATCAATGAACACTATCACGAATAAATCCAAATAAGGCATGAACACTCGGTTCATCAAGTCCATGAAAGCTGCTGGGGAATTCGTCAACCCGAATGACATAACCAAGAACTCATAATGCCCGTACTGAGTGCGGAAAGTTGTCTTAGAGGCATCGGATGCCCTAATCCTTAACTGATGGTAGCTAGATCGCAAGTCAACATTTGAAAATACCTTGGCACCCTAAAACTGATCAAACAAATCATCATTCCTCAGCAATGGATACTTATTCAATTGTCGGTAATCAATACACATTCTCATTGACCCATTCTCCTTTTTAACAAACAACATCGGCACACCCCAAGGCGAAACATTGGGCCTAATGAAGCCCTTCTCAAACAAATCTTGCAACTGTTTCTTTAACTCTTTCAACTGAGGTGGGGCCATACAATATGGCGGAATAGAAATGGGCTGAGTGCCCGGAGCCAAATCAATGCAGAAATCAATATCCCTGTCAGGTGGCATACCCGACAGGTCTGAAGGGAACACAGGAAACCCACGAACAATGGGCACAGAATCAATAGAAGGGACCTCGACACTAGAATCACAAACATATGACAAATAGGCCAAACACTCCTTCTCGACCATACGTCGAGCCTTCACATAAGAGATAACACTATGGGTAGAATGACCAGGAGTCCCTCTCCACCCTAAACGAGGCATACCCGGTAAATCTAAGGTCACAGTCTTGGCATGACAGTCCTAGATAGCGTGGTAAAGTGATAACCAGTCCATCCTCAATATAATATCATAGTCGACCATGTCCCAAAAGCAACAAATCTACTCGAGTGTGAAAACCTCAAATCACCACAATACGAGAATGATGGACTTGATCGATCGCAATAGAATAACCCA
This sequence comes from Nicotiana noctiflora, assembly GCA_032618575.1. NCBI lineage: Eukaryota > Viridiplantae > Streptophyta > Magnoliopsida > Solanales > Solanaceae > Nicotiana > Nicotiana noctiflora. The sequence goes on from JASVEL010012777.1 coordinate 124,563, forward strand.
CTGATGTAGACACATAAATAGGAACACTCAATGAATTACTAGGCATGACCAGATACGGCACAAAATAAAACTGAAGCTTCTCTACCACAAACCGGAACAGTACCTGCACCTCCACCTTTAATACCTTTACCTCCACCTCTAGCATCACCACCTCCACCTCTAATACATTTACCTCCACAAAGCCTCCAAATATGAAGTTGATCTATCACTGGTCTATGCTGCTGCTCAGCTGAATAAGCGGTACACAACCTCACCATTCGCGAAAGGACAAGAGTGGAGGTTGCAATTTAGATGAGAGAACAAAATCGCACGACATGGAAGAATATAAGTGAAACTTTTCCTAACTATGTAGCCTCTGGGGATAAATACAAGCGTCTCCATACCGATCTCTCAGACTCTACTAAGCTTTTCCGTGAACTGAGAGGCCCATGTAACCTAGAGCTCTAATACCAACTTGTCACGACCCGGATTTCCCATCCTCGGAAGTCGTGATGGCACCTAATCGTAGAAGCTAGGCATGCCAAATTTAATTAATTTTTCATTAATAACATAATTCCTTTTTATAATTATCGGCAATAATACAAAAATCAATGAAATTAAATAATAAGCGAAAGTCTCAATATTACAGAAAACTGAATAAAAATGCAGAAAATATCAACCAAAGCCTCTGCCCAAGACTGGTGTCATTTCACAGACGATCTAAAAATACTACACATAAAGTTCTGGAAGAAATAAAATCAACATTGTCTCCAGAAATACATGAAAGAAACAGGAATATAGATGAAAGGAGACACTAGGGCCTGCGAACGTCTGCAAGGCTACCTCGGGTCTCGCTCGACTGAAAGCCTGCTCCCACACTACTGCTGCTGATGTCTGAAGCCCGAATCTGTGCAAAATAGCACAAAGTGTAGTACAGCACAACTGACCCCATATGCCGGTAAGTGCCTAGCCTAACCCTGGTGAAGTAGTAATGAGGCTAGGACTAGAACACCAACTGAACTTGTGTAGATATATATACAAGTACAACAGAGAAGTAGCAAGAAAATAACAATTTAAGCTAGGGAAGGGAGCATACTTCAGGGGCAACAATTAGAAATAAAATATGAGGATTGATAAAGAGTACATCTCAATTTAACTTCTAGCAATAAATGAAGAGATAAGACAACTTTCACATCCAACTCATCTTGTTGCAGGCGTGCAACCCGATCCCATTTCTCAATATCTCGTGGTATGCGTACCACCCGCTCCCATTTCCATTAAATCAATAGTTCCTCCAAAAGAAATTTACTCTAACAAACGCAACTATTAATACGAGTTCATAAGCAACAGGTACACGAAAATTATGATTCACTAAGGAAAACAATTAATGACAAGTAGCAATTAATTATGGATTATAAGGGGGAAATCAGGCAATTTAGTAATTAATATGTTGAATGTCACGTAGCAATTAAGTCACATAATCATGAAGGAATTAAGGCATCATTTAAGACATAACTTTGCGCAAGGACACCTTGCTTCAATAATAACAAGTAACGCGATAAAGGGAAATGTCAACGTAAAGAATCACATAAATAATGGAATAAGACAAGTAATGCACTTGACCTAATAACACCAAGAAATCATAGCAAACTGCAATAAGTGCACGGCATCACCCTTCGTACTTTTACTTTCATCCTCACTAAGCAATGACATCATAAAATGTGAATGGCATCATCCTTCGTGCTTTTACTCTATTTTCTCACATATAATCAATAGAATTGGCACGGAATGGTACATCGTGTGGCACGGCATCACCTTTCGTGCTTTACTCTCTTTTCCTCACAATAAGAAAATAGTGCACCGCATCACCCTTCGTGCTTTACACTCTTTCCTCACAAGAAACAAACAATGCACGGCATCACCCTTAGTGCTTTTACTCTCTTTCCTCACATATAATCAATAGAATTGGCACGGAATGGTATATCGTGTGGCACGGCATCACCTTCGTGCTTCAACTCTCTTTTCCTTACAATAAGCAACCAGTGCACGACATCACCCTTCGTGCTTTACACTCTTTCCTCACAAGAGACAAACAATGCACAACATCACCCTTCATAATTTAACACTCATCCACACCCAATCAACAATCACAAACAAGGGCAAGGGAATAAACAAACAATAGTGAAAATCCTGGCAAGGGAACACAAATGAACAATTAAAACCCGGCAAGGGTACAACATCAATAATCTCAACGTCCCGACAAGGGAAAATGTCAATAACTCTTTCTCTTTCTTTCACTTTCATCTCATTGTTCACATTATCGCTCGAGCCAATGCTCCACGAAGTTCAAATATCACAATTTTTCAGAAGATCTTTACAACATATAAAAGTCATCAATTAAACCTGGAAGATAACAAAATCCCAACTATTTGCAAAATAAGGACTCATGATCATGCTAGACACCAATGTATAGATACTCGTCACCATGCCTATACATCATACCAAATAATTAGCAAATAGCAAATAAGACTCAAATCCTATTCCCTCAAGCGAGGGTTAAACCAAACACTTACCTCAATGCTTTGAATTCAACTCAAGTCTCAATTATGGCTTTATCCCTTGATTTCGCCACCAATTCACTTGTATTTAATCACAAATTATTTAATTACATTCATAAACACTAAATGAATCACTTTGAATACATAAAAAAGAATTTCCCAAAGTTTTTCCCAAAAATTCCAAAATCACCCCCGGGCCCACGTGGTCAAAACCCGAGGTTTGAACCAAAAACTGGTTACCCATTTCCCCACAAACTCAAATATGTAATTTGTTTTGAAATCGAACCTCAAATCGAGGTCCAAATCCCTGTTATGTGCGGCCGCTGAGCGTGAAATATTAAAAGGTGTTAGCGACGGGGAATTATACCGAAGGGTTGCTGGCACAGCCTTATAGGTATATTTCGATTTTCTTCATGTAACGTAAAGTAAACTTCGATTCAAACTGACTTGCCTTTTCATTTTTTCCTTTTCTTCAGACTCTCATCTTGGAGGTAGTGAGGGGGCGGCGGCCGCAAAGGAAGGCCGCTAGATTTAACAAGGTGGTAAAGAAGTATCGGCGGTTCCGTGCCAAGTATCAAACGCTGGCGGACCTACTCAAGCAGGACCCACAATTTTGGGTTTTTTGTGAGCTTGGAGCAGTCGGAGGCCCAGCTGAAGCGAAGGGTAGTTGAGCTGGAGCAAGTTGATGACCAGCTGATGGCCGCTTTGGCTCGGAATATTGAATTGGAGACTCTTCTCCAATCAAAGGAAGAGGAACTGGAGGTCGGTCGTGGGATAGCGGCGGAGGCTGCTGATCTGCGAGTCGCTGCCTTAACCATCGAGCTCAATGCCAATGAGGCTGATGTTGAGGCCCTTAAGCAGACTGTTGCGTCCAGGTTCGATGGGGATGTGCATAGCGAGGCGCGGGAGATATGGGTGTACGCCAAAGCTAAGTTGGTCGTGTTCGAGGAATTCTTAGATGCTGGCCAAGCTATTGAGGCACAGGTTCAGGATTAGCGGCGTATAGCTCAGGTCGCCCGCAAAGCCTGCAGGTATAGTTCCGTTTCCCCGGACCGGGTGGGATATAATTCCGAAAATGTTAACTATCTAGCTTCCGGATCCTGAATCTCTACAACTTGTCAGGCCGGGGGCGGTAGTTGGCGAGATGACGGACCGGTGGGGGATGGTGAATGGAGTGGTGGAGCACCTTAGAACTTGTACTCATTTTGTTTTGTAGTGTTTGGATATGTACATGTGTAATTTTGTACATGAATTTTTTGATGATCATGGAAGTTATACTTTTGTTGTTACTCTCTTCCTTTTGTATCTTTTATTTTTGGTATCTCATCTCCGTAGAGTGGATGGTTGTTTGTCTGTAAGGTTCTTAGTGTGTTTCTTGAATGTTTCTTGTGTTATCCGCTGATAGGAAACGACTTTAGTTAATAATGGCGTTGCATCATCTGCTACTTACATGCCTTGTGGCACATTTGAACAGGGTTGGTGACCGTTGGCGATGGTGGCCTTGGCCGTAATATTATCGATGGCCTTGGCCTTGTATGTAACTTTGACTGTCGTCGAGTTGCTCGTTTGTCGTAGTCAAACTGGGTTGACTTATTGATGATGATGGCCTTAGCCATTTTATCGTTGATGGCCTTAGCCATGTACGTAACTTCGACTGTTATTGAGTTACTTGCCATTGTTGTCGAGCTGGGTCGACTTGTTGACATCGATGTCCTTAGCCATATTATCGTTAATGGCCTCAGCCATGTGCATAACTTTGACTGTTGTTGAGTTATTTGTCGTCGTAGTCGAGCTGGGTCGACTTATTGACGTCGATGGCCTTAGCCATGTGCGTAACTTCGATTATCATTGAGTTATTTGCCGTCGTAGCCGAGCTGGGTCGACTTATCGACGTCGACAGGCTTAGCCATAATATCATTGATGGCCTTATACTTTTATATGTTGGAGATGGCCGTAGCCTTTTATACGTTGGAGATGGCTGTAGTCGTTCATACGTTGGAAATGGCCGTAGCCTTTCATATATTGGAGATGTCCATAGCCATTCATACATTGGAGACGACCATAGTCGTTTGTTCATTGGAGATGGACGTAGCCGTTCATATATTGGAGATGGCCGTAGCCGTTCATACATTAGAGATGGCCGTAGCCGTTCATACATTGGAGATGGTCATAGTTGTTCATATATTGGAGATGGTCGTAGTCGTTCATACATTGGAGATGCCCGCAATCATTAATACATTGGAGATGGCCATAGCCGTTCATACATTAGAGATGGTTGTAGCCGTTCATACATTGGAGATGGCCGTAGCCCTTCATACATTGGAGATGGCCGAGCCGTTCAAACATTTGTAGATCACGATGTGAGCACGTGATTTTTGCCATACATGAGAATTACTCCCAAAAATTCAAAATAAAATAATTTTTGTGTTGTTTACAATTATTGTAAATTTTGTGTTATTTTCCTGTATTGTTTGCATTCGTTTGTGCATGCTTATTTGTTACATTAATAAAAATATACAAAAATATATATATATATATATATATATATATATATATATATATATATATATATATATATATATATTGCATTTGTATTTAGGACTTAATCTTACAATTAGGAGTAATTAAGTTTGTTTGTAAAAAAAAAAATCAAAAAAAAAAAAAAGGTACTTTTCATTTTTAGCATTTAAATGTCTAGTTGTGTGATTTTATTTTTGAATTGGTACTTTAATTGTGTACGATAGTTAGTATTAAGAATTGATTTTTTTTTGTAAGATAATTTTGGTTTTTAACTTAATCTAGGATTTTTATGTGTTTATTTAGGAGTTAAAAAAGGAAATAAAAGACAAGAGAGGAAATGAAATTCGGACCAGGCCCAAAAACTTCACCAGCCCAAAAACCAAAACCCACCGCCCCACTCCAAACCATCTCCGTACCTGACCCATTTCTAATTAATGAATTGATCATGGCCGTCGGATTTCAATGATCCAACGGCTCGAATTATTTGAACAACTTTAATATATCAAAGACCCCCCTCCCCCAAACCCACCGTTACACCCTCAGTTTCCCAAAATCCTAAAATCATTTTTTCTTCTTCTTCTCTCATCTCTCACACACCGCAGACCGCTGTCTCCACCCACCGGAAATCGCCTCACGGCGGTTCCGGTGATCCAATCCCCCCCAGTTTAACACCATAGAATCCCCTAAATCCCCTCTACACAAATCCCTTAACCATTTGTCTCGAATCATTCCCGAACTCTTCAAATAATAGATCGAAGTTCGTCGGAATTTGAAACTTACCTAAAATCACTCCAACTTTCCACCACAGCTTCCCCGGACCTCCCCCATGACCCTACCAAAACTGGTCCAGCTCGAATCTGACCGGAACCCGTAAAGCCCCAAATTAAGCCCTCAAGAATGCTAAAAATTAGAAGGGTTGAAATAGATCCAATTAATCAAGATTTCGGGGTCAAATAGACTTTATTCGAGGTGTTCTCGGTTGAGAACACTCCGATTAAGGTCTATTCGACCTCAAGGTGGTCGAGTCCGAGTGCAAGTTTAGGTCAATTTTATCCGAGGTATCTTTTCTTCTTTCTGTCATTCTTTCTTTATTCGATTTAGGTGTTTGTTTGGTAGTATTTTATCCAGTTTTGTTTCAATTTTTCTTTTTTCTCTTCTTCTTCTCTTTCTGTTTTTGTTCATAATGAATTAGAATTGTTTGTCGTGTTGAATTGAATTAATTAGGCATTCTTGATGGTTTCAAATTCAGTTAAGAATATGTGTCGTCTCATCGGCTTCAATTCATGTTACCTCAGTAATTGATTAGTTTTGATGTTTGATAGTTGTGGAAACAGATTAGTTGCCAATATTCTGTGATTTGTCTTGTGAGCTTTAAACTAATGAATTCGTTTAAATCAATAATGGGGAGGGATGATTCTGTAAAAAAAACTGGTAGTGTTAGTCACATGGGCATCATGTTATAAAGTTAAGGGTGAAATGTATTAGAATATAGAAGACCCATACCCAATTGAATTAACAAATAGGAAAAAGGACTGTTTGGTTGCCCTAGTGCCTTTGATAGCTGGAAAATCAGAACACACATGGGGGGATTGATAAAAGGTTAAAAGAGGGGTGCACATGTGCTAAGGGAGAAAGCTGGAAAGGTGAGCTGATGAATTTATTTTAAAAAGATGTTCTGTTTTGTCTATAAGAGGGAGATACAATCTGGAAAACAGGGAGAGAGTTTAAGGGGCAGATTTTGGAGATTGAGATACACACACATATAGGAGAGTAATTGCAGAACACCTTTTTACACACACACACACACAGAAAAAAAACAATGATAGGAGAACTGATTCAAAATACATCATAGGATTTTCGATACATAGAAAACAGAGATAGAAGAGGGATTTGGAGAAAGAGCAGGCTGATATACACCCTGTTATATACAACTTTAAGATCAGTTTTAGAGCGTGGAACCATCAGCTTTACATTTTCTTTAACCATCAATTTTTAGAGGCCTTTTAACCATCAGTTAGGCCAGGGGAACGATCAGTCTATTTGGAGTCCTTGAGTATCAGTTTTCAACAGTTTCTTCCAGTTTGGTTCGAGCTTCGCTCTGTTCTGCAATTCATAGGGTTTCTGTTGGGTTTACCTAAGTTTGTTTCGTCTTGGATTTCTGCTTGTTTGGTTTTTTCAAGTCTTCTGTTGATTTTGTTCCTGGGATTTCAATTTGTCCCTCGGTTCGTCTACTACCATTTCATAGTAGTTTCAAGTTGCTTGCTAGAGTCTTTTGCTGCTGTTGTTTTGCTGCTTGTTTTGCTGGAACTGCCTACTGATTTTCTCCTCCATTTTGCTGTTTGAAATTCCAGGTACACAATCTCGATTTCGTGTTGGTATAGACTTGAATTAAGATGGAAATAAGATTACGCTCTTGGATCACTATTTGTTAACTTCAGAATTAGATTAGCTCTTCTATATGTGTTGGTTAGTTTGTAAGGCATATCTGTATAACTAAAACCGTTGTATGCTTTGATTTAAATCATGGACCGTAAAATTGAGTCGACATTTCTGGTTAGCATATAAATTTTGTCAACATTAGTACTAAGTTTTGAATTTCTGTTCAAAGCTTGTGATGATTAAAGTTCAGATAAAAAAAATAGTTAAGTTCCAAGCGGATAACTTCATAATAAATCCTTAGGATTAGCCTTGCCATTCAGTAGCTAGTATCAATTGTCCTATTTTTTACAAGTCGCGTGCGAACAATTACTTTTGATCTAGTTGATAAGAGAGTTTGAGATGTATTATAACTTGGATACATACACTCATGCCTTGTTAAGAGTTTTATTTGAATTAGATGCAATCCCGATTATTTAGTTGCGAATTTTAGTTTAAAAAATGAAATCGCTTCACGCATCAACGCTCCGCGTAAGTTAATCGAAAAAATGACTTCGATAGGCATCTACACGGACTAAAGTATTATTAAAAGTCGATGTTTTCGTTTTACTTGGCATAGATTAGAAATGAACGATCCATACACATGTTGGGCTTATAGGATTGAGATTAGGTCTGTTTTGTTTGAAATATTTAAAGGGACGGTTTTGGGGCCCCATAAAAGCGGTCTAAAGTTGGCTAAAAGCACATAGGTTATAACATGCATAAAAATCAGATATCTTGGCCATTTATAATAGTTTAAGCGACCGTGCTAGAACCATGGGATCCGAGGATGCCTAACATCTTCCCTCGGGTCAATAGAATTCCTTGCTTAGAATTTCTAGTTCGCACACTTCATTTGGAAAGTCGAAATTTCCTCGATTTGGGATTTAAATAAATTGGTGACTTGGGACACCTTTAATTTATTCCAAGTGGCAACTCTGAAATAAAAGAAATAATCCCGTTTTGAATATTGTCACTTTAATTGGAAAAACTCCCTTGCCCATTTTACCCCTTCGGGGTGGGCCTGCCAAAAGGAGGTGTGACACACGCTAGTCTAGTCCCTTTGTCATGCTAGTCAGGAGGGTGTATGGAGTGGCTGGTATGATAAACTTGCTTCGCAAGTATCTCCAAGTGTCCCCTCTGCCGCCTCGTTAAAAAGCTTCCCGAGAAAACCCAATTGGGACAAAACTCGGGTAAGGGAATAAGAGTGTGACTCGGGAGGCGCCTTTCAGAAATGGAAATACTTGAGGTGGGTGACGTTCTAATTGTTTTGGAGCGCCTTTCCTTCCATTTTTTCTAATTGAAATGCTCCTTTATTTACGGGTGCTGTGATTTTGTAGGGTCCGTCCCAATTGGTGCCCAGCTTTCCTCCGCTTGGATCTTTTGACACTAACATTTTGGCTTTGAGGACGTAGTCACCTACTTTGAGTGGTCTTATTTTGGCCTTCTTGTTATAGTACCTTTTGACTTGTTGTTTCTGAGCTACCATTCCTATGTGGGCCATTTCTCTTCTTTCCTCGGGCTCATCGAGGTCTTGGAGTCTGTTCATGTCATTTTCTGCTCCACTTGTATGCGAATACCTCAGGCTTGGTTCACCAACTTTGACCGGTATGACTGCGTCGGTTCTAGACCAGTGAGTACAGTGTTTCTCCAATGGAGGATTTGGGTGTGGTCCGGTGTGCCCATAGCACTTTCGGTAGCAGCTCGGGCCATAGCCCTTTGGTGTCCTCGAGTTTCTTCTTCAGTATGTTTAGTATTGTTTTGATGGATGACTCTGCTTGACCGTTGGCGAAGGGGTGGTATGGTGTGGAGAGTATTCGCTTAATATGCCATTTGTCGAAGAACTTTATTATCTTCTGACCGATGAACTATCGTCCGTTGTCGCAGTTGATTTCTTTGGGGATGCCGAAGCGGCAGATGATATTCTTCCATATGAAGTCGATGACATCCTGTTCGCATATTTGGGCGTACGCACCTGCTTCCACCCACTTGGAAAAATAGTCAGTTAAAACTAAAAGAAATTGTACCTTTCCTTGTCCCGCTGGTAGGGGGCCGACTATGTCCATTCTCCATTTGATAAAAGGCCATGGGGAGTGACTGAGTGGAGTGGTTCTCCTGGTTGGTGTATCATGGGGGCATACTTCTGGCATTGTTTGCATCGGCGAACTTATTCTGCTGTGTCTTTTTTCATAGTGGGCCAATAGTAGTCGGCCCGTATTATGCAGCGCATGAGAGCGCAGTTAAATGGATGAGCGCCGCAATGACCTTCTTGTACTTCTTCGAGCACTGGCCGCATTTGTTACGGCCCTAGACACTTGGCTAGGGGCCCACCAAACGTCCTTTTGTAGGGCTCGCGATTTACTAGGCAATACCGGACAACTTGTACGTGAAGCTTCTTGGCTTCTTTCTTGTCGAGTGGGAGTGTTCCATCCTGCAGATACGATACAAACTGGTTGCACCAGTCCCAAGTCAAATTTAAAGAGAGTACCTCGGTGTGATAAATGGCTGAATAGAGGAGGGTGACCACACTCTCTTTGTTGAAGTTTTTAGTGGTTGTGGCCAATTTTGCTAGACCGTCTGCTTTAACGTTGCGTGCCCTCGGAACTTGTTCGAAGCGGTAGTCGTCGAACTCAGTCATTAATCTGTGGATTTCTAACTAGTATTTTGTAATCTTTGCTCTTTGATTTGGTAAGTCCCACTGACCTGGTTCACCACGAGTTGGGAGTCACAATGGAGAACGAGTCGTCGAGCTCCATACTTGATGGCTAGTTTTATATCTGCAATAAAAGCCTCATACTCGGCCTCGTTGTTAGTCATCTCGGGGCATCATACGTACTGGCGAATTATTTTGCTCGTGGGGACCTCAAGAACAAGTCCCAGTCCCGATCCCAAGGCGTTAGCGGCACCATCAGTGTAAAGAGTCCACATGTTGGTGTTTGAGGGGGCACGATGTGCCTCTAGTTCCACCTCTGGTAGTATCTCTGCGTTGAAGTCGGCTATAAAGTTGGCAAGTACCTGCGACTTGATGGCGTTTCTTGGGTGATATGAGATATCATGTTCGCTGAGCTCCATAGCCCATCTGGCGAGGCTACCTGATAACTTAGGCTTATGTAGGATGCTTCTTAAGGGGAAGGTCGTCACTACTTTTATCTGGTGGCACTGAAATAGGGTCGGAGCTTCCGTAAAGCTACGACCAATGCCAAAACTAATTTTTCAAGGTGTGGATACCGCATTTCAGTGTCCACTAAGGTTTTTCTAATATAGTAAATAGGAGATTGTGTACCTTCATTTTCACGGACCAGGACTATGCTAACAGCGACCTCGGGTATGGCCAAATATACCAGTAAGGGCTCGCCTGGATTTGCTTCGGTCAGCAGTGGTGGCGAAGATAGGTATGCTTTCAATTTTCTTAAGGCCTCAACGCATTCCTCATTCCACTGTAGACCATTGTCCTTTCTTGGCACATTGAAAAACTTACGGCATCTGTCGGAGGATCGTGAGATGAACCTGGACAGGGCGGCTATTCACCCCGTCAGCTTTTGCACCTGCTTTTTGCTATTCAATATCTTAGGTATGCATATATCGCCTTGATCTGGTTTGGATTGACCTCGATGCCTCGTTGTGATACGAGAAACCCTAAGAATTTTCCTGAGGCTACGCCGAAGGCACATTTCTCGAAGTTCAGCTTCATCATGTACCTTCTTAATATTTCGAAGGCTTCTTTCAGATGGTCGATGTTGTCCTCTTTTCTTGTCGACTTTACCAGCATATCATCGATATAGACTTCCATAGTCTTGCCAAGCTGTTGTTTGAACATTTTGGTGACCAATCTCTGGTACGTTGCCCCTGCATTTTATAGTCCGAAAGGCATTACCTTGTAGCAGTAAGTCCCTTGATGGGTGATGAAAGTCGTCTTCTCTTGATCCTTCTTGGCCATCATGGTTTGATTATAGCCGGAGTAGGCATCTAGGAAGCTCATCTGCTCATGTCCAACAGTGGCATCGATCAATTAGTCGATGTGAGGTAGTAGGAATGAATCCTTCAGGCACGTTTTGTTCAGGTCGAGGAAATCCACACACATTCTCCACTTCCCATTTTTCTTTTTTACCATGACGACGTTGGTGACCCACTGGAGGTACTTCGATTCTTGGATGGAGTCGTTAGCCAGTAACTTGTCTACTTCCTCGCTGACCGCTTCATTGATAGCGGCATTGAATTTTCTCCTCATCTGAGGTGGATGTAGTGGATCGACATTCAGCTTGTGGGTGGCGATGTCTCATGGGATTCCCGGCATATCTGAATGGGAAAAAGCGAACAAATCTGCATGGTTACTTAGGAATTCACGATACTTACTTGGGTTGGTGAGGTCGTGCCCGATGTAGACTTTCTTCTTAAGGCTGGTTTTGTCCAATTGGACTGGTTCGAGACCTTCAACCATTGCTTTATAGGCTTCCACGACATCGGGTCTCTAATAGTGTCCAATGTCGGGTTGACCTTAGTCCCCGACACGGCTAATTGTTATGCTTCCGCACTCGCCCCATTTAGTTGTTAGGTGTGGCGCAATCTTGAGCAATTTTGTAGCATTCCTGTGCGGTGCGTGGCTCACCTCAAATGCTAAATACTCCCCATGGGGTAGGGAATTTGACCACTTGGTAAAGGCTTGAAGGGACCGCTCGCATGGCATGTATCCATGGGCATCCTATGATGACGTTGTACGCTATTTCCTGGTTCATCACGTGGGTAGTTGTTTCCAGCGTGACTCCCCCCGCCAAAACGAGTAGTGCTATTTCTCCAGACATTTGTTCCATTGCATTGTTAAAACCAGTTAGTGTTATGCAATGCGATATTACCCTATCCTCGAGTCCCATTTGTATGAGGACCCTTGGGTAGATACAGGCGCCACTTTTGTCATTGATCATGATTCTTTTAACATCCGTATCAGCGATACATAAAGTGATAACTAAAGCATCATAGTGAGGGAAAGACAAACCATCGGCATCAGACTTAACGAAGGTGATACTATCTTCGAAGTCATTATATCGTTCATGGGCGATGGTCCGCTTCAGTTTGTGCGTGGTGGCGAACTTGACGTGATTGATCAGTGAGTCATCGCCTCCTCCGACGATTATGTTTATTATACGTGCTGGGGAAGGTGGCCTCGTTGGCCCGTGGAGTTGTTCCCATCCGCATGCAAAGTTGATTTTCCCTTTGTCACTATGTAACTCCCTCAAGTATCCCTAGTTCAGCATCATGACCACCTCTTGCCGTAGGCTTATGCAATCTTCGGTTTTGTGTCCCCGATCCTGATGGAACTCACATAAGACATTTGATTTCCTTGTGGCAGTGTCTGATTTCATCTTCTAGGGCCACAGCACCTTGGTGCCCAGCTTCTCCACTGCATACGCTATTTCTGAAGGAGATACACAAAAATTATGGGTGGATAATAAAAGGGGCATACCTCTTTCATTTCGGAGTGGGGAAACATGTCGTTGTAGCACGTCTGTATGCCTTGGTGGTGGATGGGAGGATCTGGTATATTGATGATTTCGGTCTCTGTTGGAGAGAGATAGAGAGTTGTTCTCACCGTCCTTTATTGCGTCAATCTCTCATCATTTTTGAGTGTATTGCTGTTAGCCGTTGGGTCAGCCCATTAAGATCATCCTCGTCCACTCGTACCTCGGCACAATAGGCGTTGTGGATTTCCTCCAATGTGGTAGGGGGATATTTCATGAGGCGGCTCAGCAGCTTCTTGGTTGCCCTCGAACCATCCCTGCTTAGCCTGTTCTGGAAAGCGGCGACTGCAATACCTTCCAATACGTTTGGCAGACTCATCCTTACCCTGTTAAACCTTTCTAGGAAGTCCCTAAGTCCCTCTCATGCGGTTTGCCTGACGACGAATATGTCGTTGACGTGGACTCCGCTTTCTTCGCACCTGCATGGGCTGTGACGAACTTATCCGCCAATTCCTCGAACATTGATATCGCCTTAGCCGGTAGCTGGGAGTACCATGTTAAGGCCCCTCTTGTCAACGTCTCGCCAAACTTCTTCAGCAGCACCAACGGTACCTGTTCCTTTGATTGGCCGTTGCCCTTCACTACACTGACGTAGTGGATCAAATGATCCTCGGGATCTGTGGTTCCGTCATATACCCTTAAGTAGGGTGGCGTCTTGAATATTTTTTCGATAGAGTGAGGGGAAACTTCCTCAGTGTATGGTTGTTCGACAAACCTTCCCACGCTGCATTTTGTAGCAACTTAGGAGCATCGGGTATCTTGTCGACCCTCTCCTGATGTTCCTTCATCTGATCGCGGAGCACCTTGTTTTCATTTTCCATTTGTTGCATCTTCTTTAGGGTGGCTATTAGAGTGCCATCGCTGGTCTTTCCTCGATGGGTTTATCATTAACTCGTGCAACTTCAGGTTCACCCATGGCAATAGTGGTACCTACCGTTGGTGTACACTCGATGTTACTTCGCGGTGACCTCTCAACCAAGCCACTTAGAGTGCTTGTTAGCCATTTTTTCCAGTAGCATCATTACCGCCGAGGGTGCTTCCGTAGCCGCAGATGTAGAAGCTCCTTTTTCGTGCAAGATCGTCAGATTTTCGTATGGGGAAGGTGAGATCTCTGCACCTGGTGTGATGCTAGGGGTTGCATTTGGGATGCCATCATCGCTGGCCTCGTTGAGAGGACCAAAGAGATTGGTAGTGACACCCGCTATACTTTTCGATCTAGTGTTATTTTCGGCCATCTTTTGTTTTTGTGTGCTGTTGAGAAAGGTAGTTGATTGATCACTAGGTGGATACTATAGTTTTGATTCTCGAAATCTCCACAGACGGCACCAAATTGTTTGGCTCAAATATTAACAATGTACTTTTTAAGCTAGAAAATAGTCAAAAATATAAAAGGGTAAATCGTAATCAAATATAATAGACCTAGAGATGTAAAAATGATGTTATTGTTGTAGGTCTAATATTGTAAGAGGATAATATGAACTCAAGAGAAGATGCTCGTTAGAGATAGAGATAGAGAGAGAATAGGATGAGAGAAGTTGTATTATTCAAGAATAACACTGATGCTCTTTTACAATGGGAAGGTCCCCATTATATAGAGGGAGGCCTTCCTTGAAATAATTATGAAAAATACAAAAAGAGGTCGACGTCCTCCTAGCGAGGATGCCAAGTTTTAACTTGTGTCGCCCTCGTCTTTACATCCAAGCCGTACCCTTACTTTTGTAGACGTAAGCTTGCTAGGCGTACCCTTCGGCGTAGTGATGTTGAGGGCCAAATTTGACCCCATACACCAGTTATAAAAGATTCTCAATCCAAAAACATAACGATCTTCAGAGAAATTATATAATACATCTGAATACATAAATTATATTAATTAAAAAAATATATCAATACATTCATGAAATATAGCGAAACAGTGAATACAATCAAATACATAGAATACATTGAAATACAATGAAAAAAAGACAATAAATACAATAAAATATATAGAATACAGTGAGATACATTGAAATACAATAAAAGAAAAGACAATGGATACAATGAAATACAACGAGATACATTGAAATATATTAACTGAAAACTCAAGTTGCTCAGCCTCCAACTCCATCGTCTTTGTTAAAGAACAACACTAATATCATCTCGTTGAAGCAGCATCGGTATTTAGTCATCGCTCGTTGTCACCTTTGCCTCCGGCTACAGACGATTATCACGTAATTACCGGATTGAAGACAAAGCATGTGACAGACAAGGTATTTTACTTGATTTGAGGAAAAACCTGGAGGATCACTCGTTTATAGAGCTTTGTGCTGCCGATGGGAAAACATATGAATTGATACATGACCGAAATGAGGTGACCCAAGCATTATCGCAATGTAAAGAATTGACGTTTTCTAGTTTAATTGGATTCCAAGTTCAGCGTTCTGATGACCTAGTTACCTTTATCGATGATGCTCTAACAAAATTGGATAGTGTATTTTCTGGTTAGAAATGTCTCTATACATCTTCAGAGGAGAAGTTGCGTTCTCCGTCGCTTATCAAAAGTAGAAGCAACAGAAGCCGAAGTCCTTCAGCTTTGATCCGACGGAGGAGAAGACATCGGGAAGTAGAGAGAGAGGGTAGGGGATAGGATAAATTTGAGGGGATAGGAGAGAGAAGAATAATACAAAATATATTTTATGGCTCAAGGCTAGAAGGGGGCCATAAATAGATATTTGGCTATAAATAATCAAAATGTAGCTATGGAATATAATTTTTTTAATGGAGTTTTGATACATTTACCTACAAAAACAAATCTATTTATCCCTGTCTATCTATTTGTTTTCTTACCCATAAACTAATTGCATTTCCTACCCATAGTAGGTTTTGTGGGAAATTTTTTTCTGCATTCTTCAATTCTTTTTTATTTCAATGCTTCTTTTCTTTTCTTTTCTCCTTTTCTTTTTTCGCGTTTTCTTCTTATTTTTTTTCTTTTTTCCTTTTCTAGTTTCATTTAACTTTTTTTAATATTCGTTTTCTCTTCATAATCTAATTTCATAATGTTTTCACTATTTTTTATTATTCTATTTTTTAATATTATTACTAAAAAAAATTAAATTGTGTATCAATTAAATGTAGCTAATACAACAAAGAAAATATTAACTAACCTATGATATCAGTATACTATATAGCTATACCAACATCAATTTACGCAAATAGTTAAAAAATTTAATTAGTTGTCAGTAAAAATTATAAAAAATTCTAAAAGGATCTAATTGTAAGAGTATACAGTTACATCATATAGCATACTATAATTTTTATTTTATATTTTTGTATTTTCATTTTTTCCTTCACGCTAGATAAAAACTTAAAATAAGTTAAAAGAGAAAAGGCGAGTGAATTTACAAGTAATAAGTATACTATTAAGGTATATTATATATTATTACAGTATCTTGCATATTATTACAGTATACCATAACAATATATTGTATACTATAATAGTATATTGTTGCAGTATAACTATATATTCCTATAGTATACTCCCTCCGTTTCAATTTATGTGAACCCATTTGACTGGACACGGAGTTTAAGAAAATAGAGAAGACTTTTGATCTTGTGGTGTAAAATGAGGCACCTTTATTTTGTGTGGCTATAAATCATTGCATAAAGGTAAATTGTTTTCAAATAAGGAAAGAGGTCATTCTTTTTGGCACGAACTAAAAAGGAAATAGGTTCACATAAATTGAAACGGAGGGAGTATTAGTGTACTGTAGCGGTATACTATTTTGTAAACTATAATAGTGTACTGTTGCAGTATAGCTATATACTCCTACAGCATATTGTATATCGTAGTGGTATATTGTAGCTGCCGTCTTCGATTTTCAACTGAAATTTTCGATCTCAGTCATCTCAAATCAGCTCCAAATGCTATCAAATTTCAGTATGAACTGTGAAGAAGGTGCTATAAGCAATATTTAATAGCATCCACTTTGAATCAAACAAGAAATCTTCAAAAATAAAATTCAACTTCAAGCCCAACAATGGTGGATATTCTTAGTAATCCTTAATGGGAAGATTCTCAAAGGATGATATTAGCATTGGACCATGCAAATCAATTAGTGTTAGCTCAAAAAAAGTCAATTAATGCATCTCTACGTCTGGGATTGAGTAAAAAACCCATGTAGAGTTTTTTCCCCAGAAAGTCGATAAAGAGGATGATTGCCTCTAACTATTCTGTTGTTGATTTAGTAGCATCTGATTCTTCAGGGTCACTAATTATATGTGAATTCTTGGAGTCTTCCTATTTCGTCAATTAAGGGGTCTAGATTGCAGATGAACCTTATTGCTTTGATATTTCTCATCGCTTCTATATTTGGCAAAGCAACAACTGGAATTAGCAGGTAAATAGTTTGGGTCTCATGGGTATGTATAGTAAATAGTTTGGGCCTGAGCATTGAAAGTAAATAGTTTGGAATTAATGAGTATAAAGGAAGATTTTCTACCCCTACCCCTACCCCTACATCGGAAGAGTAGAGAGGCTATTTCCAGGAGACCCTCGGCTTAATAGAAGAGATAACAATATCAGAAAGGAAGCGCAAGAAGTAATTTGTAACAAGGGACATAAGAGAAGTAATAATAATATTTTAAAATATACTGAATAAGTGAAAAATCACCGATTTGACATCAACATAATAAATTTCCAGACAAACTTTGCTGCTAAATGCAACTACAGGTAATATAATGTTACGTTTTGCTGCAGGAGCAGAAGTATATATGAAATCCACTCTATGTTGCTGGGAATGTCCTTTTTGAACCGATTCAGCCTTCAGGTTCTTTCAAATATCCATCATGATTAAATTTGGTCATGTGAAACCACTTAACACCAGCTATTTTTCATGTTTAGGTCTTTGGGACTGGTCAACCTATCTTGCGCGGACTCTCCAAAATGTAGACGTCCGTGTCGGATCCTTAAAAAATGCACTACTTTTGGAGGGTCCGACACGTATCCTGCCACATTTTCGGAGAGTCCGAGCAACATAGGGTCCAACTCCAGAGGGGTGAAAAAAAGAAAGAATTCTATAACTTTAATATTTTTTTTTGAGAACTAGAAAAAGAAGAAAAGACATGTACAGGTGTGAGCATGTTGCTTATGTTCTCTTTACAAGATATGAGAATCTAAACATTGTCACTATTCTTTCAGGTAAGTTCACCTTGAAGAGCATGAGCAGCTCTTTGAATGGCCCTTGCAGTTCTCCAGATCTCATGCTGAATTGCTTCGTTGTGCTCTTCACTGTGTCCTGAGGATCTAGAAATTGCATTGGCTATTCCAGGAAAGAAATCTAACTCGCTTTCACCATCATTACGAGGGCCATAAACCTGCATTCCCAAAACTCGAACAGTTAGTAAGACCTATTTCTACCTTCATCTGGATAAAGTAAACCTAGCTTGACCTATGAGTAAAACATTTTTATACATTTATTAAGTAGTTGGGTAAGATACAGACGTGTGCCATCTTCCATGCCACTTTTGTGGTGGCTGCAAATTATCTTAATGTCAATTTTTTCATTTCGAAATTAATGAAATCTTGAAACTGGATATTTTTCCTCTTTTTGCAGACTACAAAGTTTCATTATCATTAACATATTTTCTTGTTCTCGACCACAGATAATATGTTCTTCTACGTGTCCATGTACTTAATTGCTCTTGGTAATGGGATATCAGCCTACCGCTGCAACATCTGGAGTATATCAATCTCACAAAGATCGTCCAAAGCAAAGTCACTCGAGGTGACTTTCTTTAGCTACTCCCTTTGTTCCATTTTATGTGATGCGCTTTTCTTATTAGTTTTTTTTTTTCCTACACCTTCTATACCTAGAAACCATTAAAACTTAAACTTCCCATTTTGAGATTAATATCATGATTTTAACACCACATAAAAGGTCTAGATTGTTTAAGACCATAAGTTCCAAAATCTTGCTCCAAAATCTTTCTTTCTTAAACTACACGCCCTTTCAAACTGGTTCTCACAATATGGAACAGAGGGACTATTAATATACAACAGTCAAAATTATTAAGATGTATTTAGTACTTTCTCCATTGGGCTGCGAAGCTCTGTAGTTATCATGGTTTCATGGAGCAGAGAGAATGTGGACCGAAATGATGAATGATGAAATCATCTTAACTATTAAGGAGAAAAAGCTTACCATATGCTTGAACCAAGGTTTTCCCTGAAGCCCTTCCGCATCCAAAAAGCCCCTCTCAGCAAGCATAAGTCGATCGTTTAACATCCGTTGCTTCAGTTCAACGTGCTCGTCGGTGGCTTCATCATCTTTCAGTTTCTAGGTTTAGGAAGAGAAACGGAAAACCAGAGTGAATATGAAATCACCAGCATAAGAGTAATATTAAAAATAAACCTAAAACAAAGAAGCAAGCAAAACATAAAATAGTGTTGACAAAATTTAGAAGTCAATCCCACACAATTTAAAATGCAGAAGAAGTAAAAAAAAGGTGGCAGTCTTTGGCCCTTGTCCCTTACTTTTACTAAACTCACCCACTGAATCTTTCATTTTTGAAAACATTTTGGAACATCATCTCATGTTATAATAAACCTATGCTAACAGCAATCCAAGTAATAGAAAACAAAGGCATCATTTGTTGTTTCTCCGTTTCGTTTCTTCAGTTTCGATTATCAGGAATCTCTTTCGTGTTTCCTCTCTATGTTCTAGATAGTACATCTGTTTATGAAAGATTTGTTACTACAGATTACCATGTATAAGGGAGATAGGTCATAGGGACCTGGGTCCAGAGGAAAACTTCCTATAACTACCTTGTTAAAACTTCCAGTACGTGTGAAGATTATAAATTACAAATAGAAGAGGGAAAAGGCAGCATTAAAGGTAAACTTCATTCCAGTAACCCATTATTAAAGATTGTCATTCCACAAATTTTCTCCGTTACTTCCCAATGCTCGGTATCCGACCATAACTACTTTGGAAGAAAGAAAGAAGGCTTCAACAGACTGAATTGTCCAACAATGTTTTATATCTAAAATTTAAAGTTTGATATCTGACCTTTGCTTCTTCCAGAGTTTCTATAGCTGCAGCAGCAAGTTCTTGAATGGCAGCAGTAATAGGATGCAATGAGATGCCTCCTTCCAATAAGTCACTCAGAATATGGGTATAGTCCTGCAAAAATAGTACGGATTAACTCACAGGAAAGGGTGTTTCCAGTGAAAGTCAGGGAGAAGGAGAGATCTTGTGTGATGCTCATAGAAAATAAATATCGATTATGATCTTTAGTAAAGCAAGCATCACTATTGCTGGCTTCAAAGGAATTCACCTCCTCATCCACATAAAACATGCATTTTTTAGAGCCAATCACATACTATAAAGAAAATTGTGTTAATGGCCAAGCATACACTGAATATCATGGACGAAATTAGAACAATACAAATATGAGAGATGCATAGAAAAGGTATTCAATTTATGCAGTTTATGGCGTGGGAATAATGCTTCTTCCAAGCACCAAGCTCTCTTAATATTCCAGCATCTAAATGCACTAGGTCAGAGGTATTAACAATAGCTTACGCTTTAATATACCTGCAGCTGAACAGCATATGTGAGATAATTAAAAGGTAAAATCGGATCCTCAGCAAGGCGAAGTGCAAGAAGACCCCAAACTCCAGTCACTGTGAGGGGAGAAGAAACAAAAGA
Organism: Nicotiana noctiflora; assembly: GCA_032618575.1. Classification (NCBI taxonomy): domain Eukaryota; kingdom Viridiplantae; phylum Streptophyta; class Magnoliopsida; order Solanales; family Solanaceae; genus Nicotiana; species Nicotiana noctiflora. Next base: position 145,233 of record JASVEL010012777.1, read on the forward strand.
AAAGAGCCATGTCATCTCGGGAGCATGACCTCAAAAGCCAAGTTAAAATAAAACCCTAAAAACTTGTATTAAGAAATATTTTCAAGTTATATTAAGATGAATCTAACATATAATATACACAAAGTCGGTAAATCTGAATAAGCTACAAAAACATTTAAAAGCAAAGTAAAGAAGATAAGAAACTACCTGCCACATGCCGCTGAAAGAACGGATCCCCAAAGTTCACCATCCAGTTATAGGAATCAAATGCTGTGTGATATACCGGAAAATCTGCAGCAGAATGAATCAATCATTACAGAATTTATTGGGCACAATGCAACTGGGAAAGAAAGAACTGAAATCCCACGGTTTGGATAATTTTGGGCTTGGTCTGGTTTAGCTAAGGATGGAAGCACTGTACCTTTGCCGTAGTACAAATCAACAGAAGGAACACCTGCATGGTGCAAAAATGAAGCAAAATCTGAATCTACTCCACTAAGTCTCTGAATCTGCATATGCAAAGACCATCACTATTGCACGCAGCTTAGAAGAGTACAGAAGAGCAGATAATGGACACAAGGATATAAACTTAAGCAGGGGGAAACAGCACTGTAGCTAAATATAAAACAGCACTGTAGCTAAATATAAAACAGGTTACAGAGGGGATCTTATCATTGCAAAGATAGGTCAATACATTTCAGTTGCCTATAAAATGGCTTTCTTTTGGAGGATAAATAACTCTTTACAAATGCAAAGAGTTGCAATGAGGGCCACTTACTCGACCAAATTTGCAGTCATTTACCATTTCAAAAACACTGCACACACATGCATTTAACTTTGCATCCTGTTAAGTATTTATAGAGAAGTCAATCTTACCATATTCTTTGAAGAAGGATGTTGTGATAGCAAGCATTCATCATGCCAATAGGATGCTCTCTTTCTTTCTTCTCATTTAGAAATTTTTAGTTTCGAGTTGCTTTAATTGATCAAGAACTAAGATCTATTATGAATTCCAAATTTATTCTGAGCCAAGCTCACAAAAGTGGGTCACTAAATCTAAAATCAAGAGCATTTTTGGTAATACACTGCACAAGGATATAATTTCAATCTTTGCATGTGTTAGTATGTTTAATTTGCGCACGTTGAAGATTTGAGTGGATGAAATTCACTGAGAACACAACAAACAGCAAGAGAGCCAAGTTTTGTTTTCATGCATCCATGTACAAACACAAAAATGTTCAATGTCCATCCAAAGTCCAAACACCATATCTTAAAAGCTCAGCCACGATACACCCATTATGAGATTGTGTAAAGAAATGAAGAAAAGAGGCATAAGAAACTTACCCTGATACCTCTATTAGCAGTTGTCCATCTTTCATAAAGAGTCATGCCCTCTGAGTCAGGGTCATTAACCTTATCCAGCAGATCAAATACAATTAGCTAAAGTACAAGATAAAAAGGCATCATGGTTTAAACTATTTCCACTAAATGATAGCTTAGCAGGCTTACCTTCTTGGTGATCTCAATAAGCAGATCATCTAACTGAGGGGTTGTACTGGGAAAAAACCCAGGGCCTTGAACTGCACAATCCACATTTAGATAGGCCACAGATTTAGATCCAAGGTTGACAAGATTCTGCTCAACCCACTCAGTTGATCCAATCTGGATCCATGAAAAGAGAACAAGATGAGTGCAAATCAAAAGCAAAGATCATGAGAATAATCACTAGTAGCTTTGAGGAAGCAGTCTAACATTTCGGTAGCCAGTTCAGGTTTCAAGAACATCTGTATGAACTGTGCTACACTCTCTATCTGTTAAATAGCCCATGCCATAAAACATGCATAAAGGCTTATAGACTATAGCCACTCAAACCACTTGCTTATTTTACGGCCAATCCCAAAGTTTAATCATCCAGCCAGACTTAGAGGTTGTGTCCACTTAAAATTCTTGTTCATTAGCAGAAGATGAAGTGACTAAAGAGAAACATAAGCCTATTCTATTGAATTAGCATACATAGTTCGAAAAAGAGGGTTAAACAAGTTGGGCAGAATAATCTCCAAGCCAATTCTAGATGTGCACCTGGTCCTACCATCTAACAGCAGAACATACAGGTGACTTCTGGAGAAAGGACATTACCTACCATCCCAAACTCTTCTGCATCCCAACTGCAAAGAATGATTGTTCTTCGAGGGTTCCAACCCAAACGCATGAGAAGAGCATATCGACGAGCAATATCAAGTAGGGCAGCAGTTCCACTATTGGGGTCAACTGCTCCATAAGTCCATGCATCTCTATGGTTCCCGAGAAGTACAAAACGATCCGGCTCTTCTGACCCCCTTATGACAGCAAAAACATTATGAACTGTTGCCATCTTTCTCTCCCCCTGGAATCAGAAATAATGCAGAAACGTTTTTAATAATTTTCTGCTATGACCTGCTTTTGAGCCATCCATATGTTCATCGTTTTTTTAGGAAACTTTAGTCGTTAAACACTTTACAAAAGAAATAGCAAAATACTTTATATTAACTTTTTGAATACTCAATCCATGTCATTTTTTTAGGGAGTAATCGGATGCAGGTTCTCTATTTTTATACTTTTCTTTCCTTTATTTTCTTTTATCTTTTTTTTTTTGTGGGGCGGGGGGGGGGGGGGGGTTCTGATGCAGGTTCTGTTCAAGGCCAGTCCACTTTTGATCTTGTCATGTGCTTGAATTCAAATTCTGTACAATTAGGTTAGATTAGATAGAATTAGAAGGTAAAAACTGCAGAAAATCTATTGCTTTGATGAAACGCGTGAACTGCATTTCTTCAAAGAAGGGGAAGGAAAGAGTCTGTAGAGACTTTCAATACAGTAAAGTTCCTTTTAAAAACATGACTTTCCTAAGATGTATTTCAATCATGCATGTCTGTCGTAGGGAAGCATAAAGAATGACTTTAAAATGCTGATCCAAGTAACGATTGGGTGATAATGGAGAAATAACTAGCAGGAGTTATTTTTGCTTTCTATCAACCAAAGCATATATTTAACAATTTAAGCACTACATAACACTACAGAAATGTTAGCAACCTTTGAGATATCACATAATTCTGAACTTGGCAATAGCTATGATGGACTAATGCATAGTGACAATAAAAGTAGTAGCAGTGACACAATAGTTAGTGGCAGCTGTAACAAGTAACTCATTCCTACCAAAATATGACAATAAATCACCCACTTCTTCAGGTAAGAAAACAAATAAGCCCTTTATCATAATTAGAGACCCAATTTGAACGAAAGCATCTACTAAAGCAAGAACTGAGTTCTATACTATTTCAATGAGGTCAATCCAAAAGGAAAGCAAGAACTCCTTGAGAAATTGGGTCCTAATATACCTAGTTAGTCATACGACATAGACAAAGCAACTTCGTGAAAGATATTTTCTTCATGAAAAACGTGATCAGCTCTGGAGTAGATCCATAAATGCTGTCATAGCTTATGTGGAAAGAGTAAAAATAAGTAAAGTTTATTTCCATAAAGTGTAGTTTTCTCATCTAGACGACCATGCTCCCCAAAGGATACTCCTCTCTCATTAAAAGCAACACTTGTCACTGGGTAAAAGAGTTAGAGTTAGCTTAAATTTGAAAAATCTAGTGGTTCCTGGTGAAAAACATATGTAATATTTGATTACAGAAAATAAGACATGGTTCTGCTCAGTCTTCCTTTCACCTTATTGGGGGGACACAGTAAAAGCTAAGGATTGATGGAGCATCTGCATAGCATTTAAATTTTTCATGTTAATTATCTCCCTTGTACTGACTACACTAATAATTCAATCTTTGATTATTTGGGCTATCAAAACTCTGGAATCTAAAATTAATTCAACCTTTCAAGCTGAGTACTCTATTGTGTATTTAAGCTGTCCCATCAAATCGCATTTATTTTATCAATGCTTCATGAACAACTGGTCTGGAATCAGCTATAGCTATACCCCGAGCTCATGTTGACCCTTTATAAATGAAAGAGATGTTCTGTAAATCACTCACATGTCATGTGACACGTGGAACTAGAGAAGAATTAAAAATGCTTAAGTTCTCTTAATTTGGCCACGAACATCATGAGCCAACTAAAAAATATCAGAAACCTAAAATACTTTGCATAGTTTTAAAGAAACTTACAGAATCCAGAGTCTAGAAATTTATGTCCTATTTTCCAAAATTCTATCTCAGATCACCTTGAGAAGCCAGCTAATGTCTGACAGCAATGCAACAGACAAATGACCTTCATAACTAGACAAAATACAAAGTTACAAGAAAACCAAATAAGGGAAGCAAGAGCAGATTGGCTAATGAATCAACATGGATCTTTTCAATTGCCTTAATGTATTCCCGTGTTGAACGAGAATGACACAGGTACCCCAAACCTCAAATACATCCATCATACTAAAATCTTGCTAATAGTTTATCATTCAAATACTTACTGCTGCATGCCCGATAGCATTGATCAGAACATCGATCAAGCACAAAAAGCACAAACTCTCATAGCTAAAGCTAAGTATTGTTAGGCCAACCTATCTATGCAAATTTTCAGGTTCATCTTTCTGTTGCAAGATATCTATGCTCCTCCAACATCCCTCTTTCCCACCAGCTACCTCTGACGGATAAACAGAACTTCTTTTAGGTGAGATTGAACACTATCCTACCCAAATTATCCTACTACCCTACAAAAGCATGGGGTAAGCCAATACCGACTTTCAAGATTTTTCTTATTGTCAAATATCAGTTCATTAATTCACCAACATGATGCTCAAAAAAGAAAACATATGCACAATTTGCAAATATAGTCTTCCATCTATCATCAAAGCCTACCCAGCAATCCAAACAAAAAAGGCAATTGTTCAACCAAAAGTAGACATGACAACAACGAAGCAATCTTTAACCATCATCTATCAAGAAGATCACCAAAATTTACAAACTTGTAGATTTTGGGAAACACAAACACTTGAAAATTGAAATCATCCATATCATTTTACAACAAAATAGAAAAGTACCTTTATGGAACTAAAATAACCCATCACTCTAGAAACTTTCAAAAATTTAGCCAAATAATACTTAGTAGTCATAATCAAAGTCAGTGGATGTAGGCTTTAAGGTATGGATTCCACATAACCAAGTAGTTGTGCCACACTAAATATGTAGAAAAACAAATTCAGAACTCAATAACTACCAAATGAGGTCACTGTCATAGAATCGGAAACCAATAAAAGTAAGGGAAAGTTTAAATTCATACGCCTACAAAGACATACAACACAAAAAGATGGAAAAGAAGGAGCATGACAAGAGAGTTGTCAACCACCTCAACTAACCTCGTACGTAAAGTTGACCATAAACGGACCGGGCCCAACTCTTCCACTTGAACTACATTTCATACTCATTCTCCATTCATAAGGCATGTCAGCTCCCTCAAGTGACTTCAATATACTCTCAGCTGACGCCATTGATATAGGCAATGAAGGTATACTCGGAAACCTTTTCAACACCCGCGGGTCATCTAATCTCAACTTCTCACCCCCAGCCCCCCATCCAGGACTTAGTGGGTCCCCTAACCCGCTCATTACTGTCCCTCTCTCAACCCCACTTGCATACTCACTTTCACTATCAGTAAACATCAACACCGCCGTCACCCCACGCGCCGCCGCCTTTTCCACAACCTCATTCCTCGACAACCCACCACCCCTCCTCACTAATCCAACACATCCATTAATCCTCACCCCCTGTGCACCGAGCGCAACATAGTCCTTTTCCCTCCCGTAGTTCAAGAAAACCGGCTTCCCATACGCCGATCCAGACGGCGAATACGCGTGATACGGTTTTATAACGCCGTTTTGAGACAAACCCGGTTCGGACAACGTTAAAGAAAGAACAGAACCGTTGGGGAAATGGAGAGTAACTGAAGAGAACAAAGGGTAGGAAAGGAGAACGGAATAGTTAGTCACGTGGGTTTGAAGGTGTAAGGATTCAAAATGGGATTTAACATAGAGTGCTGTGTGAAGGGAGGGGGTGGTACCAGCGAGGTGTGGGTGGAGGGTGAGGTGGCGGAGGTAGGTAGCGAGTGTGTAGTTTGTGGCGGAAGAGAGGAAAGTGTTGAGGAAGAAAAGGGTGGAACTTTGATTTGGGGAGTTTTGGTGATGAGAGTAATAATGGTGGAGGGTGGTGAAGAAAGCAAGAAAGAAGAGAATGAAGAGGAAACTAAAGGTCTGTTTTGAGATAAATAATGGCATTTTGGAAGCATAGGGAGAGCATGGTTGAGGCATTTTTCTCTTTTCAGGTGAAATAGAGAGGAAAAAAATGGCAATGGTGGGGATAGCAGAGTGTGTGAGTTCTTGGAACTGGTGTTTATATATACAGTGGGAAGTTGTTCAGTTATAGTAATATTTTGGAAATTCAGATAATAGATTTTTGGCTTTTGGGTTTATGGGGAGTGACTGTCAAGGGTTTTTGGCGTGGGAGGGTGAGGGGTGTGGGGACAAAATCAGTGATTATGTTTGATGTGACGGATGAGAAGAAGATATGTTCGTGTATACACGGAGATTTAATATTAATTAATTTTTAAAGAAATTTTTATCTACGTATATCATACTATATAAAACCTTATTATTATAAATATGCATAATTTATTAATTATACGTCCAATCAACGTTTTATCTACAAATTTTATATCATTCGATTAATAGGCATTAAAAGGATAGAATATTCCCTAAAAATGAGTTAAAATTAAGGATAGAATGTTGGTGTTAATTGATTCTACATTAAATTTAATTTTTAAAAAGGAAAAGGAGATTTCTCTTCTATGTATTTTTCTCTAGAACTACAATTTAAATTCTCAAAAAAAAATGAACAATTCAAATTTTCGAGAGTAAGTTGACCAACTAATTGGATCAGAAGGTCTACAAAACAATTCAATTGTAATTCAATCTTATCAGAAGTTAATAAAAAGGCCTACATAACAATTCAATATGTTAATAAGATCAGAATGTTAGTGTTGTTGGTCTGTTTTTCAACTAATCAAGTCTAGTGTTGATTTCGAAAGGAAGTGTTGAAAAAAACGAACAATTCAAAGTTGAAAAAAAATCCGTTCTTTCGTATATTTTCCACCATTGATAGCCATTAAAAAGCTTGAAAGCTTTGAATTTAAATTTGGATTTTCAAAAATCATTATTTGTTTGGATTGGGTGTTGTTGTAAATAATTTGAAATATGTTTAGGAGTTTATATCTCAATTTTGAGGGGTTTTGGTGAAGATTAGACTTGGTATTGACAAAATTTCACATTGAAACTCGTCTAAGAAGAAGAAGAAGAAGAAGAAGACATATTTTCAGAAATTGTAGATAAGTTGTAGATAAATTGTAGAAATATAGATAAATTGTAGATATTTTGTAAATAAATTGTAGATTGGGAAGACTAAAACTTCTACAAGTCTTCTACAATTTTGCCGAAATGTCAATTATGCTACATTTGAAATGAGAATTGGGATATTAAGATTCAATATATTCAGTTTGTAGATATCTTGTAGTTAAATTTTTTACAAATAAACTATGAATCATTTTAAGTATTGTATAAAGTTGTATTATTTTTAAGAGTATCTACAAAATTACTACATTTATACTACAATCACTACAATCTTATGTCAAAAAAATGGTGACAATAAAATTTGTTCTTCGTCTACAAAATTTCTACAAATAAATTATAATTGCACCCACACTATCAACTTTATTGTCTTCTCAATTGAAGATTCATTTCAATATAAATCAATTCCTTGCGACAACTCCAACAATTTCCAAATCGCTACAAAAGCTGTGAAAGAAGCATATGAAAATGCCGAGAAATCAAACATAAAAGTTAAAGGCTTGATTTTGACCAACCCATCAAATCCTTTAGATGAATACAAAGTTTGAATCGGATGAAAATGGTGGGGGAAGTGAATGAAGGTGATGAGAATTGTGGGTTGCTGCTATACGAATAAAGGGGGAAAGAAAATTGAAGAAAGAAAAAACGTGGGGGAGGAATTAACTATGGGAAAAACGTGAGGGGGAGGGGGAATTAACTGTGTGGATGAGAGAGAAGCGAGTAAAAATATTAATTGGAAGATTTTGTGCCTAAATACAAGCCTACATTAAATGATAGTATAATTAAAGCCTTAATTTGAATTATGGTACATAAATTGAAAGTTGGTATGCTTAAATATAATAAACAAAAACCTTAAACATGAGAAGTAATAAGGTTTGCTATATTGTATACATAGGTAAAAATTCCATTTTTAAAATATTTTTTTCATAAGTATTTTTAAAAAATTTACTTAAAGCATGTTATATTTGGCTAATTAATTCTAAAAGTATTTTTGAACAGCAATTACCTTTGCCAGTCCAAAATAAGTAATTTTTTTTTGTATATTCTACAGATTAAGAAATCTACCTTTAAGATTAATTAGCAATAAAATTGACTGTATTAAACACTCCTAACACATTTTCTAATACTATTTATTCCAAAGATAATGTAGAAAAAAAATAATTCATTCTTGAAATCTTAAAAAATTGCTTATTTTGAACCACAAGAAAAGGGCAAAAAATTACTTAATTTGGACATGAGGAAGTAGTATTTAGTCAAAAGTTTTTATAAGTGTTCTAAGTATATTCTCAAAAGTATTTTTCAAAAAACATTTTTGGGAGAAGTTATTGTTTTCTATTTCTCAAAAATCGCTTCTTCTTGTATTTCAAAATATTGTTTTTCTTCGAACAGCTTTGTCAAATACCTTAACTTTGAAGAAAATACTTTTAGTCGAAAAAAAAAACGAAAAAAAAACTTGACAAACATACTATTATATTATTTTGCTTGACATAATTACTCATACCCTTAATTCCTCGTGGCCTCGAATAGAAAAGCTTTTTTTCTTATTTTGCATATTTTTGGTAGAACGATGAGTCCAATTTGGTAAGAAAAAAAATTAAAAATTTAGTGTAAAAAAAAAGTAACAATGACGTAAAATTGAGTATAAAATTTTAGGTCCAAATCAAGGGCTTTAAGAAAAATATATCTATTTATACTATATTAAAAGCATGAACCCATGTTTAAATAGTTGTTACATATTGTATTGTATCGTATTGTTATTTTAAATACGATCTTTATTTTGGTTGATACTTAAATTTTAGAGAATTTTCATAAAGCACCATCTTTTAGTCCTAATTAGTCATTTATAGATACCCTTTGCTATATTACTTGTTATAGATACGTTTTAGGTTTTTATACAATGTATTTCATGTATTTTAGCAGTTGTATTTATTAATACAATCGAAAAAATAGGCGTAAAAACGGGAACTCCAGCTAGGGGGTATCTATATTTATCTGTATTCATGCTGAATACATGTAAAATACAGTAACATTTTTGCGCAAATTCTGGGAAGTTAAACTTGTTAAACGGAAGAAAATAAATTCACATGATAGTCTCCTAATTTAACTCAAAGAAATAATACGAGTACACATTAATCTACTCAAAGAAAGCAGAATAATCTTCTCCTTTTTTTTCGTGAAAAGAAGCAAAAAACAGAGCATCCAAGTTCTTCAATGCTCCTTTTTTCGATTGATACAAATTATATACAAAATAAGGTATAGTTGCTCTATATCATGGCTTTACAGTAAATTTTCCAGTAAAACTTACTGGAAAATTGAACATGTTGTGTGGCGTTGAATCCGCCATTGAATACAGTTAATACAGTTGAATACATTGCATATTTCATAGCAAATTAGTTTTGAATACATATCAATATAACTACAAACACTTACAGAAGACCAAATACAGTAACAAGGTTAAATACATATTAAAAAACTAGATACCACACACATGACATAAAAAAGTAAGCTGAATACATATGAATACATTTGAAAACTTAGTGGAAAATTGAACAGTTGCAAACAAAAATACAATTGAATATATTGCATATTTCACAATGTAAAATAGAGAGAACGTGTTTAGAGGAGTTATATGGTGATTATGTGAGAGAAAATACTATAAAGGAGATAGAGAAATATTATTTAGCATATATGGTGCCTTAAATGTAAGATGTAACTATAATTAGATATTTTGCTATAAAGGATAAAAGATATTTATTGGATGTAATATTTTAAAATGATATTTATTTAAGATAAATAGGGTATTAAGGTTTTCTCTATGGTGTAAAATTTCCTTAATTTTATAGTATCATATTGTTAAATCTATCGTTAAATAACGACGAAATGTGTCACTTTATGTAATGACCGATTTGGTATAGTTGTATCGTTATCTTATCTCTTTCTCTCATCTGACCCTTCACTGTTATTAAATAATTTTATTTTATCATTTACCCTGCCTATTTATATAATAAACTTATCTCGTACCATAATTTTTCTTTATAATATTAAAAATTTATTCTTCATATTGCTAGTGCATGATATCATGAAACAACGACAAACGTTACAATATATCCAAACATTATATTTATCAAACAATACAAAATAATACCATACAATACAATACAATACATTATGAAACAATGTGTAACAACAATCCAAACAAGCCATAGCGAAATATCATTGTCTTTTTACCCTTTTAGAATAGAGTTCACAGTAAATAAACCAATCATTGTTATTGTCATACCCCAAGCTCGAAGAGCGTGACCGGTGCTCAACCGAGTGAACCTGGCCGAGCAATTCTGTTAGACACTTCCTACCCTACTCACTTACGATCAAGAGGAGACATGATTTCATCAATTAGACAATCAGAGATCATACACGTACATTATTAAGCCAATCATTAGGTAAATCATTATTAAGTTTTAAAGTACATACATCTTACAATTTAGTTGAACAGGAATCCAAAGCACAACATAATCCGTTGGCCTTTCCAACACCCATATACAACCTACATAATGTCTATGGAGCCTCTAAGTAGATACAAAAGAAAGTGTTACAAAAGTGCCAGCAATAAGGCCCCAGCTATACCTCAAAATATGATAAGAGAAAGTGAACATAAGATACAAAAGATATAGAAGCCCGAAATAATGTGGGGCTCACCAAGTCAACTGAAAAGAGGATGCGCCACTAGCTGCGATCAACATTGTCTGCTGTGGAACCACCTACATCCATTTAAAGATGTAGCACCCCTGAAAAAAGGGACGTTACTACTGTCGAATAGTACTTTCATATAGAGCTAAACATAAATCTTAATAGAATGGACAATGAAACATAGAAGAAGTAGTCATGATGTACAATAAGAGCTCCAAATAATTACGAAAAACATCAAGTAAGGATCACATAGTTTCCAGTTCAATTTTCATCTAGTTAGGTTGATAATCTTAGTGCCATGTGCTACAATCCACAATACCGTTGTATTCCTACACGGTGTTTGATCTTGACCTGATCGGATAAGTTATCTCATTTGAGACATCAACTATATCCACAATTTAAATTAATAAATCCAGAACAATTACCATCATGTGTGCTGTCACACCTCTTTTTTACCGCACCCGCGAGGATGCAAAGAGTTTTTCCAATTAAAGGACAATCGAGATGGGATTTATTTTAATTATTTCATAGTCGCCACTTGGGAGATTTATGGTGTCCCAAGTCACCGGTTAAATCCCGAATCGAGGAAAAGAATGACTCTATTTAACAGTCCGCGAACCAGAAATCCGGATAAGGAATTCTATTAACCCGGAGAAGGTATTAGGCATTCCCGAATTCCGTGGTTCTAGCACGGTCGCTCAACTGTCGTGTTTGGCTTATCTATCTGCTTTTTACAATTATGTACTTAGTGCAAGTTAATATCCCTTTACCGCTTTTATTATTGGTTATGATTTACGAAAAAGAAAGTTGCTTAAAAATATGCTTTCGAATCACGTCACATGAAATGCACCCGGATCCTCGACATATTCTTATTCAACATTTCGGGGTTTGGATTCGGGTCGCATGAAATGCACACCCGTATTTAAGAAGATAGAACTAAAATATGTGCCCGGATCGACTACTTATTTACACTGTTGAGAAGGGCGTGATATTCGTTAAGAAGCGACGCATCTCAAAATCTAAGTATTTTATATGTACATTTATGAAGGTCGTGCGATTAGTGTAACTATTGGGCGAGGCGCACCTTTGATTCAAATCTAAAGCGAACTACATCCCGCTGTATTTTACTTAAGAGTTGATTCCAAATTATTTAAAACTTGCTACGAACCACACCACATGAAATGCGCCTGTGGTTCCCGACACGCTTTGTTTACTCTTGCCCAAAATTGGGGTCGGGTCACATGAAATGCGCCCCCGACTCTTTTTAATCTAATTACGTCATTCCGTTGAGTAACAACTCCCTAGCTAATCTTGCTTTTAGCATAAGGTCTAACGTTAACAGATTTGGAGATTACACACACGAGCAGAGAAGATTGAATAGAGATACAACAGACTAATTCAGGTTTACGTGCTTATCTAACGACAATGTATCTTTGGCCTAGCTACACTTTTCCATAACCAAGACTAGCAATACAAGCTTAATTGGAGAATAACAGAATGTAGTTAAACATAAGAACTTTAGACGACTACATGTTTCAATAGACTTTATGCATAAGCTTCAAACTTCATTCTTTTCGAACCAAGGAACTACAATAACAGAGGTGTGTACCTGGAATGCGGAAGAACAAGGAAGAGTGAGCAATGGCAATGCAGCAACAGTAACAGGAAACAGTAACAGCAACAGTAAACCAGTAACAACCAATAGACCAGCAATCAAATAGACCAATAGCCAATAACAAACAATGGAAGCAATCCAATGGCAATTACAGCCAAGTAGCACAGCAACAAACAACCAAGAAGAACAATACTGGACCAGCCTCAACAACACTGAACCAGCACAATGTTGGACCAAGCAGCAACAAACAGACCCAACAGCAACAAAATAATGAAACAACAGCAACAATCAACCCAGGCAGCAACACTACAGACCAGCCAGCAACCAACAGACCAAGAGCAGCAACAAACAACCAGGCCAGCAATATCAACACACACGACCACAACCAGTGACAGTTAGCCACAATAGCACAGCAACACACAACAACAGAAGAACCAGCACTGGACCAACAACACTGTGCACAGCAACACAAACGACCAACAGCACTCACTGGAACTACCACAGCCCTCAGCCACTGAACCAGCTACAACAATGGCACAGCACCACCAACACAAGAACAACAAGCAACCAAATGGCCAAAACACTCAGCTATTGAACCAAAGCAACACGAAACAGTAGCCAAAAATCAATGAAACAGTGACTTCTCTATCATTTTTCTCTCTGTATCTTGGTTTCAATCTTGTCCTCTCTGTTTTTCTTAACTCCCTGCTCTCCCTATCTGTGACTTTGTATGTGTATATCAAAAATGTCTCTGCTGCCTATTTTTCTCCCAGTTCTTACTCTCCAGTCTCTTTTTTCTTCTTGTTATCACTGTCTATCTTCTTATACTTATAGTTAAAAGACCTCCTAAAAGCCAGAAGACTCAGAAACTCCCCTCTGCCCATCCTTATTCCCTGAACCCCACTATCTACTGTCCAATGTATGGACTCAAGCATTAAACAATGCTGGTGGCAGGAACCTCAGTGGGATGCCCTGCTGTGCAGGTTCCACTAGCCCTTGTATGGGTATGTGATTTAAAAATTAACCTATTAACTATAACCAATTAACCCTTAATCCAGAATTAAACAAGCAACCAAATCCCAAACTTGTGCATTGCATACGGGCAGGCCAGGGCAAATTATACAAACAAATTGATTTGTTGACGGCATTAAACGAACTAGGCATACAAGCTGTTGCGGCATTGAATTCAAACAAGAATTGGTAAAGAATAGGAATCGACCACATAAAAGGTCTGTTGAAGGAGGAGAATAGATCAATCGATATGAGAAATTAATAACAGATAAAAATTGAAACACAAACAAAACAAACACACATGTTCACACAATTGAATTGAATCGACCAGAGAAGAAATGGATACCTCATAAGAAAACTGCCGACCCAGGATTTGAACCAAGATTTGGGAACTATTGAAGCCAAACGGGCTTTAATCAAGATGTTCTCGATTGAGAACACCTAGACTAAAGTCCCTTGGACTTCAATTACGGCTAACCCGGCTCGAATTGGGTTTCTTCAAAAACTAGGGTTCTTGGGCTCGGATTTGGGGCTTTTGCATTTCTGGTTAGATTCGAGGTAAACGAAAGCCGGCGGGGGTATGAGGGAGGCCATGTGAGGGTTTGGGGTGAGTTTGGGGTGATTTGGCATTGGTTCGAGTTTGACTCGAATCTTCAAATGAAGATTCGAGGAGTTCCGGAGTGATTCGAGGTTAGCGGAGGCCGGATCCGTAATGGGGGAGGTGAGGGGAAGATTTTGGCATTGGTTTGGTGGCCATTGGCCTACCGGAACCGCCGTGAGGCGATTTCCGGCAGGCGGGGCACGGCGGAGGAGGGCGGCGTTACGCCGGGTCTTTGAGAGCTTCTGAGGGAGATGCAGGGAGAGGGGGGGTCTGGCTTGGGGGGGCGGGGTATGGAAATGAGTTTATATATGATTTGAGAAGTTAAATCCTGATCGTTGGATCAAACTTGATCAACGATCAGGATCTTCTCACTTAAACCAAACGGTGTCGTTTGGTCAAGTCATAAGCTGAATGTATTTTGGAATTAAAGGATTAATCTGGGCCGTTGGATAATAAAATCCAACGGTCCAGATCAAGCGTTACACAGGCTGGAGCTTGGACGGGTATTTGGGCTGGATTAAAGGAAATTCGTTTGGGCCTGGTTTTTAGACTAAGTTTTGGCCCAGACCGGATCTTCATGATGTACTATATGTGTATGTGTATATATATATATATATATATGATGTATTATATGTGTATGTGTATATATATATATATATATATATACACATATGTATATATACTAACCTATAACACAACTATTTTTTACTACAATTAACGTACATAATTACATATCACCTAAAAATGTAAATCACATGACTTCGATATCAAACACTAAAAATGCAAAACCTAGCATATATTTTTGTATTTTTAATTTAAATAAATAAACGTGCATACAAAAAGATAAAATAACACAAAATCACAAAAATCATGCCCAACACGAAACTATTTTTATTTTTGAATTTTCTGGGAGTACTTCTCAGGTAAGGCAAAAATCACGTGCTCACAGCTGCCCCTCTTTGCGCGTAAACACGCAGAGTTTTCGTGCAAAGATAAGTGAGCGGATATAAGCGATTTTGCCCATTCGAGTACTCCGTATGAAGCATTTTGGAAAAGTTTTGACCGAACCTTGCTTCCAAGGTCTCCTACATATCCCTGGCTAAAAGGGAATCAGGTCAATGTAGTTCGGGAAGTTCTGGTAGCTGGGACTACCATGCCCGTTGCGATCTCGCTGTTACTGCTGTTGCCGCTGTTACTGCTGTTACCACTGCTTAGCTGATTTCCTTGTTACATCGCACTAAGCAACAAAAACAAGAAGCTAGACTAAGTTACAATACTACAAGTTCTTATCTATCCTTTTTAACTTGATCTTGTCGCGCTCCTTGCCATCCTGTCTGACTTGGCGTTCCTTCTGATGCTTCTTCTCTTCTTACGAGCTTGGATTCACGCCGGAGATTTCTGTTACATTCTATCGCTTTCCTCTACCAAATTAAAACAGATCGCCACTCCATTCTCCAGGCGGGCTCCCTGACTTCAACTACAACTTCAAAATTAAATCGCCACTCCATTCTCTAGGCGGGCTCCCTGACTTCAACTACAACTTCAAAATTAAATCGCCACTCCATTCTCCAGGCGGGCTCCCCGACTTCGACTACTACTTCAAAATTAAATCGCCACTCCATTCTCCAGGCGGGCTTCCCGACTTCAACTACTACTTCAAAATTAAATCGCCACTCCATCCTGCTGGCTCTGATGTTTCTTCACACACTTCTTCTCCTCTGACAATTGTTATCTCGGCCTATCTTGATTGCCGAACTCCGACCATTGGTCCCTTCTTTGTGATCTTCGAACTATTCTCCTTCGAAGTCTGAACCTATCTTTCTGATCCTTGTTGCCTTCCTTTTGATTACGAACTTGGATTTGCGCCGGGGACTTCCGTTATACTCAACCGCTTTCCTCAAACAAATTTCAAAAATAAATTGCCACTCCATTCTTCAGGCGGGCTCCCTGACTTCAACTACAACTTCAAAACAAAATCGCCACTCCATTCTTCAGGCGGGCTCCCTGACTTCAACTACAACTTCAAAATAAATCGCCACTCCATTCTTCAGGCGGGCTCCCCTGACTTCAACTACTACTTCAAAATTAAATCGCCACTCCATTCTCCAGGCGGGCTCCCTGACTTCAATTACAACTTCAAAATTAAATTGCCACTCCATTCTCCAGGCGGGCTCCCTGACTTCAACTACTACTCACTGATTTCATCCTATCTTGATTACCTTCCTTGCCTCTTGTACCATTTCCTTCTTCCTGCGTTGCCTCCCGGACCAACCTCTCTTCTGAATTAACCTGTCTTGGAATTGCCTTCCCCTGGGTCGTATTACTTTTCTTCTGGCTGCTGGGGATATTTTTGGAACTGTTTACTCGCCTGCTGGGGATGATGTTGCCGAGGAAGTATTCTTTGTTTCCTTCACCCCTCATTTTCTTCCTTCTTCCCATACCTCCTGTGGGACTCACGCCTTTGCCTCCTCGAGCAAATTATGGAATGTAATACTGCTGGAGGAATCTCGAAGCCATTGTTTTATTTTCCCACAACTGCTGGGGGAAATACCAAGCTTAAATATTACCCCATCGTGTCGTCTGGCCTTTCTCAAAACTATTCTGCCCGGAGCCGGTACTTCCCGAAATCTTGTATTGCTTTCTACCCTTATCCTCTGAGTCTTGCTTTCCAGAAAATTTTCGCAACAGGAGAAAATTTTCTGCCCCAGTTTGATAAACTTCTGGACGGTATGCTTTTCTGCCAACGAACCCTCTTTTCCTGCTTTTAAATCAAAGAAAAATTGTTAGTTTCAAAATGCGGTGAGTGGTCGTGCCACTCTTGTTGAGGCCATTTTCTTTTCTCTTTCAGCTGCTTGGCCTCTCTCGAACTTTGAGGGCGACGTTGACGCTTGCCTGGGGACGATGCTCTTTCCACGAACGACCTCTCATCTTTCCTTTTATTCCACTCTTTGGTTTGATCCGACTCTTTTTAGCCGGCGATCTGTTGCGCGAAATCATCTTTCGGACATGCCACATGTGTCCATCATGCTCCATAATTCTTGCGAACCTTCCACTCAGCCTGTCATCCCAATCTTACTATCGTAACGACCTCTGTCTCATTGCCTCGTTCCACGCCTATTCACTTTCAATATACTGCTTCGGGAGACTTGGTAGTAAGCTTTAAAAAATCAATTTTCGAAAATGAAAGAAAAGAAAAGAATACTGACCGCAAATGACAAAAGAAAAGAAAAACTTTTCTGAACTCAAAAATAGGAAAACTTATCTGAATGTGTGCCTGATCCAATGGTTATGCCGCGCCTTTGAGATTAAACTACCCAGTCTATTCATATCAATCACTTTCCGATGCCGCGTCCTGCTAGAGGTAAACGGATGTCCAAACCTTGTCTCATGCAGACATCTTGCAACTATCTCGTCCTGTCACCTCACAGTGCCCTTCAAAGGGTTTTCACTAGTGAGATTCTCTCATTTCTCTCTATCTCCCGTCGCCTTAAGGTGCCCGTGAAGGTTTTCACCGTAAGACTCTCTCATTTTACTTCTCTCAACTTCCTTCGCCTTAAGGTGCCCGCGAGGGTTTTCACCGTTAAGACTCTCTCATTTGCGCTTTCTTTCACTGCGGCGGGGTATCACCCCTGAGATTCCCTCTAGAGCGTTATCCCCTTTCGGCTTGCATCCTGGATTCAATCGAGGGTCGGGATGTCACTCTTGGCTTTCATCCACATGACTTGGCACTTCTCAAACACTGATCGAGAGGTCTTTCTGGTTCTTGACATGGTTTCTGCGCGTGAGGCTGAAGAAAGGGGTTTAGCCTCAACGGTTAGCTTATTACAACTTTCGGAATCCATACTATCTTTCAAACGAAATAATGACTTCTGCCCCAGTTTTGTTGCTTGGGGGATTTTTTGATTTTTATTTTATTATGACCGAGCCGTGTGGCGCCTACGTATCCTTCTTGAGGAATCAGGTCGAACGTAGTTCACTTTTTCTTGTATTTTTTTCTTTGTTTCTTTTTCTATTTCGTTACACATCTTCCTTGATGATTCCGAAAGAGGGTATATGAAAGAATAATTAAGGCTCAAATGGGGAAACAAAGGTTAAAGTGTTTGGGTAGTAGAAAAATTGCCTCTGTCATTTCATTCTCCGAAAAATGCCAAATACACACAAACGAAACCAAACGTTGACAAATGCATTAAGGAATTACACATAATATCTCTTGACTGCATCAGAATTGATAGCCATATCGGTGCATCTTCCCTCAACATCCGTCAGACATAGAGCGCCGTTGGATAATACTCTGGTCACCACAAAAGGTCCCTGCCAATTTGGAGCGAACTTGCCTTTCGCTTCGGCCTGATGGGGTAGAACTCTCTTCAGCACATGCTGTCCCACTTCAAATCTCCCGGGACGTACCTTCTTGTTATATGCTCTCGCCATTCTCTTTTGATACAATTGGCCGTGACATACTGCTGTCAATCTCTTTTCATCGATCAAGCTCAATTGCTCTAATCGGGTTTTGACCCATTCGTCGTCATCGATCTCAGCTTCAGCGACGATTCGGAGGGATGGAATCTCAACTTCTGCGGGTATTACTGCTTCCGTCCCGTATACCAACAAGTAAGGAGTTGCACCTACCGAAGTCCGGACGGTAGTGCGGTAACCTAACAGCGCAAATGGTAACTTTTCATGCCACTGCCTAGACCCTTCTATCATCTTCCTCAATATCTTCTTTATGTTCTTGTTTGCTGCCTCGACCGCACCATTTGCTTTTGGGCGATACGGTGTGGAATTTCGGTGTGTAATCTTGAACCGTTGACATACCTCTTTCATCAATCCACTGTTAAGATTTGCACCGTTATCTGTAATGATTATATTTGGAATTCCAAACCTACAAATGATGTGGGAGTGTACGAAGTCCACCACCGCCTTCTTGGTCACCGATTTGAATGTTTTGGCCTCCACCCACTTGGTAAAATAATCGATCGTTACCAGGATGAACCTATGGCCATTGGAAGCTGCAGGCTCAATAGGTCCAATAACATCCATACCCCATGCGACAAACGGCCATGGTGCGGACATTGTATGCAATTCGGTCGGCGGAGAATGAATCAAATCTCCGTGTATCTGACACTGATGGCATCTTCGCACGAAACTTATACAATCCCGCTCCATAGTGAGCCAATAATATCCTGCTCGAAGAATCTTCTTTGCCAATACGTATCCGCTCATGCGTGGTCCGCAAACTCCCGAGTGTATATCCGTTATAACTGTTGTGGCTTGACTTGCGTCTATACATCTCAACAATCCCAAATCTGGGGTTCTTTTGTACAGCACCCCTCCACTAAGGAAAAATCCGTTCGCCAACCGCCGAATAGCTCGCTTTTGATCTCCGGTTGCTTGCTCCGGGTATACTCCTAACCTGAGGTATTCCTTGACATCATGAAACCACGGCTCACCATCCACCTCTTCCTCTATCACATTACAATAAGCATGTTGATTCCGGACATGGATATGTAACGGATCGACACGAACCTTGTCCGGGTGATGCAGCATCGACGCTAAAGTAGCTAGAGCGTCGGCAACCTCATTATGCATCCTTGGGATGTGCCTGAATTCTACCGATCGAAAGCGTTTGGTCAAATCATGCAAACACTGACGATATGGGATAAGCTTTAAATCTCTGGTTTCCCATTCTCCCTGAATCTGATGTACTAGAAGGTCCGAGTCCCCCAAGACCAAGACGTCCCGTACATCCATGTCCACCGCTAATCGCAACCCCAAGATACATGCCTCGTACTCGGCCATATTATTGGTACAATGAAAACGCAGTTGGGCAGTAACAGGATAATGATGTCCTGTTTCGGATATGAGCACAGCCCCTACTCCGACTCCTTTTGCGTTTGCCGCTCCGTCGAAGAAGAGCTTCCACCCTGGATCCTTGGTTAGTTCTAACCCCTCAATTTGCAATACTTCTTCGTCCGGAAAATACGTCCTCAAAGGTTCGTATTCGTCATCAACAGGATTTTCAGCTAAGTGATCGGCCAGGGCTTGAGCTTTCATAGCCGTCCTTGTCACGTATATGATGTCGAACTCCGTAAGTAATATTTGCCATTTTGCTAACCTCCCTGTAGGCATAGGTTTCTGGAAAATATACTTCAACGGATCCAAACGCGAAATGAGGTAAGTGGTGTAAGAAGACAAATAGTGTTTCAGCTTTTGGGCTACCCAAGTCAGGGCACAACATGTCTTTTCTAGATGAGTGTACTTGACCTCGTGGACCGTAAATTTCTTATTGAGGTAGTAAATGGCCCGTTCCTTCCTGCCAGTAAGATCATGCTGCCCCAGTACGCAGCCGAACGAATTTTCCAAAACCGTCAGATAAAGAATCAGGGGTCTGCCCGGCTCAGGCGGAACTAGTACGGGTGGGTTTGACAGATACCCTTTGATTTGGTCGAACGCTTCCTGACATTCTGTCGTCCATTCTATCGCAGCGTCTTTCTTCAACAGACGGAATATGGGTTCACAGGTTGCCGTAAGCTGGGCAATAAACCTACTGATGTAATTCAACCTTCCCAACAGACTCATTACCTCTGTTTTATTCTTCGGCGGGGGTAACTCCTGAATGGACTTGATTTTGGAGGGGTCCAACTCAATGCCCCGTCGGCTGACGATGAATCCTAGCAGCTTTCCTGATGGAACTCCGAATGCGCATTTGGCCGGATTAAGCTTGATGTCGTACCTTCGGAGTCTTTGAAAGAACTTCCTGAGGTCCGCAACATGGTCTTCTTGACGCCTAGATTTTATGATCACATCATCCACGTACACCTCAATTTCCTTGTGTATCATGTCATGGAATACCGTAGTCATCGCCCTCATATATGTTGCTCCTGCATTCTTCAAACCAAACGGCATCACTCGGTAGCAATAAGTTCCCCACGGTGTGATAAAAGCCGTCTTTTCTGCGTCCTCTTCATCCATCAAAATCTGATGATATCCCGCATAACAGTCCACAAAGGATCCGATTTCGCGTCCGGCGCAATTATCAATCAAGATATGGATATTGGGAAGCGGGAAATTATCCTTAGGACTCGCCTTGTTGAGGTTGCGATAGTCCACACATACTCTGATCTTTCCGTCTTTCTTTGGCACTGGTACTACGTTAGCCAACCATTCAGGGTATCGAGTGACACGAATGACTTTCGCCTGCAACTGCTTGGTTACCTCCTCCTTAATCTTCACACTCATCTCCGTCTTGAATTTCCGCAGTTTTTGCTTGACGGGAGGATATGCCGGATCAGTGGGTAATCTATGAACCACTAGATCAGTGCTGAGTCCCGGCATGTCGTCGTATGACCATGCGAAAATATCTTTAAACTCCATGAGTGTTTTGATCAATTCTTCTCTCAGATTGGGTTCAATATGGACACTTATCCGGGTTTCTTTGACGTCATCCGCATTCCCTAGATTAACGGCCTCAGTATCATTTAAATTCGGTTTGGGTTTTTCCTCGAAGTGACTTAATTCTTCACCGATTTCTTCTACTGCTTCATCATCGCCGTACTCCTGACTCACTCTCGTCACTTCTTATTTCATGCGTTATTATTTCCAAACCCGATTGACTTTCTAGACTGGGTTGATTAATCTTTAAGCATGCCATATCATTAAGATCAGTTGCAAGAAGGCTGTTCAGAAAAGTAAAAAGAAGAAAAAAGATAAACAACATTAGACACGAAGGAACCAAATTTCATTGATGGGAATTGTACAAAGGGAAAACAAACCGCAAACTTAAATCAGAAATGAACAAAACAACGGGATTTTACTCCGGGGACAAACCCCCAACACAACATTTCGAAAGAAAAAACAATCCAAGACAAACTACCAAGACTCCTTCCGGACAGGGAGAGGAGTAGCCTTCCAGTTATTCAGTTTTGCCTTTGGTCCCACAAACTGTATCTCGGCGTGACTAGATCCTTCACCGTCCTCGAGCATACATACATCTGTGAATAGGTCCTCGAACTTCCTGAAGAACTCTTCGTCTGGCTTGATCGTAGGACCGGGAATCTTTGTCGTTGGATGTCCTCTTGCTCTGGACCTGACAAAAGATTGGGAAAGGCGTGGAACAGGTTTTGGGAGCACCCATGTCTTCTGTTTACTCCTCTTTGCTCGCCGGATGTCCTCTGAGGTTGGCTGGAATCCCAAGCCGAAGGTTCCCAAGTTTTCGACCACCGATACCGGTTGTATGATTCCTTGCAGAGATGCACCTAGACCTTTACCGGGTACGAAACCATGTCGCAACATTTCATGCGCCACCATGACATCCGCAATAATTGTTCTGTCATCGGGAATGCATTCCCCTTCTGGAACTCGGTTGGCGGACACCACATCGCAGCCCTGATATACCCACGGCCCAACATCTTCTTCTGTTTCAACAAAGGGAATGATGGTGCCTGATTGTGGATCGTTCTCTCCATGGACGACGATCTCCTGTTGGTCCCACTCAAACTTGACGAGTTGGTGTAAGCTGGATGGAACTGCTCTTGCGGCACGGATCCATGGTCGCCCTATTAGGAGGTTATATGACACCACCATGTCCAGCACCTGGAATTCCATGGTGAACTCCACTGGCCCAATTGTCAAGATTAGCACTATGTCACCAACCGACGCTTTGCCTCCTCCGTCAAACCCCCGAACACATACGCTGTTCTTGCGTACCCTGCCGATGTCTACTTTCAATTTGCCCAGTGTGGAGAGAGGACAAATGTTAGCACTGGACCCATTATCGACCAAGACTTTGGTAACCACCGCCTCTTCACACTTCACCGTAAGATATAAAGCCCCTGTTATGCTCAGTGCCTTCCTCAGGCAACTCGTCATCGGTGAAGGTGATCCGATTTGCTTCGAAGATCCTATTGGTGATCTTCTCCAAATGGCTCACCGAGATTTTATCCGGTACATGTGCCTCATTCAGGACTTTCATCAATGCTTGCCGATGTTCTTCAGAATGTATCAGCAAGGATAGCAATGATATTTGCGCCGGAGTCTTCTTCAACTGCTCTAAGACGGAGTAGTCGTGCAGCTTCATCTTTTTCAAGAATTCTTCTGCTTCTTCATCAGTGACCGGCTTTTTCAATACTGCCGGAGTGGTCTTCCTCAATTCCGCAAGGGCAAAACATCTCCCCGAGCGGGTCAACCCTTGGGCTTCACAAACTTCCTCTTTCACCTCCTTTCCTCTGTAGGTCGTTGTAATCCGAGCATAATTCCATGGGACAGCCCGGCTATCAGTGACTGGCAACTGTGTTGCCGGCTGGATGATGAAAGGATCCATTCGAACGCCTGCTACTGTCAGGATGGGCTTGATTGCTGCCCCCGGTACAACTATCTTGGCCGGCTTCACCGGTACTTCGTTCACACTTTCCTTTCCTGCTTCCGACTCTCCTGGTATGTCTTTCTTGCAACCGGGCGACTCATCACAGCTTGGCCCTTTTCTCGTTCCTGCCCCCGCTAGACTTAATCATCATTACAGTCTGAGAGGCTTTCTCCTTTCCTTCCTCCGCCCGTACCAACACGATCATATTGGTCTCATGATGAGTTGGAAGCGGGTTTTGGTTGATGTTGGGCTCGGTTGGAGTCTGGACCTCGATCCTGCGGGTGTCAATGAGCTCCCGGATGGCCGTCTTCAGCCTCCAACACTTTTCTGTATCGTGCCCCGGACATCCCGAGTAGTAGGCACAATTCACTGAATGGTCCAGGTTCTTCGGAAGAGGGTTTGGCGGCTTAGCTTCAACCGGATTCAGCAACCCTACTTGCTTTAACCGGTGGAACAGATTGGTGTAAGACTCTCCTAGGGAGTGAAAGTCTTTGGCCTCGGCGCCCGGTCGCCCTGAATGCCCGGTTCGGACGGAAACTCGCGCCCGAGGGGTTTCTTGTAAGCTCTTGGGGGCGGGTGATTGTTTTGCGGGTTTGGTGCACGCCACGGCGCATGAACAGGAGGTGCAGAATAGGACCGTGCATGGTGGACAATGAAATGGGGATCAAGTGCGGGATAGTAATGTTGCGGGTGGTTATATGGGTTGCGGGGGTAATTTTGGTGGTGAGGCCGGGGTGGGCTATATTGGGGTGCGGGGCCTCTATTTCCGAACCATGCCCCGGACTCGACGGCCGCAACTTCCTCTCTCCTCTTTTTCCCCGGTACTCCTCCAGTACCACTTTGGATAGCCTGAGTGGTGGCTTTCAATGCCGAGTAGCTCATGATCTTGTTGGCCTTCAAACCTTCCTCGATCATACCCCCCATTTTTATCACCTCGGTGAATGATTTGCCTACGGACGTTACCAGATGTCCGAAGTAGGTGGGCTCTAATGTCTGCAAGAAGTAGTCCACCATCTCGCTCTCTCTCATCGGCGGATCTACCCTGGCTGCCTGTTCCCTCCAACGGAAACCAAATTCCCTGAAGCTTTCAGCGAGCTTCTTCTCTAATTTTAGCAATGATAGGCGGTCGGGGATTATTTCAAGATTGTACTGGAACCTGGCCGATAAAAGCTTGAGCCAGATCATCCCACGTAAACCATCTACTGGGATCCTGTCTAGTGTACCACTCCAACGCCGATCCTCCCGGACTCTGGCCGAAGTAGGCTATCAGAAGCTCGTCCCGTCCTCCGGCCCCTCTCATTTTACTGCAAAACCCCCGCAAGTGGGCCACCGGGTCACCATGCCCCTCGTATAGGTCGAATTTAGGCATTTTAAATCCTGCTGGCAACTGGACGTCCAGAAATGGACACAGATCCTTATAGGCGACGCTGACCTGGTTGCCTAAACCGTGCATGTTCCTGAAGGACTGCTCCAGGCTTTTAACTTTTCTGACAACTTCCTCGTGTTCCGAGCTTTGGAAGTGTTTTTCCGGTTCTGCCGGATTATCCCAGTGAGGTGTATGTGATTGTGGTTCAGGAGCCCTGAAAGTAGGCTCTGGAGGATAGTAAGAGTTGTCATGGATCTGAACATATGGCTCGCCGGCCGGCCTTTGCAGAGGAGCAGGTGGAGGTGCTACAAAAACGGGGGTGACTGGAGGAGGATTTGGTTTGGCTGGTGGAATGTGGGTGGCATATGGATTTTCCCCCTGAAAGTATGGATAGCTCGGGGCGCTTGTTGAAGGATCGACGGGCGGATGTTCCGGAGCTGAGGCGAGAGTAGGGCGGTTTGGTGAAGATTGTTCCCTGGCCCAGGCCAGGTGCATCTCTGTTATCTGTTGTTTTAACCGGTCTACCTCTTCTTTCATGATTTGTAGCTCGGATTTTTCTTCCTCAAGACTCTTGCCAGAACTCGACATGCTTACTGTAACTGGTCCTTTGGATCTAGTGCGGTAGTGATGGCTGGCCAGTATATTCTGTCAAACCAACTGCTAAACTTTCCGGAATACGCAACAAACTTGTTAGTTCACCGAGTTTGACAGATATGTTATAGCACGTTGGATGCAATGCACCTAACCAAATAACCCTTTCTACGTGTACTCTTTAACATGCGTCATTCCGGCCCTTTTTCTTTTTCTTTCTTTTTCTTCTCTTTTTTGTTTTTTTCGACTATCTTTGCAAGCCTTTATTGTTATTTAACCTATGGATTCCTTTCTTTTAGTGGTGGTCGAATCTTATGCGGATTGCCTACGTATCACGACCCCGCGTGAATCAGACCGAGCGTAGTTCTGGCAACAAGATTGTGGCAAAATTCAGTAACTTTTATATCCAATAAAATCGTGTAGTTACAAAACACGTCTTACAACAATCAACAAAACAAAAGAAAATGCTTGATTGGGGAAAGTAAAGATAGAACTGCCAACTGGCTTGATTTAACATTTCAGAATACATTTTCAATTAAAAATCTAATGCCCTAAAACTCCTGGGGGCCTGCGAGGCATCATTCGGCCTTGCCGCAGGCCTTGGTGTGAGGCCCTTGTGCAGTTTCCTCAACTCTTCCATGATCCGATGAACATAACCCATAATTGAAGCGAAAAGGTCGGCGCGGGGCATTCGTTCACAAGCTAGGCACTTCATGGTGACATAGTGCCCGATTTCTCCAATTCTATCCTTGATCATGTCCCTTTCTCCGAGTAGCCGCTCTATTTGCTGGTTTTTCGCCCCCAATCTTCGAGCATTGTTGGTGACTTGATCTAGGAGCCTATCCACTTGTCCTTGCAATCGGGCCATCAAATTGTGGCAGCGGTCGAGGTCTGCTCTGGCATCTTGGGCTTGCTTGAAAACCCGCTCCCTAAGGACAACATTTGCTTCCCTCAGGCTAGTGATGATATCGGTGTAATCTTCTTCCACCCGCTTTAGGTGAAGTGCATGTTGATGTGCCTCCTTTTCCAGCTAGCACGGATCCTCGTTATTTGGGCTTTTGACTCGTCCAATTCTCTTTGGATGTCGGTGACTTGGCTTCTCAAACCCCTTATCAATTTTTCGTCGGCCCGACTCCTCGACCGTCTGTCAGCATCTCTTTTCATTTGCTGGATTTGAGCTCTCAAGAAGTCATTTTCTTGTGCCAACTTCTTTTTGTCTCCTTCGTCGGTGGCAGCTTGCATGTTCTTCTCGAACTGAAGGTCCCGGACCTGCTGTTCTATCCTGCCAATCTTCGTCCTGTACCCCTCCTCCTTTGCTAACCAATCCCATTGTTCCCGTGAATCTTCCGTGAATTGTTGGACATGGGCTCTTTTAGAACATTTCCGACGAATCTGAAATCTTTTCCCGAACCACACGTTGTACTTTGGGTCCACCTCTCCCTTAGATAGCTCCCGGACCATGGTTTTAGGCTCAAGGAACCGACATTCGTGCCACAGCCTTCTAACCTTCTCTTCGGGGAAGACAACTCCCGGGCTCAACTCAATGGCGTACTTCCTTAGGTCTTGATCGGTAGGAATAACCTGAAACCTTCCTAGTTGACGTAATACACGGTGAGGGACATATGGTTGGACACTGCGGATCCCCATCAGAAGGATATAACACTCCTCGGCTGCCATATATATTACTTCAGTATCGGGTAACCACCCGAATGCCCATTCAATCTGATCGGCTTCTATTGAGCTCAGCCGTGCAAGCCATGCCTCGACGCCTTCAGGGAATACAGCACCCATCATCCGTTCTTCGAAACCCCTGATACAGTTTTTTCCGGTCAACCCATGGTTCATGTATTGTGTTCGGTGATGGAGGTGTTCTTGCATCCATAGTTGAAGTAACAGATTGCAACCTTGGAAGAAATTGCCCCCTTCTCGGCATACAGTCAAGGCTCGATAGATTTCGGACAAAACCAAAGGGACCACCGTGCTGGTAGCCTTTTTGATTGCAACATCGGCTATTCCTACCAGACTTATCTCTATTTTCTTATCTTCGCGCGGACAAATCACAATCCCCAAGAATGTCGTTATGAATGCTAGAATTCGTCTGGCCTCCCACTTGGTTCTATTCCCTGCGTGAGTCAGTCCAAGGTTTGACTCTTCAAAACCCCGAGGAGTGCCGTACCGTTGATATAAGAATTGGAGGTCGCAACACCCTTTCGGCAGATCATCATTTTTCACCTTCCGACTAATGCTCAGCAGATCCAGAAACCCATGTGGAGATACCGGTCTTGGTGAGAGCAGGTATTGCCCTCTTAATTTCCCATTAAGTCCTGCATAGCCCGCAATTTCCTCTAATGTGGGCGTCAATTCAAAGTCAACGAAACGGAACACATTGCGGGTCGGATCCCAGAAAGATACCAGTGCCTTGATGATGTCTTCCCTTGGCTCGATATTCAACATATCAACCAAACCTCCCAAAATTCTTCCTACTACCTTTTTGCTACTGTCTTCCAAATCGCTCCACCATATACGGAGCTGCTGAGGGACCTCACTAAAGATTGAAAATGATTTATTCTGATTCGTGCTCATCCCGCACATTTATTAAGGTGATTTAAATAAGAAAAACAACTTTGTTTTGCTAAAAATAAATAAAAAAAATCAGTTTTCAATCACGGCCTTTCAACGTCTCGGGGACGAAGGTTTTTAAGGCTGTGGGGTAAATCGATCGAAATCAAAATTGACCCAAAGGTGGCCGTTTATACGAAATTAGCCTTCCGGCGTCCCTTTCGGGAACATTCGGCTATTTTTAAAAACAGCGTCACCGACTTATTTAGTACAGAAGTTAGTTTTGATTTTTCAGCCATTTTTCAAAAGGTGAAGTTGGACCTGATGGAGGTTGCCTACGTATCTCACATCCAATGAGAATCAAACCCACGTAGTTCGGTTTTGACGAAACAAACGACATCATTTATTTATTCATTTTACTAAAGGAAAACAAATAAGCTATTTCTATCTTAAGAACAAAACACATTTTTTCTTTTTCTTTTTTTTTTTTTTTTTTTTTTTTTTCTCTAAAAGCCGGTCAGCATGCAAGTCTATAACAGATAAATGCGCAAGACAAACAGGATGCAGCAGGATAGTCTGTTCATTTCAGGTCACCTGTCCTAGACGGACCCAACCCCTGTGTTGAGTCCCCTAAGCCAAAATGCGACATGATGCAAATAAACGTTTCCTACTAGGGATCCGGCATGAAGCTTTGTTATTCTAGGTTTAAAAACTTGGGTTTATCTGTTCTAGACTTGGCTTACCCGAGCGGACAGCTCGAGCCGAGGAGGAGGCAGCAACCCGGGAATACCAGAAGCTTCACCGGTTTTGCAACTTATCCAAACCTCGTTCTAAAATGGGAATTAGACACTATACAGAAAAGAAGTCACACGAAGTGCACCCTTCTTCATGATTTAGAAGACTCGGAGAGGAGATTGGTTCCGGCACAATTTATATGTACAGTTCACAAAATATCAAAGCAGTAAAAACAACATTTTGCACATTGATGCCAACATGTAAAAGAATCAGATAATAAAATATGCCAAATACAACAGTTATTCCGAGCTCGAATTCTAAACCAATCCCCAGCAGAGTCGCCAGAGCTGTCACACCTCTTTTTACCGCACCCGCGAGGATGCAAAGAGTTTTTCCAATTAAAGGACAATCGAGATGGGATTTATTTAATTATTTCAGAGTCGCCACTTGGGAGATTTATGGTGTCCCAAGTCACCGGTTAAATCCCGAATCGAGGAAAAGAATGACTCTATTTAACGGTCCGCGAACCAGAAATCCGGATAAGGAATTCTATTAACCCGGGAGAAGGTATTAGGCATTCCCGAATTCCGTGGTTCTAGCACGGTCGCTCAACTGTCGTGTTTGGCTTATCTATCTGCTTTTTACAATTATGTACTTAGTGCAAGTTAATATCCCTTTACCGCTTTTATTATTGGTTATGATTTACGAAAAAGAAAGTTGCTTAAAAATATGCTTTCGAATCACGTCACATGAAATGCACCCGGATCATCGACATATTCTTATTCAACATTTCGGGGTTTGGATTCGGGTCGCATGAAATGCACACCCGTATTTAAGAAGATAGAACTAAAATATGTGCCCGGATCGACTACTTATTTACACTGTTGAGAAGGGCGTGATACTCGTTAAGAAACGACGCATCTCAAAATCTAAGTATTTTATATGTACATTTATGAAGGCTGTGCGATTAGTGTAACTATTGGGCGAGGCGCACCTTTGATTCCAATCTAAAGCGAACCACATCCCACTGTATTTTACTTAAGAGTTGATTCCAAATTATTTAAAACTTGCTACGAACCACACCACATGAAATGCGCCTGTGGTTCCCGACACGCTTTGTTTACTCTTGCCCAAAATTGGGGTCGGGTCACATGAAATGCGCCCCCGACTCTTTTTAATCTAATTACGTCATTCCGTTGAGTAACAACTCCCTAGCTAATCTTGCTTTTAGCATAAGGTCTAACGTTAACAGATTTGGAGATTACACACACGAGCAGAGAAGATTGAATAGAGATACAACAGACTAATTCAGGTTTACGTGCTTATCTAACGACGATGTATCTTTGGCCTAGCTACACTTTTCCATAACCAAGACTAGCAATACAAGCTTAATTGGAGAATAACAGAATGTAGTTAAACATAAGAACTTTAGACGACTACATGTTTCAATAGACTTTATGCATAAGCTTCAAACTTCATTCTTTTCGAACCAAGGAACTACAATAACAGAGGTGTGTACCTGGAATGCGGAAGAACAAGGAAGCAATCAAATAGACCAATAGCAACAACAACCAGTGGCAGCAATCAAATAGACCAACAGCCAGTAACAACCAGTGGAAGCAATCAAATAGACCAACAGCCACACAAACGACTAAGCAGCAGCAACAATAACCAACCAATGGCAACAATGATAACCAACCAGTAACAAACTCAACACATTAACCACACCAACAACAATGGCCAACACAGCAGCAGCACACAACAACTGAGATGTGTACCAGCAGCAAATGACCACAACAGGCAGCAACACTACAGACCAGCCAGCAACCAACAGACCAAGAGCAGCAACAAACAACCAGGCCAGCAATATCAACACACACGACCACAACCAGTGACAGTTAGCCACAATAGCACAGCAACACACAACAACAGAAGAACCAGCACTGGACCAACAACACTGTGCACAGCAACACAAACGACCAACAGCACTCACTGGAACTACCACAGCCCTCAGCCACTGAACCAGCTACAACAATGGCACAGCACCACCAACACAAGAACAACAAGCAACCAAATGGCCAAAACACTCAGCTATTGAACCAAAGCAACACGAAACAGTAGCCAAAAATCAATGAAACAGTGACTTCTCTATCATTTTTCTCTCTGTATCTTGGTTTCAATCTTGTCCTCTCTGTTTTTCTTAACTCCCTGCTCTCCCTATCTGTGACTTTGTATGTGTATATCAAAAATGTCTCTGCTGCCTATTTTTCTCCCAGTTCTTACTCTCCAGTCTCTTTTTTCTTCTTGTTATCACTGTCTATCTTCTTATACTTATAGTTAAAAGACCTCCTAAAAGCCAGAAGACTCAGAAACTCCCCTCTGCCCATCCTTATTCCCTGAACCCCACTATCTACTGTCCAATGTATGGACTCAAGCATTAAACAATGCTGGTGGCAGGAACCTCAGTGGGATGCCCTGCTGTGCAGGTTCCACTAGCCCTTGTATGGGTATGTGATTTAAAAATTAACCTATTAACTATAACCAATTAACCCTTAATCCAGAATTAAACAAGCAACCAAATCCCAAACTTGTGCATTGCATACGGGCAGGCCAGGGCAAATTATACAAACAAATTGATTTGTTGACGGCATTAAACGAACTAGGCATACAAGCTGTTGCGGCATTGAATTCAAACAAGAATTGGTAAAGAATAGGAATCGACCACATAAAAGGTCTGTTGAAGGAGGAGAATAGATCAATCGATATGAGAAATTAATAACAGATAAAAATTGAAACACAAACAAAACAAACACACATGTTCACACAATTGAATTGAATCGACCAGAGAAGAAATGGATACCTCATAAGAAAACTGCCGACCCAGGATTTGAACCAAGATTTGGGAACTATTGAAGCCAAACGGGCTTTAATCAAGATGTTCTCGATTGAGAACACCTAGACTAAAGTCCCTTGGACTTCAATTACGGCTAACCCGGCTCGAATTGGGTTTCTTCAAAAACTAGGGTTCTTGGGCTCGGATTTGGGGCTTTTGCATTTCTGGTTAGATTCGAGGTAAACGAAAGCCGGCGGGGGTATGAGGGAGGCCATGTGAGGGTTTGGGGTGAGTTTGGGGTGATTTGGCATTGGTTCGAGTTTGACTCGAATCTTCAAATGAAGATTCGAGGAGTTCCGGAGTGATTCGAGGTTAGCGGAGGCCGGATCCGTAATGGGGGAGGTGAGGGGAAGATTTTGGCATTGGTTTGGTGGCCATTGGCCTACCGGAACCGCCGTGAGGCGATTTCCGGCGGGCGGGGCACGGCGGAGGAGGGCGGCGTTACGCTGGGTCTTTGAGAGCTTCTGAGGGAGATGCAGGGAGAGGGGGGGTCTGGCTTGGGGGGGGCGGGGTATGGAAATGAGTTTATATATGATTTGAGAAGTTAAATCCTGATCGTTGGATCAAACTTGATCAACGATCAGGATCTTCTCACTTAAACCAAACGGTGTCGTTTGGTCAAGTCATAGGCTGAATGTATTTTGGAATTAAAGGATTAATCTGGGCCGTTGGATAATAAAATCCAACGGTCCAGATCAAGCGTTACACAGGCTGAAGCTTGGACGGGTATTTGGGCTGGATTAGAGGAAATTCGTTTGGGCCTGGTTTTTAGACTAAATTTTTATATATATATATATATATATATATATATATATATATATATATATATATATATATATATATATATATATATATATATATATATATACACATATGTATATATACTAACCTATAACACCGCTATTTTTTACTACAATTAACGTACATAATTACATATCACCTAAAAATGTAAATCACATGACTTCGATATCAAACACTAAAAATGCAAAACCTAGCATATATTTTTGTATTTTTAATTTAAATAAATAAACGTGCATACAAAAAGATAAAATAACACAAAATCACAAAAATCATGCCCAACACGAAACTATTTTTATTTTTGAATTTTCTGGGAGTACTTCTCAAGTAAGGCAAAAATCACGTGCTCACATGTGCGACATAGTGTCTGATCACGGTCCGATCAGCTAGGCCATCTCACTTGAGACATAATCCTTTCAATAAGGCATATATTATAAATCATTGCACACATAAGGGAAAAGCTTGAAAAATCTTAATCACACGGAGGCTCTTCGTACAAATTAAAGTATCAAGCTTTATTCGATTCTTAACCTTTCTCAACATATACATTCCACATTTTAATTACATTCTCAGATAGCATGACGACTTGATAAACATTTAGAACAATTATTGAACATGAATCTTTCAACACAACACACTAGGGAAAACAATCCTAGTATGATTTTAGGGACTTACACCAATAACACGAACACTAGGGGTTCGATTCTAAGAAAAAGTGGGTTTCGCCATACATACCTCAACTGAGCTTTCCTTAATTCCTGCAATGCTCCGGAATGTTCGCAACTTCAATCTATTTTAGTAATGTAGCACAATTGAACTCATAATTAGAAAAATAATCATAATCCTAGCTCATTTGAGCATTTTATCAAACATTATGTGTTCACTAAGGTTTTATGGTCCTTTTTATGGAAGATTCCACCAACCCATTTTTCATTCTTCTCTATCTTTAATTTACAATTCTCTCATATCTTCTAAGAACACATGCATACAATATAATTATCCTCATCCCCATGAATTATCTCACTAATGGCCCATTATTGAATTAAGAGCTAGGGTGATGAAGTCTTATCTCTTAGGATGAGGACGTGAGTGCCTTACTTGAATATCTTCAAAATGTTAAGTGATAACTGAAGAACAATTTGATGAAGATTAGGCCCTCCTTCTAGGACACACTCTCCCTCTCTCTCACTCTAGAAAATATCAGAAAATGTGCTCAAAATGGTCTAGAATGGTTGTTTTAACGGAATAGTGTCGGATTTATAAATAAGAAAGCAGGAGCCCCGAAAGAGATATGTGGTCGCATGCTTCTGCAGTCCGCAAATAGGCCGCATAATTGGCCTCAACCCCTGGCATTTTTCTCCCTTGGTCTGCGAACACTCTGCGATCCGCAAATATTTATATGATTCTTTTTAAATACACATTGAGACATTGTTAAGACTAGTCTATATCTATATTTATATTATTATAAAAGTACGAATAATTTAGCCTAAATGTTGAACAACTAGAATATTCCCGAAACATTAATCAACTTTTATAACCTTTAATTATTTGTATAATTTAGGATATAATTGTAAAACTGAAATAATTTTTCGATTTAAATTACACATATACTTAGCAAAAACGGAAAAAGTGTGAAGGTGGAATACTCCTTTCCAAATTAGTCTTGGATTCATCCTCCCGCACCAACCCCATCTCTAATATTTTACAACGTAATATACAAACCAAAAGAAAATACCAAGAAATAAAGAAACTCGTTCTCTCTTTCATATAATATTCCAACTTGGCTTTTAATGATTAGATTTACATATTTTTGGAAAAAGTTGTGAGATGCACCTTATTTGGAGATCACACACTGGATTCAAGGAAGATCGACTGTAGAATGCATGCATAAAGAACTCAAAAATATGTTTAAGGAAGAGATTTATGAATTGAAATTGAGGGAGATGATAAAGTTTGCATAATGTCAATCTACATTAATTAATAAATTCTTTTGAACTTTGATGTGAAGGTGACTAATGGCTTTGCTATAAGACGTGTAAATTTGATATGTTGCTTTTTGTTGTCTTTCTTAATTAAGCTCCTCTTTCTACTTCATTAAGATGATATTGACTAGCTATTCTTCAATATTAGCTATTTTAAGGTAGTATTTTTTTATTCTGCCAAATAAACCTTACTATGGAAAGAATGTCGAACATCGAAAACTAAAAGAAAGTCTGCTTGATTTAGTGCGCGCGATTTGTGTCGTGCTACATGACGATAAAAGAGAAATCTTGACAACCAAATTCCTTTGGCGCATGAAATTTCTTAAATACTCTCGGTTTTATCTATTGCTTCTCGAACTGAATCCAAAATAGTTTTGCTTACAAGGGAAAGAATGGATCGCCTGATCAGCCTGGTTTGTTATAAAGTAAATATGGCTTTCCTATTAGAATCCATTCATTTGAATTTTGGAATTTTCTTAATGAAAAGGGTCAATACAAGACTGTAACGATCCGACCGATCATTTTAAGATCTAGCATATCGTTCAGCGGTTTGAAGCCCTAAGTAGCTTCACTTCATGCATTATAACTTGTACGCGTGGTCGGAATTGAGTTTCAGAAAGTTCGAAGCTGATTTGGAGAGAGAATTCTCATTTCGGAAGCTTAAGTTGAAAGAATTGACTAAGATTGGATTTTTGAGTAAACGACCTTGGAATCGGGATTCGAAGGTCCCAGCTGGTTTGCATGATGATTTCATACTTGGGCGTATGTCCGAGCTAGATTTTGGAAGAACCGAGAATGTTTCAACACCTATAGTGGAAATTAGCATTTCTGGAAGGATTTCATAAGCTTGGGTTGAAGTGCATTTCAGTGTTATCGACATCTGATTAGGATTCTAAGTCTGTGAATAGCTCTGTAGGATGATTACGGTATTGAGAGCACGATCGAAAGTGAATTCAGAGGTCCGTAAGTCATTTTGGAGTAATTTGGCTAAAGATAGAAATTTGAAGGTTTTTGAGAAGTTGACCGAGAGTTGAGTTTTTGATATCGGGATTTGATTCAAATTCCGAAAGTCGGAGTAGGTCCGTAATGTCGAATATGACTTGTGTGAAAAATTTGAGGTCAATCGGACGTGATTTGAAATGTTAAAGTATTGAAAGTAGAAGTTTGAAATTTTAAAGTTTATCAAGTTTGACTTATAGTGTGATTCATGATTCTAGCATTGTCTGATGCGACTTGAAGCCTTGAGCAAGTCTGTATTATGTTTTTAGACTTGTGTAGGCGGTTAGTTTGGAGCCCCAGGGTCTCGGGTGAGTTTCAGAGTAGCTTGAAAGCATTTTGCTAAGAAATAGGATTGTTGGTACTGGTATGATCGCAATTGCGATGCTTTGGTCGCAAATACGGTCATCGCATTTGCGAGGTGTTGTTCGCATTTGCAAACCTGGGAGGCTAAGGGGATGGTTCGCATTTGCTAAAAAAGAGTCACTTTTGCGAGGCCTGAAAGGTTCACAAGTATTATGTTTTTAGACTTGTGTGGGTGGTTGGTTTGGAGCCCCGGGGGCTCGGGTGAGTTTCGGAGTAGCTTCAGAGCATTTTGCTAAGAAATGGGATTGCTGGTACTGGTATGATCGCAGTTGTGATATTTTGGTCACAAATGTGGTCATCGCATTTGCGAGGTGCTATTCGCATTTGCGAACCTAGACGGCTGAGGGGATGGTTCACATTTGCGAAAAATGGGCCGCTTTTGCGACGCTTGAAGGGTTTGCATTTGTGAAACCCTTATCGAATTTGTGAAATGGGCCAGTCCAGTGGGGGTCACATTTGAGATTCAATCTTCGCATTTGCGAAGCTCGCATTTGTGATCTTCTTATGGTAAATGCGACATTAGAGGGCTGTGTCCAACTATTAATTTCGAGACTTAGACCATTTAGCTAATTTTCGTTCATATCTTGGGCGATTTGGGAGCTTTCAAAGAGGGTATTTCAACCTATCATTGTGAGGTAAGTTATTTCTAATCAATGTAAATTTAATATTGGGTTTTGGTAGATTAACACATAAAGATTAGTAAAAATCATGGGATTTGTTGAGTAAAAACCTAGGGTTTTGATAAAAACAAGATTTAACCACGAAATATTTGATGGAATGAAGTAGAAATTATATATTATTCATCCTTAGGTTATGGGTAACAAATTTCTTCAAAAAAATTCGGAATCTAGGCATATGGGTCCGGGGATTAATTTTAGGAGCCTTGCATTTAGGGTTGGAAAATTGGTTTAATAAGTAGAATATGAACTTTTGAGCATGTATCGACTAGTTCATACCCCATTTGAATAGTTTTGGATCGTTCGGCTCCAATTTGAAGGGTTGAGCGCGTTCTTAAATTGGGATATAGGTTTCGGAGCGAGGTGAGTCTCCTTTCTAACCTTGTAAGAGGGAATTGTCCGCATAGGTAAATTAATTGCATATGTACTACTATTTGTGGGGGCTACGGACGTACGAGGTGATGATAGTCCGTGCATTGCTACTATTATGCTTAAGTTCGAGTAGTCTAGGACCCAAAAGCATGCTTTGCTTGGAATATTTAAAATATCTTTGTCAATTTAAAAGTGCTTAAAACAAATCAAATGTGTAAATAAATATCTAAAAGACTAGTCATCGTTTCCTTGATTTTTAAAAGTAAAATTTGCCTTTTACTTGGATAAAACTCTTGATTGGCCGTTGAATGTATTTATATATTGTGGAGCGGGCTGAACGCCCCGGTAGATTAAATAGATTCATATATGGTTCGCGCCATTCGACCATCTAGCAGTGCATAGTTCAAATATTATTGGATCGGACCGTACGACCTCGGCATAATTTGCGCATGCTTGTATTGCTTGCCTTGAAATTTATTGAAGTTGATATTGTTTCTTCCCGGCTTGAGAATAAATGTACAAATGATGGAAATTATTTTGGGAATTTCCTATAAAAGAAAGAATTGTTTACTTGCTTCAGTCTATTGAAATACAACCATGTTTATAAAAATCCTCAATTTATTATAGTATTGTGTACCATTATTGGATTACTAGTAAGTGTCGAATTCGACATTCATCTCTACTTCTTCAAGATTAGACGAGATACTTACTGAGTACACGTATTTTTCGTACACATGGTACACTTGTTGTGCATTTTTATTGCACATGCACATATATTTTTAGTGGCCTATTGGGCGTGGCAGCATAGATGATACGGAGACTAGGTGAACTGCATTTCTCAAGACGACCCGCAATCAGTATAGTCTCTTTTAACGTATTGTATTTACTTCTGTCCAATTTGTATTCCGAACAATTATTGTACTTTATTCAGTTCTCTTAGTAATTGCTCATGCACTTGTGACACTGGGTTCTGGGATGTCTATGGGATTATTCAGTATATTGACATTGTTAAGGACATTATTATTTACTCAGTGGAACTTATTCTTTATTGGTTAAATATATAAAAGAAGTAAATTCAGAAATATCTAAAACAAGAAGTTACTAGTTACATAGTGTTGGCTTGCCTGACAATGGTGCCTGGCGCCATCATGACCCTTAGTGGAATTTGGGTCGTGACAACATGGTATCAGAGCACTAGGTTCCCTTTGGTATCATGAGTCACAAGTCTAGTAGAGTCTCGTGGATCGATATAAAGACATTTGTACCTGTCTTTGGAAGGCTACAGGGTTGTTAGGAGCACTTCCCTTCTTGATTTCCTCATCATGCGATTTGATTTCTTTGAGGCTTATGCCTTTGTTTCCTTCCCAATCGATCTTATGCGTCGTGAAGCGCTTATTATAAATCAGGAATTGAGAAATATTAAAGGTACTATAGAGGTGGTGTGGGATGCTTCTCCATGCATAGTTGATTTGACTATTGTTGTCGCCTTGTGGAAGGATATTCTATAATTTTAGCTCAGTAGTTGTACTTCTGAGAGCTCCGAGGCTAGGCACAAATTGCCATAGTACTATGAACGTTTGTCGCGTAGTACTGATGTGATGGTAGGATACTTGCCTTTGTGTCGGGACAGCGAATGACTGAAGGGAGGTTTTCTCAGTGCATGACTCAGTAAATATTGCTTTCCTATTAGAATCCATTCATTTGAATGTTGGAATTTTCTTAATGAAAAGGGTCAATATAGGACTGTAACGACCCAACTGGTTGTTTTGAGCTCTGGCGCATGGTTCGGCGATATGAAGCCATGAGGAGCTTCACTTTGGGTATTATGACTTGTACATATGATCGGAATTGAGTTCCGGGAAGTTCGGAGTTGATTTGGAGAGAGAATTCTCATTTTTGAAGCTTTAAGTTAAAAGAATTAACTAAGATTGGATTTTTGAGTAAACGACCTTAGAACCAGAATTTAAATATCCCAGTGGGTTCATATGATGATTTTGGACTTTGATAAATGTCCGGACTGGGTTTTGGAGGACCCAAAAATGTTTCAGCACCTATTGTGGAAGTTAGCATTTTTGGAAGGATTTCATAAGCTTAGGTTGAAGTGAATTTTAGTGTTATCGATGTCCGGTTGGGATTTAGAGTCTAGGAATAGCTCTGTATGGTGATTCTAGTGTTGGAAGCATGATTGGAGGTGAATTTGGATGTCCATGAGTCATTTTGGAGTCATTTGGCTAGAGATAGAAATTTAAAGGTTTTTGAGAAGTTTGAACGAGAGTTGACTTTTTGATATAGGGGTTGGATTTCGATTCCGAAAGTTGGAGTAGGTCCGTAATGTCGAATATGACGTGTGTACAAAATTTGGGGTCAATCAGACGTGATTTGATATGTTTAAGTATCGAAAGTAGAAGTTTTAAATTTTAAATTTTATCAAGTTTGACTTGGAGAGTGATTTGTATACTTTGCCCTTTTATATGTCAGTCTTTTTTTTTTGGTTTATTCAGGAGTCACTAATGCTTTTCCTTTTGTTTTGTTTTTGTTTTTCTCCTTTTCTCGATCTTTCGCCGAGGGTCGATTGGAAACAACCTCTCTCCTATCGGGTAGGGGTAAGACCTGCGTACATATTACCCTTCCCAGATCTCACCCTGTGGGACTATACTGGGTATCTGTTGTTGTTTTTCTTGTTGACTTGGAGTGTGATTTGTGATTCTAGCGTTGTTTGATGCGATTTGAAGCCTTGATCAAGTTCGTATTATATTATTAGACTTGTGCGGGTGGTTGGTTTGGAGCCAGGGGCTCAGGTGAGTTTTAGAGTAGCTTCGGAGTATTTTGCTAAGAAATGGGTTTGTTAA
Organism: Nicotiana noctiflora; assembly: GCA_032618575.1. NCBI lineage: Eukaryota > Viridiplantae > Streptophyta > Magnoliopsida > Solanales > Solanaceae > Nicotiana > Nicotiana noctiflora. The sequence continues at coordinate 185,052 of JASVEL010012777.1, forward strand.
TATTGGGATGATCACATTGCGATGCTTTGGTCGCAAATGCGGTCATCGCATTTGTGTGGTGCTGTTCGCATTTGCGAACCTGGGCGACTGATGGGATGGTTCGCATTTGCGACAAATGGGTCGCTTTTACAAGGCTTGAAGGGTTCGCATTTGCGAAATGGGCTAGTCCAATAGGAGTTGCATTTGCGATGCAATCTTCGCATTTGCGAAGCTCGCATTTGCAATCCTCTTGTCGCAAATGCGACTTCAGATGGCTGTGTCCAGCTATTAATTTCGAGACTTAGACCCTTTAGCTCATTTCCTTTCATCTCTTGGGTGATTTAGGAGCTTTCAAAGAGGGGATTTCAACCTAACATTATGAGGTAAGTTATTTCTACTCAATGTGAGTTTAATACTTGGGTTTTGGGTAGATTAACACACAAAATTAGTAAAAATTACGGGATTTGAGTAAAAACCTAGGATTTTGATAACAACAAGATTTAACCACGAAATTTATGATGGAATGAAGTAGAAATTATATATTATTGGTCCTTAGGTTATGTTTAACCAAAATATTGATTTTCAATCAAATCTGAAATTTAGAAGAATACGGGCTACTGATAATCAGAAAAGAAATTGAGAATAGTAATATATTAAAGCTAAATAATCAGAGTATATTCCAACAGTGTTTTATGCTACAATTTTTTGTGACTTTCCCTTTTATAGTCATTTTGGGAATATAGACCTTACCTTTGTCATAATAAGACAATTATGGAGAATTAATGACTTTAAATGTTACGTTATAATCATATACATTAAATATATTTTCTCTAACTTTTCTCGCATTTATTGCTCATTAAATATTTTATCTAGCTCTTATTTGCTATCAGATTCATTTTTGTGATTTTTCACGATCTTTGACCTTTAAATGCCTTGAATCGGTACGAGCATTGAATGTTTCGCATGACTGCTCATATCTCTTCTGTTTAACTTGCTCGTGTTTGTTGCTACTTGTACCTATTGAACATCCTTAATTCTTTGACTGTTTGACCAGTCTACGTGTCATGACATGTTATCTCCAATATGCAGAGTAAATTTTTCCCAATACAGATAGTCCCCCCACTTTTCGTTTATTCGTCAGTTGAATATTTGGGAAGTGAATTCCATAAAAGGAGAATGTTTGTCACCATTAATGCTGATAATATTGACGCTTTAAAGGTCATATCTATTTAATGTTCTTCACACGTGTCAACTCTTTTTTGACTCTGCAACTTGCACCCTTTTAAGGTCCTTTTTTACAGCTCCACTATTCATGAAGTACTAGTTACCATTATTGTGACCCTTCCATCACTGCATTTTCACTTTTTGACGGTTGCCTATGAATATAGTTTTACCTTTTAATTTTTACCACACAAAACTCTTTCGAACACTCAAATTGTGCAAATTTTTATTCACTTCGTCTTCTTCCTCATTATGTCTTCTTCGAACCCTAACTCTAGAAGAGCTCCTGCTTTAGAAAATTATCCTAATGCCCCTATCACACATAGAAGGGGTGAAAGACTTCATAGTTTAGGATCTTCTCGTGGTGGGTGTTCTGCCATGCCTTCTTCTAACCCTGGGTCTTCTTCTAGAACCAGAGGTTCTTTTATCCAAAAATCATCTTCTAATGGCAAGGCAACCTCTGAACTATTACAAGAGCCTTTGGTGGAGGAGATAGTTCCTCATGATTTTTCTTTTCACCATGATAGACAATCACTTCAAAGCCAAGTTGCAGGTCTAGATCGTGTTGATGCTTTCCCCACTTTGATTATTTGGCTTTTAGCTCCCATACTTCGCAAAGATTGCTACTGGAATGACGATTTTCCCATTGTAATGCCTAATCTAAAGCAAAGGATTAGTTCATATATGAATGGACTCTCTTTTGTTTACACATACTCTTTTACTCTTGGGTTTAAACCAGCTATCAACCCAGTGATTCTTGATTTTTGTCATTTCTTCAAGGTTTGTCTAGCATAGATAGGCCCGTTAGTATGGAGGGTTGTGGCTTGTTTAAGACATCTGGCTAACTTAGCAGATGTTAACTTTACCTTCCCTCCCCTAATTCACCTCTACTCCCCTATGATATTTCGTAATGGAGTTTTCACCTTAGTGGCTAAGAGTAAGAGGGTTTTGGTGAGTCCAGAATATGATAAAGATTGTGGCTGGTATGCCCGATTTGTTGTTGCCCCCATAGTTGGTTTGGTGGGTAAAGAAAATGTCCCCTTTCTTAAGAAGTGGAATTTTGCTCGTAAGTTCCTTACCCTTTTTCGTACCTCTTTCTTTCGAGTTTATCAATTTATTTAACTTTGTTTTACTCTTTTTTTAGCAACCATGGGAGTTGTGGAGAACATTCCTAATTTTCGTGGTTGGGTAGATAATTAGTTGAAGACTGCACCTATGGAGGCTAGGTCTTGGAAATACATCTCCAATATTTACAGTTGGAGAGTGAAGACTCACGGTAAGAGTTTCTATCTCTCTCGTATGTAAAAATTTCATTGTTTTAACTTTTATACTTCTCTTTGTCAGGATTTTCTATTCGGGGCATTACCGTTGATAAAGTTGTGGCCTCTCATTTAGGAACCCAACTTTCCTTAGAAAGTGCTCAGGATATTCTTCTGAACAGAAAAACTGCAGATGATGATACCTCCGATGAATAAGATGAAGGTGGTTCGTTGATGACAAGGCCAAGAGTTAGGAGACGTATCATTTTCGATAAAACTAAAACTTCCCCGCATCTTTCTCCTACCGGGCCTGTTAATCTTGTGTCTGATGATGACGTTGTCACCCCTCATGACACTCATGAGTCGATTAACCAGCTTTTAGTTAGTGGTTTTGAGAGTGGTGAGTTAGGACCTGTTTTGGATGAACCCCCCCTATCTTTCTCTTCAACTCCCATATCTTCAATTTCATCTCTTCCTTCTTTTCCGGTGCCTTTGGTTCCTTCATTTCCTCCTCCATCTACTTCCGTACCAGTTTCACCTATTTCCGTACCTCCCTCTGCTGTTTTTTATTTCTTCTACTGCTTCTCCTTCTACTTTCCATAATACATAAGTGGGTTCTACAAGTGGATGTATTGCTATAAGGAGCGTGACTATCGAAGTTTCTGCTAACAACAACCTCTTGAGGATATTCGGTCAGGAAGATGTTTGGCTTGAGCTTTTAATAGGCCAAATTGAGAAAGAAAAAAATGAATAGCCATAGCTATATCACTCTGATGAACGACATAGTTCATTCCACCTTGAAGGTATGTCCCTTCTTTCTTTACTTTGCTAGAATTTTTTTCTAGAATTCTAATATTTCTTCCCTTATCATTTTCAAGCCAACCTTATTGGTACAGACCTGATGAGCAAAGTTTCTCTATTAAACAAGGTGGCACGTGACTCTGAAAAATCGGCTTGATTCAGAGAGGGCAGCTCGTGAATCTCAGTTGGAGGTAGCTACTTGGAAGGGTTCATTTGATAGTGCACAAATCACTATAGAAGATTTGCAAGAGAACAAGAATAACCTGGAACAGCAGGTAAGAGACTTATCCTCAGAGCATGCGGTCATTAGGGATTCTTCAAGCAAGGTAGAGCGAGAAAAAGAGCGTCTTGAGGTTTTTTTTCCAGAGCAATTGACTAAGGCAAATGAGTAAATTAAAAAATTGAAAGCTCTTTTGAATCAGAAAGAAGTTTATGCTGGGGATCTGATGCAAAGTTTGACTCAGACATAAGAAGATCTGCGAACTTCTGAAGACAAGGTGCGGGCCATGGGAAAATCTCAAGCCTCTCTCCAAGCCTCTTACAACTCAGCCCTGGATGAAAATGAAGGTCTCAAAAATGAAATTGCTGCTTGGGAAAGAGATTATGATCTTCTTAAAGATAAGGTTGCAGTTTATGTAAGCTAGGCTTTTCTGAACTCTCGTCGTGATGCCTTAGTTGAAGTTAGCCAAGAAAACTTTAATCTGGAGTCAGAGTTATCTATGGTGATAGAGACTATTGAAAAAGCTCAACAACCACTGGACTTCCCTTTACCCGCGATTGAAGTTTTCGAAGCTGAAGTTCCCGGAGTTGATGCTCCCGTGGGTGAAGTTCCCGGAGTTAATGCTCCCTTGGGCGAAGTTCCGGTGAGTGAGGTTCCCTTGGATTAAACTTTTGCAGTTGAAGTCCCCATGAACACTGAAATTGCCTCGGGTGACGCACCTTCTTCAAGCTCAACTGTGCCTTTTGTTGCAAGTCAAGTTGAAACTTCGTCTATTGATACTCCTGCGATTGAAGATCAACCCACTTCTATTGACGATGTTGTTCCAGTTGATCCCACTGATGATCCTTCTTCAGTCCTTTCCTCTTAGTGACAAAATTTACATCTATTTTAAATTCCCCTTTTTGCAGGTACCTATTTGGAAAACTATGTTTAATGTTCTTGAATTCATTTGAGAGTTTTTGTAATCAAACCCTTGGCTATCACTTAAGGGTTGATTTTAGAAGTACAAGTCCCCAAGTCTTGTTATGGGGCATTTTGTATAAACAATTCGATGACTAAGTGTATACTTAGTCTTTAGTTTTAAATATTAAGATGATTTTATTATCATTAAACTTCCGTCTATTCTATTATTGCCTTTTATTTTCAAGGACTTAAAGAATAGTCTGCATTTTTGTTCCTTGAAAATGCTTATGTTAATCCCATGACTAAATAACACGAGTTTTATAAAAAAGGGCCCTTTTATATTTTGACACGTAATGAAGAAGACGTCTCAACTTCATAATGGTGTTATCATATGATAAAAGAAATAGGAACACACATGTTTTTCTGCAATAACTTTGACAAGTTTTTATTTTTGAACCTTGACAAGTTTTGAGTAATACTTTACATGTTACATCTATAACTTTCTCGTAATTGTTTTCCTTGTAACAGATTTATAAAAAAAAAAAAAGAACAATAGATACAGGTTTTTTCCTTATAACCCATTTTAGTACATAGTCCCTTTAGCTCCAGAACATTAGGAAGAGTTTGAGAGGTGACTCCATTATTCTCATGGGAAAAAATACTACGATGAATGCTATTGTTCTCGTGGGAAAGAATACTATGATAAATTCCATGACTTCGTAACTTTCACTCTGTACTTGATTCTTCTAGGCTTGATTTTCTAAATTCTTTGCCTTTTTTATACACGTGATTATATATATTATGTAGTCCCCCAAGTGTTTGAGTGTTGAAGTATGAAGCATCGAGCACTTGATAGTCTCCTTCACCCGGTCCTTTTCCTGAAAAAGAAATACATATGAGACTCGGGGTGCGATTATAGATAAAGACCGCTTAACCCGTGTAGACTTCTATCAGAATAGTTGTAACTCTGGGCTAGGAATTTTAGTTTACGCCATTTTGCCTTACAGGTCGTGACTCATCATTTAGTACGGGATAGCGTTTTGCCTATCATCTAAAATCGTTAGTAAAATTTTAATAATTCAAAAAATACAATTTAAAATGGTGATACCTGACCGTGGGTATTTCCTTAGAAGTAGTATCTCTTCAAATGAACTGTATTCCAATGTGAAGGAAGCACCTTCCCGTCCATTGTTTCCAACTCGTATGCTCCTTTTCCTGCAATATCTTGAACTCTATAGGGTCCTTCCCAGGTTGGACATAGTTTACCCGCGTTGACCGCCTTTGTAGATTGAAAAATATTTTTAAGCACGAAATCCCCAATTTTGAAGTATCTCAGGCGTGCTTTCATGTTGTAATATCGTTCGATCACTTGTTTTTGTACTACCATTCTTATTAATGAAGCTTCTCTCCTGCCTTTCAACAAATCCAAATTAACCTGCATTTCTTCATCATTTGATTCTTGTGTTGCTTGTAAGAATCTTATGCTTGGTTCACCTATTTCAACCGGCAGTAGTGCTTCAGCTCCATAAACGAAAGAGAAAGGGGTTTCACATGTGCTCGTCTCTGTTGTTGTGCGATATGCCTACAAAACTCAGGGTAACACTTCAGGCCAATTACCCTTTGACTCCTCTAATCGTTTCTTTATTGATTATTACTTTGTTTGTTGATTCTGCTTGCCTGTTACTCAATGGGTAATAAGGTGTAGTTGTAATCTTTTAATTTTCCAACTCTCAAAAAACTCTGTGACTTGAGCTCCGATAAATTGAGGGCCATTGTCGCATACGATTTCCTTTGGTACACCAAATTGGCAGATGATATTTCGCCAAATAAAATCTTTAACTTCCTTTTCTCGCACCTGTTTAAATGCTCCTGCCTCTACCCATTTAGCGAAATAATCGGTAAGTACGAGAAAAAACTTTACCTGTCCTTTTGCTTGAGGCAATGGTCCTACTATATCCATTTCCCATTACATAAATGGCCACGACGCAATGACTGTATGTAATAATTTTGCTGGCCTGTGCATATTGTTACCATACCTCTGGAATTTATCACATTTAGCCACGAAACATTCCGCTTGCTCTTCCATTTTAGGCCAGTAGCACCCCGCTCTAATCAAGGTTCTCACCAGTGATCTTTCTCATGCGTGATTCCCGCAATGCCCCTCATGTATTTCCTTCATTACATACTCCGTTTAAGAAGGTTCGAGGCATCTTTCTAAGGGACCACCGAACATTTTACGATAAAGGTTCCCTTGTTTTAAATAGTAATGAGCAACCTTTTTTTGATGTGCATGCGCTTGTTTCTTGTCATCACTGACGGACCCATACTGTAAAAAAGCAACAATTTTGTTTCTCCAATCTTAAGTTAAATTATTAAAATTTACTTCATTCTTATGAGGTTCGAGAAATGAATGAGATAAATGTATAATTGAAGAATTTGCATCATTTTGCCACATCAGCTGCGAATGCAAGATTAGCTAAGGCATATAATTCAACATTTTCATCCCTTAATATTTGTATGACCTTCTAAGTTTGGAATTGCTTTATCAGTTCCCGTACCTTTTCCAAGTATTGTTGCATCCTTGCTTCCATAGCTATGTAAGTCCCCATCATTGATTAACCACAAGTTGCGAATCACTTTTGATCACCACTTGATTTATACCAAATTCTTGTGCCAATTCTAGACCTGCAATCACAGCTTCATACTCCGCTTCATTGTTAGTTATGGAATGACATTTAATAGCTTGCCTAATAGTTTCACTCGTAGGTGGTACTAAAATAATTCCTAATCCTGCACCTTTTACGTTAGATGAACTATCAGTAAATAAGGTCCATTTTCCTGGATTAACCCCATTAAGTATATGTACTTCTTTTTCTGCTTCTAACTGCATCCCTTGGCTAAAGTCACCCACGAAATCAGCTAATATCTGGGATTTTATTGATGTTCTAGGTAGGTACGTGATTTCATATTCACATAGCTCTATGTCCCATTTAGCTAACCTCCCTGACAATTTTGTTTATGCAATATAGTACGTAAGGGGTATGCAGTTACTACAATAATGGGATGACATTGAAAATATGGTCTTAACTTTCTAGATGCCATGATTAAAACAAGTGCTAGTTTTTTAATTGTGGATACCGTGTCTCTGTATCTAACAAAGATTTACTAGCATAATAGATAGGAGGTTGTTTATTCTGCTTTTCTCGAACCAAAATCGCGGTTACCGCAACTTCTGAAACAACAAGGTAGATGAAAAGTTTCTCCCCAGCCTTTGGTTTTGCTAGTAAAGGTGGATTTGATAAGTATGTTTTCAAATCCCTAAGTGCTTGTTGACACTCCTCATCCCATTCAAAATGATCTTGCTTCTTAAGGGTCGAGAAGAATTTAAAACATTTATTCGATGATTTAGAAATAAATCTTCGCCAAGCTGCGATTATTCCCGTCAATCTTTGAACTTCTTTCTTATTTGAAAGTATATCAGGGATTTCTTCAATGGCCTTAATCTATGCAGGATTCACTTCAATATCACAGTTAGAAACAAGAAAACCTAAAAACTTACTTGATGCCACACCTAATGCACATTTTTCTGGATTCAACTTCATATTACATTTTCGTAAAAACGTGTCAGACAAGTACGATATATGATCTTCTGAGTGTTGGGTCTTAACTAGCATATCATCTACATATACCTCCATGGTCTTACCTAAATGTTCTTGAAACATTTGGGTAACTAACTGTAAGGCCCCGTAAAATATTTGTGCATAAAACATAGTAGTTATAATGTCATGGTCCG